>RPOG01000760.1:0-113840 GCA_008086565.1 Thalassoma bifasciatum | reverse complement strand
GGATTTTTTCCTAATTTGACAATAAAACTGGTTAAATTAGCTGTAAAAACACGTCTTCTGCGAGGGATAATTTTCTCCAAACAGACGTTGATGGTGACGGCGCTCTAACGTCAAACACGAAGCCTCGCTCCAGTAAAGGTCAGCTGGTGTCCAGCAGCTTTTTCCAGCCTCGGGCTCAAACTGGGAGCTGCCCACGGCCTCTTTCTGCTGGAGGCAGCGAGCTGCAGAGTTTGGAGCGTTACTCAGTCACTTTTCCCATCCGCAGGCTTCACCAGGGGATTTAAACTGGCAACCACAAACCCAAACCTGAGCAGAATATATACGCAGAGAATCTGATTCCATTACAGAGAAAATAATCTTCTGTTTGAGGTGAAGACGCCACAATGGACCAATAAACCATCTCTGTCCAAGGCTTTCAGAGGAAACATGGAAAAGACGAGGGCACCTTGAAGAAAGCGGGTAACAAACCGCACACGGGCGGTCGTGTCATTAGTCCCTGCAGTTGAAAAACGTGTTCCTGAAAATGAAACACCTCCTCAGCAATTTGAGGGAAACAATATTATAATAGGTTTATTCCCCGAAGGATCGTTCTGCGCGGTCAATGATGTGCAGCGTAAGGAACCACATTACCCTTTACGCCTTCCTGTCAGACTGATGCCGTCCAGACGCGGCAGCAGCAGATCCACATGGGATTTAATCTGTGCTCCAATCTGTGCTAATCCTGACAGAAACCACCAGACCTTCAGGTAGCTCCGCTCCCGTGAGAAGACTTCGACGTCACTGCGTTTTCCCGGCCGCTCGGCGCTGCGGCCTCTGCTCTGTTTAGTCTACAGACTTCCACTTTGTTAGTTTGTTGAAGTAGCAGACTGACAAGACGTGACCTGACCCCTCTGGGTATCCGTACAGGAGGGAAGCTGACATCTTGTCTTACAACGTCAATGTTTATCGACCTCCAGCTCCCGCTCCCCGAGGAGCCCGGCTCTCACACACTCTCGGTTTCCTGCTGCGAGGAAGAAAAGGAGAAAAGGAAACTCTGAGAGCAGACGCTGCAGTCGCTCTGAGACGTTTTTACACAACGTTTCCTCAGACGTTTCTCTGCTGCGACCGAGGTTTTAGAATCAGAATCAGCTTTATTGCCCAGTATTTTCAAGAAGCATACAAGGAATTTGACTTAACTTTGCCCTCTTTGTACAAAAAACAAGAATGAACAAACATTAACCCTTTATACACTGCAAAAACAGAAATCTAAGCAAGTCATTCTGTCTTATTTGTAGTAAAAATTGTCTTATTTTTCTTAATTTGAGCCACATTCACCAGACCAGGTCATAAAAATGTCTTATTTCAAGTTTTTTTAAGACAAAAATGAGGTGTAAATTGCTTGTAACAAGTCAAAAAAATCAGCCAATGGGATAAGACGAATTCACCCGGGAAGTTTCTTGAAATTAGAAAGATGTCTTAAAACAAGAATCTTTTATCTTATCCCAGATTTTTTTTTTACTTGTTACAAGCAATTGATGCCTCATTTTTGTCTTAAAAAACTTGAAATGAGACATTTTTATAACCTTGTCTAGTAAATGTGGCTCAATAAAAGAAGTAATTTTAAGACAGTAAATAAACATCGAGAAAGACAGAAAGAAGCAAAAATAGATATAGATACTTAAGAATGAAGGAGCACAGTTTAAAAACAGCATGAACTACACTTGAAATAACAGTTTTCCAGCATGGATAAGTAAGAAAAGTAGGTTAGTGATGCTCGTGCGCTTCACATCAGACGTCATATTCTCTTTGATTCCCTTTTCATCAGCTCAGCTTCAGAGAGAAATCAAAAGAGGCGCTGACATCAGTGAAATCATAGCGCGCATCAAAGCGAACGGCGCTGACAATGAGCTCCTTTAAAGTTCCAAACAATGAGGGCGAGAAAAGTGATGAAAAGACAGAGAGAGAGAGGAAGTGAGGAGCAGCATCAGCCTCTTTAATAACACACAAAGACTGAGATAAGACCAAAGTTATTAAAAACACAACCAGGCAGCCAATCAGAGGAGGCGTCAGATCTGAGGGAGCTGTCCATTCAGCACCACAACAAAAACACCATCACAACTTTAGTTTCACTTTGTTAAAGCTGAAGTTTAAATCATAATTACAACAGAAACTTCCAGAATGACCCTGATGAAAAGTTTCCCTCCCCCAGTTCTTAACAGCGTGTATTTCCCCCTTTAACATCAGTGACAGCTTGAAGTCTTTTGTGCTGGTTGTGGATGAGGGTCTTTATTTTCTCAGATGGTAAAACTGACCATTCTTCTTGGCAAAAAGCCTCCAGATCCTGTAAATTCTTGCTCTGTCTTGCATGAACTGCAGGTTTGAGATCTCCCCAGAGTGGCTCAATGATATTGAGGTCAGGAGACTGAGATGGCCACTCCAGAACCTTCACTTTATTCTGCTGTAGCCAATGGCAGGACCCAAATGTTGTCTTTTCACCTAAAATTTTTCACTTTTTTAATTTCAAGACTATGACATCTTCTCTAAAATATCAACTTTTAATCTCAAATTTGAACTTTGTCTTGAATTTTTTTCTTCAATTTTTTGTCCTTAATCTCAAATATTGGTCTTTTCTCAAGGTTTGACTTTTTATCTAAAACTTTGACTTTTTGCTAATTTTGACTTTTATCTCAAGAATTTGAATTTAAAATCTCATAATCCAACTTTATATCTCAGGTTTTGACTTAATAATCCCAAATTTGACCTCTTGTCTAAAAATTTTGACCTAATCGTGTCAAAATTTGTCTTTACCCACACATTTTTTTTGTCTGTGTGTGTGTTGGGGATGTTATCTCAAAATTAGGATTTTTTTTTCTCAGAATTTTGACAATTTATCTCAATTTTTTTTCTTTCATATCAAAAATATGAATTTTGTTCCCCCTCTTTTTTTTTCTTTTTTTTTTCAATGTTTCAACTTTTAGCTTTAAACTTTGACTTGGCCTTGTGAGACTGATATGGCCACTCCAGAACCTTCACTTTATTCTGCTGTAGCCAATGGCAGGTCCACTTGTCCTTGTGTTTTGGATCATTGTCATGTGTGAACGTCCAAGTACGTCTCATGTGCAGCTTCTGGGCTGATGAGTGTAAATTTTCCTCCNAGGTGTGTGTGTGTGTGTGTGTGTGTGTGTGTGTGTGTGTGTGTGTGTGTGTGTTGGGGGAGTTATCTCAAAATTTGGATTTTTTTTCCCTTTTTTTTCTTTTTTTTTTTCAATGTTTCAACTTTTAGCTAAAAACTTTGACTTGGCCTTGTGAGACTGAGAAGGCCACTCCAGAACCTTCACTTTATTCTGCTGTAGCCAATGGCAGGTCCACTTGTCCTTGTGTTTTGGATCATTGTCATGTGTGAACGTCCAAGTACGTCTCATGTGCAGCTTCTGAGGCTGATGAGTGTAAATTTTCCTCCAGTATTTTCTAAAAACATGACATACAGAAGTAAAAAATAAGTTTTGAGGCTTGTCTCTGTGCTGTTTGGTGTATTTTAAGTGCAGTACTTTGTGGCATCTGCATGGAAATGACTCGACCATGCAGCCAGTTTTTCTTCAAGTGCCTCTTTATTGTGAAAACACTTCTGATTCTGGCCACAGGTGTCACTGTTATCCTCTCAGAGCCGTTAAATAAAAAAACAGACGCCAATTTATTTTCCCGGTTTTGAATTTCAAACCAACCTGAGCGCTGCAGAGAACAGAAATGAAAATCAAAACAGAGATTAATCTGCGTCTTGTCACTTCCATTCATCTTCTCATCTGTTTTTCTATTAAAGGGACAGTTCATCCTTCTGTCCTCCATCACTCGCAGCTGTTTTATCCTCCACTGCTTCAATAAGACAGATAACACTTCAGCTCTCACAAACCGTCACTATCACTTTAATTCATCTGTCCGGTTTGTTTTCAATGAAAATCTCTCAGGGATGATGGAAAATTAATCTGAAAAATGAAACTAAAAGATGATTTGGATTGAAGGAATGATTTTCCTATTTGACAGGATGCCTCCACCATGTGTTTTCCTTTTGTTAGGAAGCAGAACATTTTCTCTCTTTATTGTTTCTTTTGAGGATGACTTTTCAAAAAGAAAACGAGTGTTTCTCAGAGAGGAGACACAGCTCCATTCAGGCTAAAAACAAAACGTCTCTTTCAGCGCGTAATGAGATCCAGAGAGCGAGTCAATGAGCGCCAAAGCTGGAAGAGTAAATCCTGTTAATGGTTCTCCTGGTATCTGAGGATCTATTTTTTCTGTGGAGATTAAAGAGGGGTCACACAGAGGCAAGAGGAAACTCCGACGTATGTGAATGTGTGAGGAAAAACAAACGTTTTTTCACCTTTTTTGAGGAGATGAGGCGGTTAATGATGGACAGAAACAAGCTCTGAGGGATTAACCTCGGGTTAATGAGAGCGTGATGAGCAGGACTATCTGAGTGTTTATGATGAAGTTCTTCAGTGTGAGAAGTTCTAAAGGTAATCAGCTGATGAGCGTCTCTATCTTAAAGGGAACCCCGACTGTAAGGACTAACAGGCATGAATGTGCTTAAATGTTTGTCTCAAGCTAGAATTTGTTGTTAAAAGACATAACGAATTGTTTTTTCTTTAAAAATAATACAGTTTAAAACACAGTTTCTATCCTTTGGGCACAGCCATTGTTTAGCTGCAGCAATGCATTCTGGGTTGATGACGTAGATTGGTTGCTTGGTGCCGAGCATCTGGATTTGCCCGTTTACTCACTACTAGTCGCCGTAAGTCACGAGGTTTGAGGAGGGAAAAAAACATAATAATGCCACATGTGGCTGCTTTTGGGTGAACTTTTCAGTCCAAAGGAAACAAGGAGACTGATGTTAGTCTGCACAGCTTCCCAAAAGACAAGAAAAGAAGGAAGTTGTGGGAAATGGCTTGTGGGCGTAAACAACTTCCCATGGAGCCGCGGCTATGTTCTGGCCACTTCTCCCCAGAAGCATTTGCTGCATTTAGCCGGCCCATGCTGATGAAAGAGCTGACAGGTGTGGGTCATTATAAACGGAGACTAAAGCCAAATGCTGTGCCGACTATTTTCCAACACAAACCCACAAAACTTCCTCTGGAAACCACTGAAGTCCGCTCCAGGACTTATATGATCCTGTATGAGATCCAGCCCGGTGCAACCATATGACATCACTACCCAGACGTTATTGCGGCGTAAACAACAATGGCGGCCTACAGGTGAAAATATTTTTTCAAATTTTATACAAACTAAGATATTTTGAGAGATTTTATTATGGTTCTTATGTAGCTGGTAAAAACACTGATCATTTAGGAAAATGACGTTCTGGTAGCCAGGGTAACTTTTAAAAAGACAGCAGCTAAAACAAAGTAAGGGATTTCTACAACACCAAAAAGGCAAAAATAGAGGGGTTTTTTAGCTGTATAATTATTTAAAGATACTACGGGGGCACTAGAGAGACAGAATTAAGACTAAAAAAGCACAATATTCCCCGTTTAAGGTGTGGTGAAAGCTCAGTAACAGAAGTCCTGTAACAAAATGAATAACATTGAAGCCACAAGCGGCTGAAAAAAAACCACACAAAAACACTCAAGCTGTGACACCAACCGTGGTAATAGAATAAGATTTTTTGACGTTAACAGGTCTACACCTTTTTTGTTAAGTGTCTTGAGATAACATTGTTGAGATTTTGTGCTATATGAATTAACATTGATTGATTGATTGATTGATTGATTGATGTAACATTGCATTAGACAGCCAGTCAGGTTTACATACTGGTGAAAAAATCATCACTTTTGGTCGTCTACCCTGGCCACGCCTGTTTCAAAAACTCTTTTCCCAACTTTTTATCTTAAATGTGCTTAAGTATACACATGTCCAATTTGAAGATGATTCGAAAAAAAACCCGTGGAAGGAGCTTGTTGAAATACGTACCCTATAAATCGTTAAAATCAGAAAACTAAGTCATATTTCTGAACTTCCTGTTTAGAAATTGCTACAGTTGCAAGTGACTTTTTTTGTAGGTCTAGGCTTGATAGTTGTAAACAAAAAATTTCAGACCAGTTCAAATTTATTGTCACAGCCTTTAAGGGTTTCTGTGAAATACAACAATAAGATAAAACAGTCATAAAAGGTAGAAGAAGATAAAAAACACAGGTAAATAAAACAGTTAAGATGAGGAGAAAGAAGATGACGCCATGTAAAAGAAGCATTTTACTGCGTCTCAAACCAAATCCAAATAATAATCATTCTAAAGTGTCTTTAAGCTGATCTACAGTTCTTTCCAAAGCTAATAAAATGATCTAACGCTCCAGAAAAGGAGACGCTTATTCTCCATGAACAGACTCCTGGATCCTGCAGAGGAGGTGCAGAGGAGACCTGAACCAACCGATCAATAATTGTGACCTCCTCCTCTGGATCTGTCACCCTGAATTTAACCCCGCTTGTATTAAAGCGCCCTGAAGGTGGAGGAAAGGTCGTCAGGTCTTTTAAATCAAGTCTTTATCCTCTGGGGAGCTGGATGTGGTCAGAGAACGTCTTTCCAATCCAAACACTACGCTAGATTTAAAATGCTCCACAAATTAGACCATCAGTTATATTTAAATAGAAACAAGCAATAGGAATCTGATGTTTTTTGTTTTTTTTAATTTACTGTCCTTTTCGTCAGGACACCAAAGACACATAGAGTTTATACCAACTTTATACATTTACATGGAACCAGATGACAGAATCAATTTATTTTACGTCATTTTTTCATGTTTTGAGTGTACATTAATATGTTAAAGTTGGTTTGTAAACCAGTCAATATCATTCTCAGTGGTTGTCCTGTTTGAATGAAGCTGCTGCCACCATGTGGACGACTGAACGTGTTACAACTGTGAAGATCAGAGAGACAGAACCTCAGTGTTTTTAGTATTAACATTCTTATTCTTGTTCATATTTTTACAGTAATGGATGAAAAAGTACGCTATAAATGATTTTTTGGATTCCACAACCCCCACTTTTGGGAACCAGTGGAGTAAACTGGTGTGTATTACAACAAGTTATAAGTCTTTAAGAAAAGTTCCTAAGCATCATATTTACCAAAGTTTATAAACTTATTTCATCTGAGGCAGTTCAGTTTCAGTTCGGTGAACAAAATCAGGTCACAGGTGTAAAACCATGTGATCCACAGACAGTTGAAGCCACACACTGTGGAAGCATCCTTTCACCTACTCTACGCCGTACAACGATCCTGCCTGATGAACCCAAGATTTCAAATTTTCATTCATCAGTCCATAAAACCTTTTCCAGTCTTCAGTCGTCCAATGGCAGTGTTTCTTGGTCACCCTCCGTTGCTGCAGGACAGCTATCAATTGTTAACCCATTTTGTGTTATTGTTCTGAAATGTACTCTGTTTTTCAGTTTTGGGTAACCTTGCTTTTTATTTTACCCTCTGGTAGTTCACCACTTACCGTTGTATCATTTCAAGCCACTGATTGGACTTGAGTGACTTGAATTGCAATAAATAACTGGAAAAATTGGGGTGTTCTAAAACTTTTGACCGGTAGTGTATGTATTAAATAATTGATAAAAAATAATGCAATTCACTATTAGTGTGTTACAACAAGTTATTACCCCTAGGGAAAGTTCATTCCTGGATTTTATTTACTTATTTCCTTTTTTTTTTTTTTTTTTTTTTTTTTTTTTTTTTTACCTTGTCCTGTTCAGCATCACGACAACAGAATTGTGGTCCAGCTGCCGTATTTTGCAGAACACATTTTACTTTGCCAAGAGGAGCCATTTGTGTAAAACGCTCCCCTTGAGATTTAAATGATATTTTTATTAGAGTTTTGTAATTTATTTTTTCTGTACATTGCCAAGGTTAAAGGTTACTGCCTAGTTATTTACTAATTTCAAAAGCATAAAGAAAAAGTCTTGCTGTCTTTTCTTCACAAGTGAGACACTGACTTGTTTTGGCCACCAGGGGGCAACACAGAACAACAGAGCCTGAGTGAGCCTTCACCTGCAGGAATCAGAAGAAGATTTTTCTGCACAAAATAATCTTTAAATATTACAGTTTTCCTACCTATTGGTGCAGAGGTGCAGTGAGGAAGATAACGTCTTTAATGCACTGTGAGTGTTTCAGCTGCACAGTGTTTGTGTTTGCACTTCTTGTCTTTAGAGTTGATGCTTTTAAACCAAAAATGACAAGTGAAGATGAAATATTTAACCAAAGTGAAAGATTCTAGGATCCTCCAGGAAGATTTAGCTGCTTGGAAAAAGTTGTTAAAGAAAGTTTTGTGTATGTGAACCTCGAGCAGCATAAAAAGAGTCAGAGCGAGCAGATTTCTTAATGCATGTGGAAAAGCGGCGGGTGAATCCTTGTGCTGTACATTCAGAGAGAACGATCACGTTGCTGTTTCTCCCACACACACTCTCAGCTCTGCAGCCCACACACTGATCTCAGGTCAGAGGTCGCTCTGCATTAGCAACCGTGCAGAAGTCATCAACCAACCAGCGCTTACGTGGAGGGCAGAGGAGGACGGCCTCCACACACACACACGCACACACACACACACTTATAGGTATGTTCACATGCTGCACAGGGAGATAGAGCTAAAACCATCCACGTTTTACCTTCTGAGTCTCTGTGTTCCTGAACTCAACTTGAGAGACACAACAAAAAGTGGGAAACATGAGGTTTGCAGACCCTGAGTTCACTACGGAAGCCCTTAAAGGCCATGAAAACTGAAATGAACCATTATCTAGATCAGTGGTTTCCAAAGTGGGGGTTGGGACCCTTTGGGGGGTCGCGAGACATTGATAGGGGGTTATGGAATGTGTCCCAAAATCGAAAACTATGAACAATTCATGAACATTTTATTCACTATTTTGAGAATAAAAGCAAAAATTGGGGTGAGAGATAATATAAAATTATGCAAACAGAAAATGTTTAATCTGTTTTTCACATTTCTTTGTTCAAGTTTGATGCCGTGAACTCAGCAAAGTGCACATTAGTCGGTAAATTTTCTATCAATCAGTTAAATTAAGTATCCTCAGGGAGGGTTTTGTTGGTTTTTGTCTGTTTTTGGATTGGCCCATTAGTGTTGTACCACAGCAGGGGGTCACCAGTCCTTAACGCTGCTATTTTGGGGGTCACAGGCAGAAATGTTTGGGAACCCCTGATCTAGATCAGGGGTTCTCAAACTTTTCCAAATCAGGGCCTGCATTAAAAGCTCAAAAGTGTTCGAGGCCCACCTCCAACCCAATAAGTACGGCTGATATACAAGGCCACTACACAATATAAGGCCTTTTTAGAACCTCATTTGTAATAATGACCCCCCCCAAAATAAATAAAAAAAAACCCCAAAACATAATAAAACCCAAAATGTGATAACTGGTCAATAATGTAACAGATGTTAAGCCAAAAACGTAATAACTTTTTGCCCAAAATATGACAATTTGTTACATTCTGGTGCAGTTATTATATTTCGGGTGTTACTCTATTCTTATTTGTTATTTTTAAGGCTCAGCACTTGGGACTTTTTTCATATATGAGTATCTGGACTGCTTTAATTTCCTTTAAAACTTATACTTGTGTATTTTTTTAACTTATTTATCTATTTGTACCTTGTATCTTTATCTAATTACACTCCAATAAAATACTTTTTTGGAAATGATTTTGCGGCCCACTTGCTAAACCGTCACGGCCCACAAGGGGGCCATGGCCCAGAGGTTGGGAATCGCTGATCTAGATAAAACACAATAATTGTTATAATTAAATGCTTTAAGACTGTGAAGCTGCTGTTATTGATGAGAACGGACACGACAGACAGACCAACAACAAACTTTACAGGAGAAATTTCACCACTTGGAATAATTTGATGAAACAACACTTTTGATATGTTTGAACTCTGGATTCCTCTGGTGGAAAGGAGAGTGAATATTCAGGGTACGGGCGTCAGGATGTGACGTAATGACCCCAAACAGGTAGGACATCAGAGTGATTCTTTCACTAATTATGTTTTGTTGATGAAGAAAGCTGTGAAATAAACTTTCTAAAGCAGGTTGCGTTCCAATGTTTGACGAAAGCTTCGGGAAGACCTTGGTGTTTGAGGCCCGTCATGAAATCTTTTTACAGTGATCCCAGTATGAAGAGCTTGGTTACTGCACTACAAAGACTATAAATGGGTGTATCAGCCCTTTAAAGCATCATCACAGCCCGTTTCATGCTGTCACTTGAAGAAAACACTCAGCAGCTTTTTTTTCGTTTCGTTTCGAGCGGTGGCGTTAGCCTTTAACTCCCTCGCCGTGACGCCGTGAAGCCGTGACGTTGTGTTGGTGTGAAGTTGAGTATAATTAAAGCATCAGTCTCAGTTTCAGCGCTGAGAGTCAGAGAGCTGCTCTCTGTCCTCCTCTGCACGTATTTATAACAGCAGAGTTCAGAGAAGTATAATTAGAGTGAGCGATTAGCAGGAGCACAAGGTGTGTGTGTGTGTGTGTGTGTGTGTGTGTGTGTGTGTGTGTGTGTGTGTTGTGTGTGTGTGATGCTGTAGTTTACACAATGTTGTATGTTTAAGTGTGTGCTTGTTTGTCTGCGGGGATATGCAAATGCAAAAAAGCACATCACAGCGATAATTAAGCTCCCTTTGGTTTGTGTGTGTGTGTGTGTGTGTGTGTGTGTGTGTGTGTGTGTGTGTGTGTGTGTGTGTGAAGATTAATGCCTCTCTGCTGTAAGCTTCATGTTCATGAGTGGGCGTTTGCATGTGAAACCTCCAGCTTTGTACTGTTCCTACAGGGAGAACATTTCTTACACGTTTGACAACTTCTCCACCTAAAGGCGCTTTTCAACCACAGGAATTGCTCCAGGAACCAGGAACTTTTTGAGGAACTGTGTGACTGAAGGATGAATTTACCCCTGAAAACATCCCTACATGGGGAGTTTTACTTTACCAGTGTTCCGGTTCAAAGAGTGACCCTGTAAATTGGCGACCTCCAGCTGAAAATGTCAGTGGATGCAACAAATATTTATATTTTATTTACTTAGACTTCTGGCTGCAAGACAGAATTGTTCCTATCTTGATGCATGGAGATTTGATGCAAGGAGAGCCTGATTTATACAACAACTGGGGTCCGTTTCACGAAGCAGGTTTAACAAACTCTGAGTTAAACCTTGAACTCTGAGTTGATCTCCTTTGAGATAGAAAACTCTGAGTTTGTTTGATCAACTCGGAGTAGTTTCACCTGGAGTTAAGCGCGTGCACCCCCGCTGTATAAAGACAGCATTAGTGGAGCCCCGATTCGACGAGTCACCATGGCAACGGGGAAGCGGAGGGCGGCGTTTTTTTAACCCCGCGAGAACTGGAAATCTTAATGCGCTTATACAGAGAATTTTAACATGATTTTAGGAAAAAAGTGCAACAGCACAGCAGCTGCAAAAGAGAGGGAGACGGTGTGAGAGAACATCGCTGCTCTGGTGAATACGTAAGTTTAAATGTAGTCCAACAATCACAGTAATATTACAGGGAAAACTGCTGAATGTAGATCATTCATTTATTTAATTTAGATGCAATCCTGCGGGGGAGAAACGCACTCGGCTGAAACTTAAGATGAAATATAAGAACATTGTTCAAACAGGTGAGACCTCCACATAATCTCACGGTTTTACCTCATTTTGATCACGTTTTACATTGTAAAATAAATATTATGTGGCTTTTTGACTGTGCAGTTGTTTTATCTCCATCATAATGATGTTTACACACATAAATGTCTTCTCAACCAGCAGACAGTTGCCTTGCATCTCCGATATTATTAAAAAAAAACAAAAAACTGCCATTTACAAAAAAATTGGAGCACAATTCACAACATCTGCTGGGATGTGAGAGACTACGGCTGGTAATGTTGCAAATGTAAAGACGGATTATTGTGTCTGTAAATGATGGACTGTGATGTGAAACGTTTAAAAAATAACGAGAATTGTCGGGAAATGTCAGAACATCCATGCGCGCTCTGATGATAATCTCCCGAAAAATGTTAAAAATATTAATATTGATAATGCTGCACCTTCATCAACGAGTTCATTGTCAAAAGGACATGCTACGTTTGTGACAAAAGTCGACTCGTATGTTTCTTAAATAACAGACAGCAGAGCCGTGTTACGCCAAAACTCGCCGCTGACTGAAAGAATGAGGAAATCAAATATGGTGTGTGGTTGAAAGAGGGCGGAGACAGAGAGAAACTCCAGGTTCATTGACAAAAACCTGGTTAGTTTCACAGCGTCTGTTACTACGGTAACTGACCCAGAGCTGAAGTTACCTCTCTTTGAGAAACAGGTTAGAGTTTCCGCTCTTTCTCTGTTTGAGTTACCTCCATTTGTGAAACGGAAAATTCAGAGTTTCCCTCATTTCAGGGTTAATAAACTCAGAGTTTTCACTAAACCTGCTTTGTGAAACGGACCCCTGGTGTAAAAGGCTTGAGGTTATAGAAATGTAGATTATTGGGGTTAGAAATGTCTTTCAGAGTCAGAGTTAGCTGCTGTTTTTTCATGTACTGATTTTTTTGTTCATCTCTAAAGTGTAAATGAAAGTAAATGAAAGTTTTGTAGTTAAGCAGCGAACTTTAACTGTCTGTGGTTCTGACCTGATTCAGTTTGTTCTGCTAACAGCAGGTGTCTGCTGACCCAGAGGACAGACTATAAATGCACCAAAGAACGGAGGGAAAGAAAGCTGCAGCTCTCTTTTTTTTCTCTTTCTTTTCTCTTTCTTCCTCCCTCCTTTCAAAACTCTCCAGGTGCCGCGAGCTGTTGTGAGTTTTTTTATTTTTATTTTTATATCGATTATCTGTGCAGAAATATTCCACCTAATCAGTTTCCACAGAGCGAGTGGGAGGGAGTCACAGAAGAGAAGAGAAGAGAGGAGGAGGAGGAGGAGGAAGACGAGGGTTATGGAAAGAAAAGATCCAAAGATAGAAACAAAAGGAGAGAAATGAGGAGAGTGACTGTAAGAAAAGTGCAGCTGCTCCAAACTCTGAGAGAAACAGAAAAGGTTTCCTGATTCATAAGAACAGTCGATCTGTGAGGGAGGAAACTTTGCTTTTCACTCACAGCGTTTTTTTTTGTTGTTGTTTTTTTTCTCATCAAAGCGGTTTGTTGAAGACGTTACGTAAAACTTCAAGATTCACTCACCAGCTTTTTACACAATCAAGTAAACTGTAAACATCAAAGTGCTAACTCAAAAGTCTTCACTGTGAAACATCTGTGTGATGAATGTAAAGTTAATTGATGTGCTTTTAACCAGGATGCTCTCAGCTTTTTTGAGGATGTAAAAATCAGATATTTAATAATCCTGCTCACAAATAAATATCAGTCGTGTGCTGTGATCAATAACGTCAGATTTTAGAAACAGGATGAAAGAACAACAACACCTCGGCCTCCTCAAACTCCTCAACTCTCTTTCATAACATCATTGATCAGATTTAAATGTCGCTCTGAGGTGTTTGGCTCCTCGTTCACAGCTGACGTGTGAAAACTCTCTGAGTCTCTCCTCCACTTTTGATCTGCTCCAAAATGGCGGCTGGTGGGATTCTAGTTTCTGTGTGTGACATCATCTTACTGCGTCTGTTCTGTGGTGAACGTCAGAGAAGAAAGTGGAGCAGCTGGACACAAAACCCTTCATCTCCTCCTCTCACTTCTCCTCCTCCTCATCCTTCTTTTCTAGCTCAGGAGTCGTCTCTGCTCCTGCTTCTCTTCTCTCTCAGCTCCGTCCTTTCCTGACCTCCTCTCGTGGCCTCCTTTCTCCCTCCTTCATCCTCAGTTTGTGCTGAAACTGATGGAGGAAGAAAACCAAGGAGGTGAAGATGGAGTTAGAGGATTATGAGGAGGGGAGAAAAGAGGAAGACGTTTAAGGAAAATGAAGGTGGAGGAAAAGAAGGAGGTGGAGACAGGGAGCAGGGATTGGGAGGGGAGGGGGGAAAATGGGGGAGAGAGAGAGAAAGGGTGAGAGAGGGAGGAAAGGAGGAGGTGTGCTGCAGGTGCAGTGACAGAAGAGCATGCAAGATGCTGATTAACAGCCATCAAAGAGTAGAAGAAAAGTAAAGAGGTCTCACTCTGATGCAGCTCCTTTGAAAACTGCAGCAGGCCTGTGTGTAATCAGTCTGTGCACATTTGGCTCTGGAAAAAATTAAGAGACCACTGCAAATTTTTCAGAAATCAGCATCTGTACATATTTGAAAATTTTACTCGGTCAAATACTTATAAATAGCAAAATCAGAGAAACTGAAAAATTTGCAGTGGTCTCTTAATTTTTCCAAAGCTATATACTCTCTTTGTATTTCTTGTTTGTTTCGTTTTATTGATAATTTTCCCAGTTTTGAGACAAATGTAAGAAAACTTAATCTTCTCTGTAGTATCAGGAAAGAGTTGTCATCATTCTGTGAGAGACTGCGTGAGCAAGTGCATCATCAATTTCATAATATAACCTCATAAAACTTCAAATACAAAAGTTTGAAAAGGCGGTCACCCTCTCTCGTTGTTTAATTGTTGATAAACGTGAAAAATGTCCTGCTTGGTAAATCACACTAATCTGTCCCTTTGGCTGATTAAAACATGAGAAACTGCCCTTCCCCCAGGAGCCAAAACATGTTAAAGTGTGCTGAAAATGTTCTCTTGGGAGCCAAAATATGCCAAAGTACCCTTGTTGGTGCCAAACTCGCAATAAAATGCCCCCCAAAACATTCCAACCTACTCTGCCTCTTTGGCTGGTTATAACATGATAAAGTAATCTCCTCTTGGGAGCCAAAATACGCTCAAGAGCTTTTCCAGGAGCCAAAACAGATGCCAAAGTTCCCTTTCAGGCTCCAATACATGTTGAAGTATAGTAAAAAAATATCCTCTTGGCAGCCAAAATAGGCTATAATGTCATTCCTACACCAAAGTGCCCTGCTTTTGGGAGCCAAAATACGCTCAAGAGCTTTTTCAGGAGCCAATACACATGCTAAAGTCCCCTCTCAGGCTACTTCATAACATGTTGAAGTATAGTGAAAATGTCCTCTTGGGAGCCAAAATAGGCTTAAATGTCTTCTTTAGTGCCAAACTTACACTGAAGTTACCTCATCTTGGGAGCCAAAACACGATTTAGTGCCCGCCTGGTTGGCAGGCAATGCCAATCTGCCCCTTTGGCTGATTAAAACATGTGTAAGTACTCTCCATTTGGGAGCCAAAACACAAGCTTAAGTACTATCATAGGGGCCTGAGTACAATACAGAGCTTTTTTAGTAGTCACAGCACATGTTCAAGTGTCCTGTCGAGAGCCAAAACATGCTAAAGTGTAGTGAAAATGTCCTTTGGAGCCAAAAATAGGATGAAGTAACCTCCTTGGTGCCATCTTGGGAGCAAAAATACACGCTGAGGTGTCTTTTTAGGAGCCAAATCACACACTAAAGTGTCCTTTTGTTTGGAAAACCACACTTATCTGTCCCTTTGGTTGGTTAAATTGTGATAAACTGGACCTTTGGGAGCCAAAACTTGCACTAAAATGCCTGATTGGGCACCAAAACTTGCTGAGTGAGTTCATTTCTGACTGAAAGATAACATTTTTTGACCTCAGTGTATTCATAGATGTATGCTCAAAGACATTAACAGGAGCAAAATAGAAACATTCTGGAGCAAATGTTTGAAAATATAGGGATAAAAATGCAGAAGGGTCAATGACAAAAAGAGGGTCTAAAAACATATTTTTAAAAAGTTCTTTGAAAATGGATAAAAACATATTTCTGAGTGAAGAATTATGTTTTCAAACAGATTTCAGTGGTTGACCAACATTTCAAAGTAAAATCCAAGTAATAAAAAATCATAAAAATTAAACTCGTGGGTTTTTACAGTCCACCGCGTTGGTTTATATACTTTTATATAAATATACAAGGACAATAAAAAAGACACACTTTAATAACCGTTCATAGAGAGTTCACAGACATCACTGAGTATGTAAAAGTAAGACACACAAAGTAAACTTTTATTTGTGAATAAGATGAATAATTTGATGTTAAAATAACATTTCACATTATTACATTGGTTGTACCACCTGACATGGAAATTGTTCCAGTCACCAATGAAGTGAAAAAACCTTTTTTTATCAGTATTTCAGAGAAATCTACAAACTTTTCCACTTGGTCACAAATGTCATTTGGGCTCCTCTGGCTGATGCAGTTTCCTGTTTCCTGTTTTATTCTCTTCACTTTAAAATAAAAGTCTAATGTTACGGTTGCACCACCCTGACATTTGACAAGGTGAAAATTACGGGACAAAAGTNCTGACATTCAATTTTTAGAGTTTAATTACTGTGGATACTTGTCAGGACGGTTGCACCACCTGACATTTTGGGGGTTTGAGGAACCAAAACACAAAAAAACATGTTATATTTTAATAGTTTAAAGATGTGTTCAAATAACACAGGTTTCATAGAATAAAGAAATACATGTGATGAAATACTCAATTCATGATGGAAGGAAATATTACACTCGGACACAAAAAAAGGGGACGTCACGTCATTGACCCAGATCAACCAAAAATCTCCCCCTGTAGAAAGATTCTGCTTTGACATGTTGCTGATAGTGTAAATGAGATGCATCGTCAGTAAAATCGTGTCTCACTCTCCAGACGAAGTCGTATCTCCTAGAAACCTCGGCAGACGCCGGTGTCGAGGGTCGTCGGAGGACCACTGTCTCGGACCTACACTACCCTAATAAAAATGGAGGGTCGTCTCCTGCCTCCTGTTTGGACGTCGTCTCCACTCGCTGACAGTGTGGAAATGTAGATGGTCGCGCACGGTTACACACACACGGACACCAAGTGTTCATATGTGTGTGTTGGTGTGTGTGTGTGTGCTCTGACTGAATGTCCGCAGACAGCAGCAGCAGTGGATGAAAAAATCATCTGTGGAGTTAGATTTTAGAAGAAAACGCTGCTCAATGTCGAGTGTATGAAGCTCTCTCTCTCTCTCTGGGTCTGTGTTTGTTTCTATGTCTCTCTCCCCGTCGCTGGGGTCGTTAATTAGCGCAGCTGCTTAATTGGTTTTCATGTCACATACATTCATGTGCGGACTGAAGGAGACCCAGACCCTCATCATGGTTCCTGTAAAGATGCTGAGTGCAGGTCTCTGAGGAGGAGCAGAAGGTTCCTGCCTGTGTTTGGAGGATTGATCTCTCATATATGTGGCTGGAGCTCGGTGTGGTGGGGGGGGGGGCTGCTGCAGCTTCTCTGAGCTTATTTCTGATGTCTGCTGCATGTGAAGAGCTCACATTAATCTGCCTGTGAACATGTGTGTGGGTCAATGACGTGACGTCCCCTTTTTTTGTGTCTGAGTGCAATATTTCCTTCCATCATGAATTGAGTATTTCATCACATGTATTTCTTTATTCTAACTTTGGACACAATAAACTTGTGTAGAAATTTGATAATTTTATATTGTACAAAAAATCACAAAACCAAGGAGTTTGGGGGTTTTACAGTCCACCACGTTGGCAGGACTGTTCATAGGTGTCATTAAAAACTCTAAAAATTGAATGTCAGTTATTGTAAATGGAAATTAAAAATACAGTGGCATTATTTTATGCTTGAACATTTTTAAATAAAACATTCTTTCCAAATAAAAAGAATTTTAAAGCTGTTGAGAAATGTAAAAAACTTTTGTCCCGTAATTTTCACCTTGTCAAATGTCAGGGTGGTGCAACCGTAACATAAGACTTTTATTTTAAAGTGAAGAGAATAAAACAGGAAACAGGAAACTGCATCAGCCAGAGGAGCCCAAATGACATTTGTGACCAAGTGGAAAAGTTTGTAGATTTCTCTGAAATACTGATAAAAAAGGTTTTTTCACTTCATTGGTGACTGGAACAATTTCCATGTCAGGTGGTACAACCAATGTAATAATGTGAAATGTTATTTTAACATCAAATTATTGATCTTATTCACAAATAAAAGAAATGAAACACAAAATGAAAATGTATGAGTCACTACAGACACTTGAGAGATACTTGCCAATAATTTCACACAGAAAAAATAACAGGAACATATAAATATATTTTCATATATTTGGTTGCACCACCTGACATTTTTGGGTGCTCAAATTAAAAATACTAAAAAATAATGAACCTAAAAACTTTGAAATGTTGGTCAACTACTGAGATCTGTTAGAAAATCAGTAAAAACATGAATTATTTTAACATCTAAAGGCAAAGATTTCTTTGACTCCAACCTCTGCACTGACTCTTTATGTTTTACCATCTCTACCCTAAACTAATACGCCATAATTCAGTCTTTAATCTTACTCCAAATTACATTCTCTCAATCAACATATTGAAAACAAAGCAAAAATCTGGAAAGTAACCATTAAATTTGACTTTGTGGAGCTTGAAACTGTAACCATAACCAAAATTAACTTAATATATTGTTTACCTAACAGCAATTTTGCCTGATATATTTCAAAGTTTTCTAGGGAAGAGGGTAGCGGTAAAAAAAAAAAAAAAAAAGGTTAATGTCCAACTTGATGCTTTGTTTTTTTTTTTAAGTTGTATTCCAAGAAAAAAGGTCATTTTTTGAGTTTAAAGTCAGAACTCTGGGTTTACATTTTGTCAGCCACATAACATTTTGCCAAAGTCATACTTCAAGAATTTCTACAAAAGAGGGTTAGGGTTAAAAAAGAAAGTTTCGGGTCCAAGTGTTTTTTGGATTTTTTTAGTTGTTATTCCAAGAAAAAAAGTTCATCTTTTGAGTTTAAAGTCAGAATTTTGACTTAACATTTTGCTAGCCTCATAGCATTTTTGCCTGAGTCATATTTATTATGACTCATATATATATATTTTGTATTATTAATCTATAGAAAAATCAGAATTCTGAGGGAAAAAAAACTGAAAATCCGGGGCTAACATGTTGTTATCCTATTAGTATTTTTTTTTGCCTAAATAATTCCACTAAGTTTTTTACAGAAGAGGATGAGGGCCACTGAGAAAAAAAAGAAAGAAAGGTCCAATATTTGTTTTTTTAAATCATTTTTCTGAGTGAAAAGTCAGAATTCAAAAAATGAATTCCGAGAGTATTTATAATAAGAAATATTTGACCTGATATGTTTAAAGATGTTTTGTTTTTGTTGTTTTTTTTTTACTAAAGGCCCCAACTCTCTTCCACAGTTTTCAGGAAAGAAGAAAAACACATTTTTAGAGCGTATCTATCATTTTTTCATGCCTGTTTGTACCATTATGTTTATATTTTTTCGATATCAGTATTTACTTTTTTTTAATTTAGATTTCTCTTACTCTGGCAGTCACGTCATGAGGCTTAATAAATATTAATTTAATGTTTTAAAATGTGACTCATGCAATTATGCTATTCCGCTAACGAGCTAAAAAATTAAAGCTCTCATTAAGCCAAATTGCCTCTTTAAGAGTCGTTGATATACATTATTCATTCAGGGTGGATTAGGACACATGAAATATTAATATTCACATGTGAACGTTGAGATCATGTCAGAGCTGGTATCATTTATAAATGTGTTTGTGTATAAATTATTCAGTGGTAAAGGGTGAGTTAACCACAAACACAGGGTTTTCTGTTCCTTTGGTGTAATTCACATGATTTTTCAAAGAAAAATTATATTTTTCTCTCCCTGGTGTTTCAGAAAACCCTTAATACAGCCTCTCTCTCTCTCTCTCTGAGGTACTGTCTCTTTAAAACTTCCCGCTTCACAAACCCCCTTCCCTCTGATTGGCCGGCCCTCTGGAGGCTTGTTTGAGGTGTTTGAGGCCAGCCTAAGTTATGTTTTGATCGGTTTTAAGATGGATTCAGGAATTTTTGCATATGTAGAGACGTGAAAATCTGCATGAACTCAAAATATAAGAGAGCTGAATACCCCCTCTTTAAGTCCAGTAATACAAAACCATCTGAATATCAGCCCATATCAAACTCCTGATGTCTTCTCTTCCTCTGGGGTCTCCCTTTAATAACACATGTTGTTGTTTTTAGTTTTTAATAAAACCCTGTGCATATTTTTGTATCTTTCAGTCTTATTTCATTATTAAAGCGGGACATCCCGACTCTGTGGACGTGGTTTACAGGTATCTTTAATATAAAACATGTTGTACATACCACCTCCATCTTTCTGAAGAGCCAGCGTAATGAAACTGAGAGAGGATAGTTGTGAGGTCACTCCCCTCTTTAACTGTACCAGGTGTCTTCAATAGACTTTGATGCAAATACTAAAACAACCAAAAGAAAGAGTAGACTCTCTTCTTTCATCAGGGAAGGTAAATAGTTTCTACATTGCTCTGTTCTTTTGTAATTGGCAGTTACACAGCGGCCGGTTTCACACAGAAACACCTGTTTCTGACCCCAAAGTTTTGGGAAGATACCAGGTGCCTTCTGTCCAAATAAATTTAAATCCCCATGCAAATAAAACCTAATGGATCAGCAAGACCAGAAAATTAAAAGTATTGAGAGGAAATGCAAAACTATTGTGAGATAACACAAAAGAACTGTGAAGGAACACAAAAATATTGGAAGAGAACAAAAAAATATTGCAAGGGAATATTAAAATATCAAAAGGAGACATTAAAGTCACTAAAGTATTGCAAGAAAACAAACAAATGATATTAGAGAATACTAAACGATCACAAAGGACAAGAGTGTTACGAGGGAACAAAAAAGTATAATGAGGAAACTCAAACTATTGCAGGGAGCAAAAAAAATATTGCAAAGGGAACTCAAAAGTATTGAGAGGAAACAAAAAACTGTTGCAAGGGAACACAAAAGTACAGTGAAGGAATACTAAGTTTTGCAAGGGAACAGAAAAGTATCATAGGAGAAACATAAAAGTATTGAGAGGGAACTTAAAGCTATCGCAGGGAACACAGAAGTATCATAAAGGAAAACAAAAGCATCATAAGAGAACACAATGGCACTGTGAGGGAACAAAAGAGTGTCGTCAGGGAACACAAAAGTACTGCGAGGGAATACATGACTATTGCAGGGGAACTAAAATTTTGCAAGGGAACACAAAAGTATCATTAGGGAACACAAAAGTATCATTAGGGAACACAAAAGTTTTGAGAGGGAACACAAAAGTATTATCAGGGAACACAAAAGTATCATTAGGGAACAGAAAAGTATCATTAGGGAACACAAAAGTATTGAGAGGAAATACAAACGTATCATGAGGGAACACAGAAGTGTCATTAGGGAACACAAAAGAATCATGAGGAAACACAAAAGTATCATGAGGGAACACAAAAGTATCATTAGGGAACACAAAACTATCATGAGGGAACACAAAAGTATCATGAGGGAACACAAATGTATCATTAGGGAACACAAAATTATCTTTAGGGAACACAAAAGTATCTTGAGGGAACACGAAGTATTAGGAGGGAACACAAAAGTATCTTAGGGAACACAAAAGTATCATGAGGGAACACAAAAGTATCATGAGGGAACACAAAAGTATTGAGAGGGAATACATTAGTATCATTAGGGAACACAAAAGTATTGAGAGGGAATACATTAGTATCATTAGGGAACACAAAAGTATCATTAGGGAACTCAAGAGGATCATGATGGAACACAAAAGTATCATGAGGGAACACAAAGCTATCTTTAGGAAACACATATGTATCGTAAGGGAACTCAAAAGTATCATTAGGAAACACAAAAGTATCCTGAGGGAACACAAAACTTTCATGAGTGAACACAAAAGTATCATGAGGGAACACAAAACTTTCATGAGTGAACACAAAAGTATCATTAGGGAACACAAAAGTATCATGAGGGAACACAAAACTATCATGAGGGAACACAAATGTATCATTAGGGAACACAAAAGTATCATGAGGGAACACAAAAGTATCATTAGGGAACACGAAGTATTAGGAGGGAACACAAAAGTATCATGAGGGAACACGAAGTATTAGGAGGGAACACAAAAGTATCATTAGGGAACACGAAGTATTAGGAGGGAACACAAAAGTATCATTAGGGAATCGGAAACTATCGCAAGGGAACATAAAACCATAGCAATGGAAATTAAAAGTAATGGTAGGTAACGTTCAATTATTGCGAGTGAACACAAAAGTATTGTGAGGGAAATCCATAACTATTGCAGGGGATTTCACATTTTTAAGGGAACACAGAAGGGGCTCAAGAGTAGAACCCTGAGGTTCTCCACAACTGAGTGTTGCCGTTTGAGACCTGTTGACTCCTATGTGGACAAAAACTCCTCCCTGTCTCCCAGACCTCAATGATCCTTGTGGTCTTTGTCAAACACCATCCTGACTTTTCTCTGCTTCTCCATGATAAAGGACTTTTTCTCTGGTTCTGACCCGATTGGTCGTGCTCTTCACCCCCAGCTGTCATTGGCTGTTCCTCCTGGAGGTCATGATGTCATCCTCTGATTTCTGAGCGTTTTCTCCTGAATCTCTGTTGTAGAAGTTTGAAGGGTTGAAGCAGCCTGACGCTCTCCGTGTCCCTGTCCTCACGCTCACCTTTAATTTTCACCTCTTTTTGCAGCAGCCTCTGCATTTTTCCAGCGCTGGGGGTAGATGGCGCTGTGATGTGAACACACTGAGATCATTTGACATTTTACTTCAGTTTCATTCAGTTTTGTGCAGATTTTATTGAAACCAACGACTCATTCAGCTCAAGCGTCGTTTTTATGGAGCTTTCTCTGTGCATGGATGACGTGCAACGCTTCAACAAAGTCTTAAAGAGACAGACGTGAACCTGTAGCTCTGAGTCTGTCATCTTTAATTCTTTCTGTGAAATTTATCTCAGTTTCTCCCTGAGTGAAGTCTGGTAGGATCACAGCTCTGTCATATTAAAGTCCACTCTGTGCACGTGTGATGTTTGTGTAAACCGGCAGTGATTTCTGCGTGACAGTGTGTGTCTTCACACACTCTCATCCATCCATCCATCCATCCAGTCCCAGCTCAATCCCTCCTCCCTCCTGCCTCCTCCTCCTTTTATGGCAGAACAGCGGAGGAGAAAAAACTAATATTTCACCAGCGATCATAACCGAAGCAGCATCCGTTCACACGCACGTACAGAGAGAGAGAGGGAGAGAGAGAGAGAGAGCGGAGGAGAGGAGAGAGGGATCATCAGCGCTGCAGCAGAGGATTGCTCGGCTGTCAGACGCAGAGGAATGATAATTAGAAAGAGATTGACTCCCGTTGTTCTTCCTTTTCTCCTTCTTTTTCCTCTTCCTCCTCCTCCTCTTCCTCCTCCTCTCCTCGGCCCGGACGTCGTCTCTCCTCCTTGTCTTTGCCTCCCTACTCCTAGACTAGCTCTGCCTCCTCTTCTCCTTTTTCGTCGAAGTAAACATAGAAGAAGTAGAAAAAATTTTGCCTCCCTCTACTACCACTGTCGAGCAGCAGCAGCAGCGGAGGAGGAGAACGAGGGATGAGCAGGGATCAATAATCCTCCCTCCTCCTTCCTCCTCCTCCTTCCTCCACCTCCACCTTCATCCCTCCATCACCTCTGCAGGAGCTGCTGAAACCTGTGAGACTCTGCTGCCTGCTTTTTATTCCTCACGCTTTTTTTTTTTTTTCTCTGGATGCTGCATCGTGTGTGTGTGTGTGTGTGTGTGTGTGTCAGAGTGTGTGTGTGTGTCATGCATGTGTAACTGTCAGCTATGTAGGCCATGAAGACTGCTGGTGTGTGAACTCCTTCTGCATGCGTACAGGACGTGTGTTTGGTGTGTGTTTCTTGTGTGTTGCAGATGAGAGCTCCCAATTTAAGAGGAGAATGACCTTCTTATTTTTAGGTTTACCTTTTCTTTTTCGTCGTAAAGTTAGGCGGATGTGCTGCACGTCTCTTTCTTGTGAGACTTGACTGAGAGTCCGAAGTGTTGTTGGGTGTTGTCCCGCTGTCGATTGTTAATAAAATTGGCAACTAATTAGACGGAGAATGAAAGGACACCGTGCGCAGAAATGTTTCTTAACACCACAAACAGCAGCAGCAGCTTTGAGGGCAGAGAGGAAACTGTGCAAACTGTTGGAGCAGAACTGTTCAGGTGTTTCAGGTTTTAGGGTTGAAATTAGGGCTGGATAATTAATCGAAAATTAGATTAAATAGGAAAATTATCTGCTGCAATATTCCAATCGCAGACAGTGTAATCCGTCTTTAACCTGAATTATGTCAGAATATCAGCTCACTTTTTTGCAGTACATGTTTAATGTTCTGCGTAACTCGACTCTGCTCAACCAAAGAGACAAACTGTTGAAAACTACCTTCGCATGAGAAATGATTTAAGAAGCGAAAAGTGGCAAAAACAGCAAATAGTAACAAAAACTGGCGAGAGAATTGGGATAAAACTTGGAAATACTCAGAAGTAGGGCTGAACAGTTTCAGAAAAAGATCTAATTGCGGTTTTTCTGGCAGATACAGCGATTTCAATTCGATTCACGGTTTTCTTTAGATCAAACTTTAGTGAATTTTTCACAATGTACAGTAACATTTACAAACTTGACAGAAAATTACATCAAACCATCGAAACGACAAAAGCTTTTACTCGAAGATGAAAGTAAAAACTTAAGGTGAGAATTGTTTCTGACTTTAAGATAAAAGGTCAATATTTTAGTGTGAAAATGAAGACAAAATTCTGAGACAAAAGTCAATAAACTTCCAGAGTTTAAGAAATCAATTTAACATTATGTGAAAAAAGTCCAAACTTTCGCATTTAAGGTCAAAATTTTAAGATGAGAAAAAGTCTAAGTTTTGAAATAAAGGCAATATTTGAGATAAAAAGTTTAAATTTTGCTATACAAAGTAAAAATTCTAAGATTTAAGTCAAAATTTTACAACGTAAATACAAAATTATAGGATGAAGGGCAAAAAAAGATTAAAAAGAAGATTTTTAGAGAAATAGTCGAATTTTGACTTCTATCAAAATCCAGAGTCTAACAGCAGAGGTCGTCTGTTTTTTTGCAGTTTCCTCATCACAACTTGAAGCTAAAACTTGAACCAGAAATTGTTGTTGATCAGCTCTATACCTTGTGCATGGTGTTCACAATTTTCCTCTACCCTCTGTATTGTGCACAGCAGAGTTCTGCCCCGATGCACTGAAACACTACGACTCCGACTATGACCTTTTACAATGGTCCTTACTGATAGAAAACCAATGGGATGAGAACCAACAAGGCGGCACTACTAATGAACATGCACTGCTAGTATCTGCTGTTTCTAAAAACCTTTATTGCAGACTCTGTCTCTTTAAGGCTCCCCCACAAACCCCCTTCACTCTGATTGGCCAGCCAATTGGGGTTGTTTTTGAGCCTTTAATCATGAAGAAGATACTACAGGGGCTCCAGAAGCACAACAACCTCTCGTTAAGCTATTTTTCGTGCATGATTATGACGATTTCTTACTGTAACTCATTGAAATCTGATTACACAGTATCTCTAACCATACTGTAAAATCTAATTCATCTTTAAAATAAACCTTTATGAAACCTCTAACATACCAGGGAGAGATATGAGTGTCAAAGCTCTAGAATTTGCACCAGAAAGATCACATTCCATTTTCTTCTTTTCTTCTAGTTGTGCCTTGAACTTTAAATTCTCTTTTACGGGCTCCCAGCTTCAAACACCCTCTGCCGTCTGATTGGTCAGTTCTCTGGGGGCCTGTCAGGGGGCGGAGCTACAAGCAAACCGGTCTGGATTGGTTCAGATTCATAACAAAGTTTCATTATTAGAATATTTCATTCACTAACCCAGAGCTTTCAGTCAGAGAGATGTGGAGTTGTTGAGCTGGACAGTTTCAGGGGGAGACTGCACCAACACACACACACACACACACACACACACACACACAGGTAGAGTGTAACCCTCTGGTCTCTGTTACAGCGCAGCCAAACACTTTCAGTTTTTATATCTGTTCCCATTAAGCACATTCAATTATTCATGACTCACTAACTGACCACCATCCCTCTCTGCCCCCCCCCCTCCCCCCCCCCCTTGTCTGTGCCAGGCAGAGAGATGGAAAGACACACAGTGTGTGTGTGTGTGTGTGTGTGTGTGCAGGTGGCTCATGCTTGAATCGCTTTGAAAAACATACTGTAATTGAAGCCAAGCAGAAACGTGTGTGTGTGTGTGTGTGTGTGTGTGTGTGTGAATTCTGGCTTAGCATAACAGTCGCTAACATCACCGCTAACGACCAACAATGCTCGGACTGAGCATGTGCAGATTTTCAAACCTCTAAATGTTCATACGTTCTTGAATTCCCTGACTTTGACTGAAGACGTTCTTAAAAAATAGCTTCACGAAACGATGAGGTCATCACAGAAGGAGGCCTCAAACACCAAGGTCGGCCCATAGCTCCGCCCCTGAAAGTCCTGTCAGAGTGAAGAGTGTTTGCTGAGCCTTAAAGAGACAGTACACGTCAGACACATAGACTGAATAATGAGTGGACGTAACGACGTTCGGCTCAAACTGAAGCCTCCAGCAGATGCCCCGCCCCCTGGTGTCTGGCTGCAGTATAGGTCATAAGCCCCGCCTCCCCATGTATTCCAGATATGAGCCGGGAAAACTTAAAAAAATTACGATACCTCGTAGAAACGTTTCTCTCATCTTTACGCTAAGGTGGTATGAAGATGTCATTTGGCTGCATGGTGTTCAGGTGTTTTTTTTCTGAGAAGTTAGTTTCTCATTAGTTATTGGACGTTAAAAACCGCGATATAAGTTTCGTTTTCCGATAGTTGACAGCTGCCGTTTGTGAGTAGTTTTTATCGGGGATATAAGAAACTTCGGGAAAGGGCCAAAAGGAGACTAAACCTTCTGAAGAAGAAGAGATAAATATTTTTATTTCTCTTTTTTACTCTGCTCCACCGGAAATTCTCTACTGCGCAAACTCTGGCTGCACAATGGCGGCTAGAGAAACAGGGGTTTTTGGCTTCAAAAACGTAGAACGGTGACAGGCGGAGCCACGCTGT
This sequence comes from Thalassoma bifasciatum, assembly GCA_008086565.1. Classification (NCBI taxonomy): domain Eukaryota; kingdom Metazoa; phylum Chordata; class Actinopteri; order Labriformes; family Labridae; genus Thalassoma; species Thalassoma bifasciatum. The sequence goes on along the minus strand of RPOG01000760.1, from coordinate 86,892 downwards.
TTATTCTATATACAGTCAATGGTCAGACAGAAGCTGGGGTAAGGATCTTTTTAAACACCAGAGGGAGAAAATTGCTGCTTTTTTTTTACTACAGGGGCAGCAGAGGGACATAATTAATACCAAAAGTGCACAATACAAGCATCAGTGGTGAGCACAGACATTTTAAACAGCAGGTGCAAAAGACAAATAAGCCTAATGCACTTTGACTCCCCAGAAGAGGGCACTTAAGCACATGTTTTGGTTCCTGAGAGAGCACATTAAAAAGCTTTTTGGGACTGAAAAGGCACTTCAGCGTGCAATTTGTTTCCTAAAAGGGCAGTTTAACATGTTTTTAATCATGGTCTGTGAATAGAATGGACAGTGTGGCTCCACCTTTTACCGTTGTACAGCTTTGAAGCTAGGAGAACCCAGTTACTGTAGCCACCATTGTCATTTATCTCTCTTTCCCAAAGTTTCCTCTATCCTAGATATAAACGACTAAAGAAGGGAGCTGTCAATCAACGTAACTCACCTCAGTTAGAGCCCACTGTCATGGCGCCCATTGTTTATACAGTCTATGGTTTGAACCAGCCAAAGGAGCAGATAAGTGTGGTTCACCAACAGGGAGGACATTTAAGCAGGTGTTGTGTTTTGGCTCCCAAGAAGATACCTTGGTGCAACATTGTCCCCAAGGATGGTGGTTTTGCAAGCATTTGGCTCCTGAAAGGGCACTGTGGCAATTGTTTTGACTTCCAAGGGTCCACTTTGGTGCATGTTTTGGCGCAGAAGGGCACTTAAGCATGTTATTTGTCTTTAGAGGGCATGTAAGTGTATTTTTTGGCTCCCAAGAAGACATTTTAGTAAGTGTTTTGCTTCTGAGTGGGCACGTAAGCGCATTTTGGCTTCCAAGAGGGCACTTAAGAACATGTTTTGGCTCCTGAGAGAGCACGTTATTGATCACTGGCTATGGTTTTAACCAGCCATAGGGGCAGGTTAGTGTGGTTCACCAACTGGGAGGGCATTAAAGTCAGGGGTTTTGGCTCCCAAGAAGGCACTTAAATGCAAGTTTTGGCACAGAGAAGGCACTTAAGCATTTTATTTGCCTATTATAGGCCCCATTAGTGTATGTTTTGGCTCCTAAGAAGACATTTTAGTAAATGTTTTGCTTCCCAGTGGGTACTTAAGCGCATTTTGGCCCCCAAAGGACACATCAATGAGCGTTTTGGCACTGAAAGGGCATTAAAGCAGGGATTTGTTTCCAAAAAGTGCATTTCATCATATTTTGACCAGCCAACTGGACGGATTTTGTGGTTCACCAACAGGGAGGGTGTTTAAGCAGGTGTTGTGATTTGGCTCCCAACAAGACACCATGGTGCAATTTTTGCCCCAAGGAGGGCGCTTTAGCAAGTGTTTGGCTCCTGAGAGGGCACTGTGGCAATTGTTTTGACTTCCAAGGGTCCACTTTGGTGCATGTTTCGGTGCAGAAAGGGCACATAAGCATGTTATTTGTCTTTAGAGGGCATGTAAGTGTATTTTTTGGCTCCCAAGAAGACATATTAGTAAATGTATTGCTTCCGAGTGGGCACCTAAGTGCATTTTGGCCCCCAAAGGACACATCAATGAGTGTTTTGGCACTGAAGGGGCATTAAAGCAGGAATTTGTTTCCAAAAAGTGCAGTTCATCATATTTTGACCAGCCAACTGGACGGATTTTGGGAGGGCGTTTAAGCAGGTGTTGTGATTTCGCTCCCAAGAAGACACCATGGTGCAATATTGGCCCCAAGGAGGGCGCTTTAGCAAGTGTTTGGCTCCTGAGAGGGCACTATGGCAATTGTTTTACCTTCCAAGGGGCCACTTTGGTGCATGTTTTGGCGCAGAGAGTGCACTTAAGCAATGTTATAAACATGTTATAATATTTAGAGTCCAGGTTAGCGTATGTTTTGGCTCCCAAGAAGACATTTTAGTAAGTGTTTTGTTCCTGAGTGGGCCCTCAAGTGCAATTTTGCTACCAAAAGGCAGTTGAGGATATATTTTGGATCCACAAAGGGCAAGTAAGCAGATATTTTGGCTCCCAAGAAGACACCTTAGTGCAATATTGGCCCCAAGGAGGGCGCATTAGCAAACGTTTGCTTCCCAAGAGGGCACTTTGGTGCACGTTTTAGCGCAGAGAGGGCACTTAAGGGCTCCCAAGAAGACATTTTAGTAAGTGTTTTGCTCCTGAGTGGGCACTAAACTGCATTATGGCTTCCAAGAGGGCAGTTTAGGACATATATTGGCTCCAAAAATGGTAAATTAGCAGATGTTTTGGCTCCCAGGACGGCAGGTTGGTGGGTGTTTTTCAACAATTTAGCCAAAAGGTGCCTGTGCACACGACTGCTCTGCATCATAAAAAAGCTCAAAGGTGATCTCACTTTATCAGGATGTCATTTCACTTCCCTGTATGTGTTGCTTTAATGCGCATAAATCCAAACCTGGATGGACCTGCTGAGCCTCGTCACAGCTGCTGAGCTGTGATTGGACGATCGCTCACAGAGGGTGATTTTAACTGAACGGTCAATTAAGAAAAGCCCTTTCTAGCTTTAAGAGGTTTAACTTTGGACTTCATACAGACTGTGTGGGATTCAGTCCACATGCTGTTTAATGTTCTGTGACATTAGCTCCAGAAATGGCATGCAGCGGCCTGAACGTGGCTACCATCAGAGGGAAGGAGCAGCGAGGCCGTCGTTTTATTCTTTGAATATTATGATTAGAGAAGACTTTTCCCTCATGATGTGAAAAGAATTGAATGTGAGTGACAGGAAGAGAAAATGGAAAGGATAAAAAGGAGTGAGAAAGACAGACGGAGGCTCAGTAAGACAGACAGAGGGTGGTGATAGAGTGTAGGAGGAGAGGCTGATGGTGTGTGATGATTTTTCTTGTCGTTGATGGCTTAGACAGAGCATGTCATTGGTATTTATGGGCTGTGAGACCTCACACTCCTAGCAACCAGTGAGAGTCCCCCTCACTTTATTTTCTCTACCTCTACTCTCTCCGAGCCGATATACCTCTCTCTTTTGGTGCCCCAATGTCCTTCTTGCGTCTTGGTCTCTCTTTCTGCTCAGTCTCTTCTCTCTCCTCCGTAATTAATTTGTTTAAGAAACCCTCCTTTGAGTCGTGTCAGACTTATACAAACCTCCATCTTCACACAAACAAAAAATATACACTTTAAAACATGGACATAGTTTCAGTCATGTTTTGTTTCCACTCGGTTCATTATTCTAAAGTTTCCAGTTTTGGGGTCTTCAAACCAGTCAGAACCAAAAACTTTAGTCCCTGAACCAGTCAATATTGGTTCCATATTAGCCATAGGACTTGTGATTTTAACCCTTTGGACACCAAACAGTTTCTGCACATTTCTTGCCTCTGTGGTCTCATTCTTCTCAACAAACTAAAGCTCTTCTATGGGTTCAGACAAAATTCAAAGGACTTTTTTAATGTTAATATATTATGTTTATTCATAATTTAGGGCAGGGATGTCCAAACTAAGGCTCGGGGACCAATTGTGGCCTGCCGTCTATTTTAATGCGGCCCCCAGCTTTCATGTTAGTGAGTATTAATTTTGTAACTTAAATTAATCATGTTCATGGTCAGATGCTTGAACATCTTACAAAAAGCTGGACTGTGCATAGGCCACTTCAAAAAAAAAAAAAAAAAAAAAAAAAAAAAAAAAAAAAAAAAAAAAAAAAAAAAGAAACAAGAGAGGACACAACGCTAAATAAAAGTTATGAAACTGTGAGGAAAAGACAAAAGTTGATGCATGAAATGGTTCAGAATGCAGAATCAGAAATATTTGGGCTTGAAAATGTTCTTATTATTGTCTTATAAACAAACATGATAAATTCCAGATCCTGATCCTGCCAAAGAAAACGACATGTTTTTCCCATGTTTGGTTTTATCTCATAGGTCTGTAATAACATGTTTGGCTAAACTTAGTGGGGTTTTTTTTTTGTTTTTGTTTGTTTGTTTTTTACAGAAACTACCAAAATGGAATAGTTTCCAAATTGAGCACTCATTTATTAATTTCACTGTTAATAAACATGTACGTAAGAGCTACCGGCCCTTGGTCAACAGTAATCAAAACAGCTTGATGAAACCAAAATTTAAAAAAAAATCTAATATTTTGTTTTTTTTAGAATTGATCATGAGCAAACAGTTGATTTTCAGTAAAGAGGACATGAGAATCAAAGGGATGTTGATAAACTTCTCTCGTCTTTTCTGTTGACGTCACTCACGATACATTCAGGTACTGTGGGAAAATTGAGAATCTGAAAATTTCGGGGGTTTTTTGTTTTTTTTTGCAGGTTTTAGATTGGACTAAGGGTTTGTAAATACCAGTCTTTTAAAATTGTGTTTGTTTGGTTTTTTTGCTCTCGCCAATGTGTTTGGTATCCCAAGGGTTAAACATGTTTAAATATTTCAAAGTGCTCAGAGAAGACGTTGTGTGGCCTCCATGTTTAAATTTTGAGATTTAGGGAAACGTTGGGAACCATTGATGTAGATCATTGATTCCCAACCTGTGGGTTGTGGCCCCCTGGTGGGTCGCGAAGGTATTGCAAGTAGGCCGCAAAATCATTTCCAAAATATGTTGATTTTAGTGGAGGATAATTTTGTAAATAAATGAAATATACAGAATAATGTTGAAAATGTTAAAACTCAGTTCACATTTTAAAGCATATTAAACTTATTCAGTTATTCAGGTTTTAAAAAAAAAACCCTCTAATGTTAGAGCCCAATGGATATCATGACCCAAAATGTAACAACGACCAAATTGTTATTTTGTTTCAAGGTCAGCATCTGTTTCCAGTTAATGCATTTTTGTTTTTATTAATTTTTTAAAATACATTTTGCGTCACTGTTGCAAACAAGGTTTTAACATGACATAATATAGCCCAGTGGTCCCCAACCTTTTTTTAATTCAGGGCCCACTTTTAAGTCTTAAAAATTTTTCGTGGCCCACCTCTGACCATATAATTATGGGGGCTGTATAGTGACTTGTTAGCGCTTGATTTGTAACAAAGACCCGAAATGTAAGAAAAAAAATGTAATAAAACCCGAAATGTGATAACTGGTCAATGATGTGACAGATGCTGAGCCCAGAAGGTAAAAGTCATTTGCCCACGATATAACAACTTGTTAAATGTTGGGTCAGTGATTATAGTCTTGGGATATACTTGTAAACAAATTAGTTTAAAGTCCCAAAACAATTTAAACCCCAGTACAATGTACAACCCGAAATTGAACGGGAGAAGTTCCTGAAAAGAATATATGTTTGCAAACTTGTACAACTTATAGGAATGTTTACTAACCAAGTTTTAATATTTAAACATTATTCTGTACATTTGTATCTTTATATAATTACCCTTCATTAAATGTCAGACTATTTTGAAAATGATTTGGCGGCCCACTTGCGATGTCTCCGCGGCCCACCAGGGGGCCACGGACCACAGGTTGGGAATCACTGATATAGCCTATTGGGTTGGAGGTGGGCCGCAAACATTTTTGAGGCTTTAAAGTGGGCCCTGAGTTGGAAAAGGTTGGGAACCACTGATGTAGATGATTCTCCCGAAAAAGTGCAAGTATCTTAAAAGCTTCAGTGTTTCTAAAATAGGGGGGAACTGATGTGTTTTTAACCTTTTAACATATAAAGTGAGGTTTGAAAATGCACCAACAAAGACAAAATGATAAAAACCGTTCTTCAATGACCTTCAACTTTCTCATCCACTGTCTCTCTTCTTCTTTTTCATGTCACGGACCGACGACCTGATGAAGGATCTTGATATGCCGTCGCAGCGGATGATAACGTCGGTGAATTCGAGATGCCTCGCCGTATCCGGGAAGAAGACGAGCATCTGACATGACATTTGACCTTTGCGCATCACTTCCTGTGACAGAGCGTCTGCAGGATGACAGCCTGAGTCCTGCAGGTGAACCCATGGACCAGGACGAGGTCGACATCTCCTCCTCTGAGTTCGTCAGGAGATGATCTTCGCTCGACGACGTTACGTTTTCCTTTCCTGGAGCTTTGCATCGTGTTGATTTCTCGAGGTTTGGTTCCAGACTGTTTTGCAAACCGAGAGGGTCTGAACTGCTGCTTGTCTCTCTCATTGCCCAGAAAATGTCCTGGCTGTTTGATTTGGAGCGATACCACGCAGGTTCTAACCCAAGGATTTTATTTTAAGACATCACAGGAAAGCTGTGATTAGTCATTGTGTTTGCAAACTGGTGATCGTTATTCTACAGGAGCAATTTTGCTGAACAATCTACAGTTGCACAACCAGAATGTTTGACGCAGAGAGACACACGACGTCTCCAACAGCCGTGGTTTCCACGTCTGCTTCCTGCGATTATCGATTCTGAACGCCTGCATGGAGTGCAAAGAGTGGATACGACCGACTAAGTGACCACTACAAAGACAAACCGTGGGGTTTTGGGGGGAGAAGGACACCCGTTTCTTTAAATCTGTTCTGTTTCTGACTGTCATGGGTTCGAGTCCCGACCTGAACACCTGAGTGAAGCGGGGGATGGTCAACGCCTCGATAACACTCTCTGATTGGAGCCAGCAAGGACCAGATCCATCTTGATCTTCAATCAGAGCTCCAAGAAGAGGAAGCTCTCTCCCCCCCACTTACCTCTGGTGGGGGGGAGGGTGAAGGGTAGTTTTAGGGTGTAGGGCCGTAGGGCGTAGACTTGTAGTCCTTAGAGGTTAGTTTGTAGGTTAGAGCGTAGAGTCAGGTCGAGAAACACTTANAAAAAAAAAACCCTCGCCCTGAGTCATGGGACGTTCAGGTAGCAGAGACACGGTGGGAAAAAGCTGACCTGGAGCCTGCACATGATGTAAGAGGCAGCGAGCGATGATGAGCTCTGACAGCAGTGACGATAAGGATGATTCGTTATGAAATCACACGCCACAATCGGCTGCTCGCTGCCTCTTCATTTCACTGAGCGCCAGCCAAGAAATCCCACACTGCACCGGGGCAGATTATAGCACAGAGGCATGTTGCGGAGCAGCCGAGGTTTGGGAGGGATTTGGTGTACGGCATGATGCAGCAAAATGCAAAACACCCGGACGCACATTCATCTTCGGCTCCTTGCAGCAGCTCGGCCTGAGGCAGAAAGAAACAGCAAATACACACACACACACACACACACACACACACACACACACACACACACATACACTCGTACGTGGCTGCAGCAGTGTGATGAATCCACATGCAAAAACACACATCCAGATCCATAATAGCTGCTTTAGTTGTCTGGAAATGAAGCGAAGCTTGCAGCTACACTGGTTTTCCAAAGCCACATGAGACGGTGACTTGCAGCGTGAAAGCTCCTGGCTGAATAACAGCGTCGACTACACACGCAGCAGCTCCAAACTGAAGCGTAGTAAACGGAATCAAAAATGCAGAACGTAACTATGAACCAAAATGACTCCCATTAAAGATTGAGGAGTGCAGCTGAGGAAACTGAGTCCTGCAGGCTGGAGCTCAAAGACGCTCAGGGCTGACGCTTTTACAGAGACTCGAGTCCTGGTGTCACGTTTGCTCCTGCGAGCATTATAACAATCATCAGTATTTAAATGTTTATTTTTGAGATATTACACACGTGCATCACATCCAAACGTTGGGTGACGTTGAACTTGAAGCATTTCTGCAGCTGATGAGGGACATGTGTGATCGTAATGATGCCATAACCATCATTAGACATCAGTGCTGTGACATCATATTGATCCAGGAGAAAAACACTGATGGTGGTAATGAAGGAGAGAGAGAGAGAGAGAGAGAGAGAGAGAGAGAGAGATGTTGATCTGCAAGGTGGGAGTGGAGGAGTCAGAGGAGTCAGATCTATAGGAGTCATTTAGTTTCCTCCTCTCTGCTGCAGATTGAAAATTAGCCCTAAAAAAAAGAAACTTAAACACATCCCAGAGTAGGGCTGAACGATTAATCGTTTTCTGATCGAAATTTCAAACATAGTGATCATGTGATCGCCAAAGCTGCGATTTTTTTTTTTTGCTCCTGACTGACCCAGGATCTGTTGTATCAGCTGTTTCACACACACCTGTCTTTGAGTGTGAGGCTGTTGGGAAAAATACTTTTTTCCTTGGGATTGTTGAATTTTTTTTTAATTGTGTTGTATTCTATATTATTTAACTTGACACAATTAAGAATATTTTGCACTACATTATTTTTAAAAGTTAATTGTCAAAGATAGCTCTTTTTGTTTTTCAGTTTTTATAACTAAAAATACAATTTTAAAAGTCTGGTTAAGAAATTCGTAGAATATGTGTTGGATTTGGGGATTTCATAAAAGTCGAAATTTGACTATTTATCAAAAAATCTTCTTTAAAATTTCTTTTTTCTGCAATTTATCCTTTAATTTTGTGTTTATTTTGCATAATTTTGACTTAAATCTTAAGAGTTTTGACTTTTTGTATCAAAATTTCAACTTTTTATCTCAAACATTGCATTTGTTTCAAAACATAGACTTTTTATCTTAGACTGTGTAATCTTAAGATTTTAACCTTAAATGAGAAAGTTTGGACTTTTTTCACATAATGTTAAATTGATTTCTTCAACTCTGGATGTTATTGACTTTTTGTCAATATGTCCCAGTATGTGACATGACCCAAAATGCAACAACAAGCTGAAATTTACTGAAAAAAAGAAATGAAACCAAAAATGTAATGACTAGTCAATAATGCAACAAAGCTGCTGGGCCGGAAAGTAGCAAAAAGAATGCAGTAAAACTCAAAATATAATAACTGACCCACAATGTGACAACTTGTTACACTGCAAAAAGTTCATGCATTTTGTGCTCAGCATCTGTGACAATATCGACCAGTTATTAAAATTTGGGTTTGATTACATTTTTTCAATTACATATTGAGTCAAGGCATTATAGAGCCTTCATATTTATTAGGTCAGGTCGGCCGCAAACCTTTTTGAGACTTAAAAGTGGGCCCTGAGTTGGAAAAGGTTGGGGAGCACTGCTCTAGAAGATATTGGTCACAGATCTGTGAATGTTAATAATTAAACAGTTAAACATCTTTAAGTAGAAGTGAAACTGGATTTAATCAGATTTGACAACAGGAGACACGTTTCTCTCCAGAGCTTCATCTGTTTCTGTTTTTCCTGCGTTTGGTAACACAAATGTGAACATGAGTGAGACACAGTTTTAATGTGGACCCCAGATACTCTCTCTCTCTCTCTCTCTCTCTCTCTCTCTCTCTCTGTCTCTCTCTCTGACCTGGTTTCTGTAAACAGCGGCTGACATCTCGTCCTCTGTGTGCTGATGACGATAACAGGAGTGTAAATGAGCTCTGTCAGCAGCCCTGCTGCACCAGGTGTGTGTGTGGAGAAGTGTGTATGTGGAGAAGTGTGTGTGAGTGTGTGTCGCCCCATCAGCTCAGTGTCCTGGAAACGGCCTCCTGCCAAGTGTCGATGCTCGACCAGCGTCTGCGGCGCGTTAAAGGCAGAAACAGAAATCCTGACAGTCAGAGACACTTTGGCTTTAATTTTTCTGACATGTTGACGTTTTATAAACTGCAGCATTTCTGTTCTGTATGTGTGTGTGTGAGTGTGTGTGTGTGTGTGTGAAGTGTTGACTCAGTACTTTACTGTAGCGCCTTTTGAAAGCCTCTCATCAGCGCTGACTGTTGTCTGATATTCCTGAGCTAAACATGTTTCTTCCACCAAACTGCACCAATTACAGGCTTCAGCTGAGGCAGGAGGCAGCGTGACGAGCGGCACACGTATGTTTTAACGAGGTCAGGTCACACCAGGTGCTGTTTACGCCTCGTAAGCTGAATCTCAGAGATGTAAACCTTTTATATCATCACATGGGCACATGTCAACACTTTAACGTCTCACATCTTCAAACACTGGATCCACATTAGAACCTGATGTTGGCTTTGCAGACATAGGAGACTCTTGAGAGTGAGACGTCCACAAGTTTACATCAAAACAAACTTAAATCATCTTCTTAGTAAACAACCAAAGGGATGCCAATGTTTCTTTTTTTGTTTTATTACACAGTGCGTTTTCAATGCCAATTTTTTTACCCCAATATCAAACATTAAAGTTTGGGTTTTGGCTGCACATAAAACCAGGAGTGGAGATAACACATTACAAATACTCACGTTACTGTAACTAAATAGATTTTTTTTTAGCTACTCGTACTTCTGAGAGTAATTTTTTTCAATTGTGTCATTTTACTCATACTTCAGTACAATTTACACCATGTTATCTACTTCAGTACTTTGAAAATCACATACTGCTACACTGCAAAAAAGGGAGTCTGAATATAAGATAAAAATACTAAATTTGATCAAAGACTGATAAATCTAAAAACGAGATGACCTTGATAAGTATACTCAGATTAAAATGCTTGAAAAGAAACTTCCTGAAGAAGAATTTGAAGTGAAATATCCTGAATATGAGCAACAGAATCTAATTTCATGCTTCTTATATTCTTCATTTCAGCAAATGGAATGAAAAATATCACTTTTTTAAGTCAAAACTACTTAGAATTAGAGAAGTATGATTAAGATAATTCTAGATTTTTGAGCATCATCGACAGGAACAGGAGGCTTGACATTACTACAAAATAAAAGCATGACAAACATGAATGACAGGAGTGAAGCAAAAAGTGCAAACTTAACTTAACTGACAAGACATGACAAGAATCAGATGGAAAAGTGGGGCTGATAATGGTATTGGAATTGATAAAATCTTGGAAGTACTTATATGTACTTCAAAAAGTGTTACAACACTGCATTTTACTATATTGTAGTTATGATTTATTTTGCGATCATTTTTACGTTCCCACAACTGCTTTTATTTCTGTTTTTGTGGCCATTTTTCACTTCTTTTCCTTTTTTGGACCAATTTTTTTGCTACTGTCCAACACTTTTCCAAGTTTTTTGCCAATTTTCATGCCAGATTTTCTTGCTTTTGACCGTTTTTGCCACTTAAAACTCATTATTTAAAAACAAAAATAGAGCATTCACTCTGATATTATTTCTAAAACCCAACTGTGATTTGATTCTGAGACAGAACAATTAGATAGTTGAATGCTTTAAAGCTAAACGTATCAGATTTGATTCATGATTTTAAAGACCTTTTTCTCATCAAAATGATCAATAGTTTCTTTAAAAACCTGTTTAAAAAAATTTTTAAAAACACATTCTACCACCTTGTGGATTGTCACATCACTGCAGTCAGCTGAAGTTTTATTTTTGGCCCTTTTTAAAAATGTCATCAGATCATCCACTCACATATTTTTAGGAAAATTGTCGCTTGGTTTTCAAGAAGTTGCAAAATAGTTACTTTTTTTTTTTTAAATAAATGTTTTATGCATGACAGAAATGCATATTTACTAAAGGACTTTAATAAAATAGTTGGCAAAACTGCCCAGTGTGTCAAATGTGATACAAGAAATATTTCATGAATGAAACAATAAAGCAATATTTTTTTGTGGATTTTGTTAAAAGGGTTAATAAACATCTCAGTTGCAAAAAATTGGAATTTTTGCACTATTTTTTTTTTTTACAGTTTGGTCTTTTAAGGGTTTAATATTAACTTTGTGCTTTGATTTTGCACCTTTGTGTAAAACTCAAAGAGATTTAACAATCAAACCGTTAAATTTTGCACTTCAGTTTTTCTAAAAAGAGAATACTAAATCTATGAGAGTTGTTACTTTTGTTTTGCAGTTTTGTTAATTTATGACAAACAGTCTGTAAACTGTGAGAGAGTTATTTGTGTTTTATTTCAGACTTCATAGCAGATAATCTATGGTATTGGAATTGATAAAATCTTGGAGGTACTTATCTGTACTTCAAAAAGTGTTACAACACTGTGTCATTAAACTTTATGCCAAACAGGGTCATAAGCAGTGACATCATCAGCAAATGTGGACGTTCAAAAGACCAAAATCTCAAAACAGAGCTGTAGATGGAACAAAGACTTTAATATATTTTTATTCAGCCTAAAGAGGATTATTTGTTTGTACAGAGAAGCAGGTTGATTTTCTGTTTAGTTTCCCAAAGACGACAAAAATTACCGTCCTGGAAGAAACGTTGGCGATGGTTCACGCCGCTCTCTGGTTTCTAATGAGTTCACGCTGTTTCCCAAAGTGAAGTGAAGTTTTGAATAAGCAGCTCGTCTCTCTCTCTCCTCCCCGCAGACGAGCGTCAGCCACAGTTAGAAGATTAAACATGTCTGGATCGATATGTGAGAACCTATCAGGGTCATAGATCAGCCGCTTTATCGATCGCTCATCGACCCACTGTAATCCATGACCGCCATTTCTGAAGACTGCGTCAGAGCGAGTGTAGATCATCAGCAGCAGTGTGAGTCACTCTTCAACACGCGATGACCAATCAGATGTCAGATAATCTTAATTTCTAGAATTCAAAGATCAAAGGCAGAATTTATTCTCCCTTAATCGTGCAAAAGCGTGACCATCCTTTTCAAACCATGTTACCATTACTGCTAACAAACTTCCAAGCATCCTGTGTATAACTCATGTGTAACTTGTTCTTTTATTTAACAGAATTAACAGAATTTTACATTATTCATCTCATTTACACGATGAAATCATTTCTGTCTCATGGTCACATGTTCACAACTCTCCTCTGCTCTCTGTATTGTGCATGGCAGAGTTCCACCCCCGATGCACACACAAAAGAGTAGCAGTGTAGCAGAAAGTCGGGAAAAACAATGTCACAACCATAGACTGTATAATGAGTGGACGTAACAACGTTCGGCTCAAACTGAAGCCTCCAGCAGATGCCCCGCCCCCCTGGTGTCTGGCTGCAGTATAGGTCATAAGCCCCGCCTCCCCATGTATTCCAGATATGAGCCGGGAAAACTTTAAAAAATTACGATGCCTGGTAGAAACGTTTCTCTCATCTTTACACTAAGGTAGTATGACGATGTCATCTGGCTACATGGTGTTCGGGTGTTTTTTTTTCTGAGAAGTTAGTTTCTCATTAGTTATTGGACGTGTTATAAGTTTCGTTTTACAACAGTTGACAGCTGCCGTTTGTGAGTAGTTTTTATCGGGGATATAAGAAACTTCGGGAAAGAGCCAAAAGGAGATTAAACCTTCTGAAGAAGAAGAAATAAATATTTTTATTTCTCTTTTTTACTTGGCTCCACCTGAAATTCTCTACTGCGCACACTCTGGCTGCACAATGGCGGCTAGAGAAACGGGGTTTTTTGGCTTCAAAAACGTAGAACAGTGGCAGGCGGAAGCACGCTGTCCATTCTATATACAGTCATTGGTCACAACCACCACAAGTATTTGCAGAAAATGAAAGGATCTCTGATTGTGTTTAAGTGCTCCCAGTACCATCTTCATGAAGACAACAACACTGTAAACAGTATATCCCCTGTGCTGCCGGTGGGAAACCAATGGCCCTTTTCCACTGACTCGTCTTAGCCCTCGCCTCTACTCGGTTTGTGTTGCGTTTCCACAGGCGCAGTACTACAAGTCATAGCTGATACTAAAAGGTGACGTGGACGGACTGCCGGTCACTCATTGGTCAGAGAATGTCGTCTCTGCAGCTTCTGACTCTGAACAAATCACTTACAAGAGGCAAAGGAATAAGTCAGCGACGGGTTTTTAATGACATTTAAACCTGACGGCACAGAACCAGACTGAATGAAGACAAAATACAGCCCTAAAATGCTCCTTCATGATTCCTAAAGAAGTTAAAAGTCCTTTTTAAACCAAAAAGAAGTTAACAGCAAAGATAGTTGGCTTTAAAGAGTCTTTTAAATTAAATCAAAGTTGGTCGGTGCAGGAGCGATCTGTCTGCCACGAGAGTCTTTAAGCACCAATCAGTCCATTAATCCACAGGGAACCAAAAAGGAAAACCAGTTCAAAGAAGAATGATTGATCAACAAAAAATCTCTGCTATACCAGGCCCAAAAATCAAAAATTAAAGTGATCTCACTGGATCCAGGGAAGAGTTGATGTCAGGAAGCAGCTCCATCGTTTTCCTCCGCGTGTCCATCAACAGGTGAGCGACCAACCGCTGGAGGAACGTGGCTCATACATAAATTTCATTATTGCACCCACACACTTCTTTAATGTACAGGGGAATCATATTCTCAAAATCAGTGGTTCCCAACCTTTTCCAACTCAGGGCCCACTTTTGAGTCTTAAGTATTTTTCGCGGCCCACCTCTCGTCCCTTAAATATGGAAGTCATATGATGCCTTCTCTGGGCACTTTTTTAAAAATATATATATAACTATAAAAAAAATGTTGAACCCTTGGGATACCAAACCCATTGGGGGGAGCAAAATAACCCACTTACTTTTAAAAAATTATTATTATGATTATACACCATTTATTTACAAAATCATATTCTCTAAATCAGTGATTCCCAACCTGTGGGCCGTGGCCCCCTGGTGGGCCGCGAAGATGTTGCAAGTGGGCCGCCAAATAATTCTCAAAAAAAGTAAGACTTTTGTGTGTGTTGGGGGGGAAACTCAATCACGATTCAAAGGATCTTCATTCTAGAGATTTTAAGCCTTTTTTGGTTTTTGCTTCGGTCACATTTTTTTCTCACTGTGGTCTCATTTTTCTCCAAAAAGTGAAGTCCTGCTTCCTTATGGGTTCAGGCAAAATTCAGAGTATTTCAGAAGTTTAAATACATGGTGTTTAATCATAGAAATAAAAACAATAATTTTTAAAAAGTAAGTGGGTTATTTTGCTTCCCCCAATGGGTTTGGTATCCCAAGGGTTAAACATTCTTTTAATAGTTATATATATACATCTATTAAAAAAAGTGCCCAGAGGAGGCATCATATGACTTCCATATTCAAGGGACAAGAGGTGGGCTGCGAAAAATATTTGAGACTTAAAAGTGGGCCCTGAGTTGGAAAAAGTTGGGAACCACTGCTCTAAATAATTGGGCTGAAGAAGATGCGAAATATGCAGCACATGGCTGTTGTTTACCTCCGTTGTCATGCCGCCCACATTAAGCCGCTGTATCTCTTAAATAACATGAACGCACTTTAGCGCAGCTGTGTTATAAGATCCACGCCCACCGTGAGTCTGTAGTCGAGCTGGTGGAAAAGGAAACCAAACCCAGTAGAGCCGAGCAGAGTAGAGCTGGAACTGTACAAGAGGTAACACTGAGCTAGTTACACAGTGATGTAGTTCCAATTTGGCTCCTTGTTGATAGAAAACCAAACTAATATTCAGGAAAAACGGGATTATAACCAACGAGCACTGAATGAAAACTGTAGGAAAATGTGGTTTGTTAAGGTTTGCAAAGCCTAGATCTGCGAGCATAGATCAGCTCCTCTGTGATTCTGTCTGCACTTTTCTTTTTCATTTGAGTAAATCTGTGTTAAATTAGTCTGATGGTCACAGGAAGTCTTTATTTTAACCTCCTCTAATCATCTTTTCATTATTGCCTTCATGAATTATGAAACACGGCTTTTAATCCCACCGAGCTCTGACAGACGCTTTAAACGCACAAAAACTCAAAATCCCCTCATGACATTTGTCCCCCGCGGCTCACTGTAGCCACCCTGCAGCTCAGGCTATCTAATTAGACAATCTGTGTGTGTATGTGTGTGTAAGTGTAAGTGTGTGACAGGAGTTTGATGATATCAGTCTTGTTGATTGATGGTGTAATCATTCTAAAGCTGACCTGGATGTTCACACACACACACACACACACACACATACACACACACATAAAGTAAACAGTACGCAGGCGTGTGTGTGTCCTCGCCCTCCGTCCGTCTGTCCGTCTGTTATATTTGGAAACATGGAGATGAGACACGGAGCCGGCTGGTGGCTGCTGGAGGTGGAGCGGGTCGGGAGGGGTCGGGGTGGGAAGGATAAATGCTGCGTTGTCATGGCAACAGCTCTGTAGGCCGAGGAGAAAGGAGGAGGTGGAGATGGAGAGAGAGCTGCTGCTGGTTTCATAACAGCACACACACACATTTATATACACACTGTGTGTGTGTGCGTCAAACCGAGTCGAGTTTGCGCGTGTGTAAACGTAGAAGAGGGGAGCGGCACTACAGTGGCACTACGACTCACTGTAGTGTGACACCCTCCTAAATCGTCGTCTAGGTACCAAAACAGAGAAATAGGTTACTGCTCGTCGAGACTACTTTACTTTACAAGGGTAAATGTTTTTTTTTTTTTTTTTGAATCCACTCAGATTAGATCATATTAATAATCTCTCTTAAAGGAATAGTTCCTGTTTTTTGAGAGTTTTTGTTCAGGATTCCTCTGAAGAGGAAACTCCATATTGTTTTCAGTAATGGCGAGCTGTTAGCTGCACTGTAAAAAAACTCTGTAAATACAACAAAACACCATGGAACATAAAACAAAACATTGTCTTTAATTGTTTTAAATACATTGAAAAACCATTAATTGTGGCACTGGGGAGAACTTTAACTTTTACTCTAGAAACAAAAATTGTTAAAACGATAACAATCTGCCATGACAACAAAGAAATAGGCATACATTTTAGAAGAAAATACTGTCCGAAAACCTTAAATTTTACAATACTATTTGGGCAAAACTGCTGTCATTGAGGTTGTGATGTAAAAAAAAATTGAACTCTCTAGTAGACGATTTTAAAAAGTGTTTTAATGTTCAGCAATTTAAGAGTGTATATAAAAACAAAGCAATGAAATTGTATGAAAAGTAATGTGAAAGGAATTAGAATCATGTGTAAATCGTATAGTATGAGCTGATAATTTAATTTGTGTATGAGGCTTTGGGTTAGGGGTTAAATAAGAGTTACTCTTCAACCTACTCTTGTTCTCTTTTTGCATGGAATGCATTTTTTTTTTTTTTTTTCCTAATCATTTGTTCATGATGGAGTTTGTATAATTTTTTTTGCATACCATGAAATAAGAACAAATTAATAAATAGATGAACATTGAAATTTCTGGCACAAACATGTTGAGCAACACAAACCTTAATTTTTACAGAAGCAGAATGTTAGAAATATGACGCACTGTAAAACTATTAACAACACACTGTTAAAAAAAAACAAAAAAAAGTTTTCTCGGAAAAAAACTGGCAGCTGTGGTTTTCAGGGAAATTGTATAAAATACACAGTACAAATTTCACAATTTTGTCTTTTTACCTCCAAATTTCTACTTTTTTTCTTAAAATTTGATTTTCTTTCTCATGATTTTGACACTCCAAAATTTTTCTCTTTTTTAAAACTCTAAATGTTGACTACGGTATCTTAAGAATTTGGCTTTTTTTTACCTCAAAACTGTTTAAAAAATTACATTTCAGTTGTTAAAATCAACAGCTAATTTTTGCTGAATTGGCATAACACCCAATCCAATTAGTACTATTTGTTTCAATTACACTCTAAAAAGTGTTTCACCTTTCAATTAGCTGAATTTGGTGAAACATTGTAACAGTTACAAGTAATGAGTAGAATTTTAAGCTTTGAAATTTAGTCAAACAAACTTCGGATAATGAGAAGAAGTAAGTGATATTTTTGATTATGTTGCACTAAATAACTTGAGTGAATGTAACTGAAAAATAATTCAAACTGTAAAATTGTCGGGTTGTTCTGTAAAGTTGTTTACAATGCTACTGTGTATTTTACAAAATTTCCCTGGTTACCACAGCTGCTGGTATTTCACTGTAAAAACAACAGGATTTTTTTTTACAGTGTGGGTCGTGACTGTGATATAAGGAGGAGCAGACAAACAGAGAATGATATAAACCTGTGTGTGATATAAACCTTTGACGCGCTTCAGTTTGTGGACGTTTGCTTCCATAAAAGCGCATCAAGCCGTGGTGTAAATCTGGGTTTTGGCAGCAGATCTCACAGATGGCACAGAGAATATTCTGGCAGCCAGCTGATGTAAAGATGTTTCACAGCCCGTCTGTCCGGCTCTTCTCTGATCACACAGGGAAAATCTCCGGCTCTAAATTGGGAGCAGAAGCAGAGGAGACGCCCGGGTTGATGAGCGGAGGACGGACACATGATGCTGCTTCACGGTCACTTAACTCCTTCTGTCGTTAGATGTCACATCCTGAAAACCATCATAACTAATAAGGAAATCCCCTTTAGTGACAGACACAGGGTGATTCTGATGCTGTGACCATTTATGCGTTTAATTCTTTACAAAACGCAAGAGCAGCTTTACTATACGTCGTGGCTCAAAATGTAAACAAGAGGCAGAGGAAATTTCAGTCACAAGATACGATGCAGATAATCATTTAGTTTTTTGCCAAATTTGCCAATCTTTGCCGACATATGCAGACAGTAAGTTAAGTTTTGAAAATATAAAACAGTTTGTTTATAGGAGTTAATTTATTCTCTCTTCTGGTCTTCAAATAAATCAGACCCTCTCTTTGGGTCAAGCTGCAAAACTGAAATTTGAGCAAGTCATTATGTCTTATTTGTAGTGAAAATGTCTTTTTAAACTCGATACAACCACATTAACTGGACCAGCCCCAAAAAATGTCTAATTTCAAGTTATTTAAAGTCATAAATGATGTCTGAGTTGCTTGTAACAAGTTTGGAAAATTTTCTAATGAGGTTAAAAAAAAGTTTCTTGTATCAAGATATTATTCTAATTTCAAAAATCTTGACAAGCAATTTGTTCTTACTCCATTGGCAGATTTTTTTTACTTGTTACAAGCAATTCAGACATTTTTGTCCTTTAATATATTTAACTAAGACATGCTTCTGGACTTGTCAGTTGAATGCTACTTGGATCAAAAGTAGTACGTTTTTTTTAACATAAAGTAAGAGAAACACTTGCTTGGATTCCAGTTTTTGCAGTGCAGTGGTAAACTGACTTTAATGTCGACCCCTGCACAGGCCTCCTGAATTGTACGGTTTTTTTTGTGAGAAATAACAGCCCATTAGACAGTGTTGATGTTACACTGAACAACTTAAAGTCCCATGGCTGACATGGAAACTGATCAACCACTTAGAAAACGTAAATTTTGGGGTGCAACCCAAAACCAAAAACACAAAAAAAAAAATTCTTCATACATTAAACTGATCACCTAATGTTTCGATCACCTCACGTTGTCACCGACTGTGCTGTTCAGCTGTAGTGAACCAGGATGAGAAGCTAGAAATGGCATAAACCTGTGTCCCAACTTCTTTTCAGAAAATTTGGACACTCTCTCTCCCTCTTTGGATGTTTATCTGTTCTTTTAAAGCAGTCTTTACTTTGAGTGAACTACACTGCAGGTGGTTTTTGGATGTTTTGGTCGTTTTGAACGCTTCAGGAAAAGATTGTAGAGCATAGATACATTCATGTGTGGCTGTCGGACTGAGATGAGAAACCGTCAAAATCAGTTTCTATGCCAAAATATTTCTTCCTTTTTTATTTTTGGTGTAAAAATTCACTTGGGAGTGAAAAAATATTCTGAATCTGATTAACTAATATGTTTTGTTTCATACTTGGGGAGGTCAGCATGCAACTTATCTTGATGTACATACACTCAAACACTGAAAAATGTAAAGCTGGGATGTGTTTTTAAAAGAATTGAGTGTTTGGGCCCCCAGTGAGGGGCCCCTGCTGCATAAATAATCAGTGTGTCTTCCAACGCTTCATCTGTTTGAACAGGACGTTCAAGAGAGTGTGAAACATGAAATGTCTTAGCAGCAAAATCACACTTTTCTGTAAATGGGGCAGTGTGTGTGTGTGTGCGCGTGTGTGTAAGTGTGTGTGTGTGTGTGTGTGAAGGCCAGCAGTGCAGCACTATCTCTGTGTCGTCGGTAGAAAATGTCTGCTGCTGCGGCTGCTTTGCGTTTCGGTCTGATGACATCGCTGGTAATCCATCCACACTTCTGCAAAACCCGAGAGGCCAGTCACAGTGCATGCTGGGAAAAAAAAAGAGCTGCTAGCGCCTTACAGTGTAGAAGGAGAAACATATTTTCATCTGTTCAATGTCACCAAGAGAACAAACTGTTTGCTCTGAAGGAAACTTTCTACAGTTTACCCCACTTTGTGATTTCCTACATTTCCCAGAATGCCTTTGGAATCCCCTGGAGATTGGACTTGACTAATGTTTTGTTTTTTAAAGCAGCAGCTTCCTTCTCCCAAGTGGTTTCTAAACCTCGCCAGCAGCAGATCACATCAGGTCGTCTCTAATTAATGTGAATTCTGTAGTCCAACAAAGATCTTTGGTACAGGAAGATGTTCCACTCTGTTGCATTTTTGTAGTTCAACAAAGATCTTTGGTGAAGGAAGATGCTCCACTCTGTAACATTTCTGTAGCACCGATCTGTGAGATGAGGATTCATTGAATGAAGAGGAGACCCTGGAGACAGCAGATCTGACAACTTCAGAGGCTGGATGTGGGTTTCTGTTTCTGTTAGCTGTTCAAAACAGAGGATGTGACAGCAGTGTGTGTGTTTGTTTGCTTGTTTGTGTGTGTGTGTGTGTGTGCGTGTGTGGGCTGCAGCAGTGCAGATTGCCGCAGGCTTGTTGAATGGAGCTGCACTGTAGTTAAATATCAGCCTACCCTGCACCTGACTGTGTGTGTGTGTGTGTGTGTTAGTATGTGGTCCTCTGTTTGCATTAGTGTTGATACACTGTTCACTAAGTGTGTGTGTGAGCTGCAGGAGAAAGTAGGCTAGCGATGATGTGAATAGAGACGTGATAAATTGCCTTTCAGAGCCCGAGCCGCAGGACGACACCCTGGGGTGCAGATGAGCGTGTGTGTGTGTGTGTGTGTGTGTGTGCACATATCAATTGTGTGTTTGAAGCTGCTGAGAATACACTATAAAAACAATCCTCTTAATTTTTCATATCCTAATCCAAAGTAAATGCAAACTAATTATATTTACAGGGGGTTTTTTTTTAGAAAGAGTTCAGCATAAAAACATCTTTATTTTACTGATTTTGACCAATGTGTACGATTTAACACTTTAAATACATTTGACATACCACCTTTTAAAACAGTCAGTGACTGACAGCAATGACTGCAAAACAAAAACTGTGAAATTGACATAAAACAACCTCATTAAACTGAAAAAATGCACAAGAAATTCAGAATGTATACATCTTAAGTTTTTCATTGTTTCAGTTTAACTCAATTGCAAATGATGTATCCATAAAGGGCATGGTGGTGGTGGTGGTGGTTTTCCCATTAACTCACAAAGACATTCTGGGTACAACTGTAAAGCTGTAGCTTTGCTAAACAGCTGGGAGGGGATAAAGTGTAAATTAGGAAACAAAGTGATGGAGGAAGAAAGTGTTTCCAGCAAAAACTACTGTATAAATTAAGGGTTATCAAATATTACATTGGATTTTTTTTTTCTTTTTATTTGTGTGTCATAAATTTGGTATACAATCGTTTTACAGATGTATATTTACAAACAGAAGTGATAAGTATTTAAAACAAACATCAGTAAAAAATAATAGTAATAAAAAAAATAGAAAAAGAAAAGAAAGGGCTATGATGGGCTATGCGATATGTATTTTATGATAGTTCAAATAATAAAAATAAAAACAAGTAAAAAAAACAACAACAACAACAACACACAAACATATCACTAGTTTTGTTCAGCATTCCTCTCATCTAGAGATATTTGTAATTCCTCAAAATAGTTTAGAAAAGGGTTCCATGTCTCTAATAATTGTTGAACAGATCTTTTCAAGGTGAATCTTATTTTTTCTAATTTCAGAAAATACATTGTCTCTCTAATCCAGTGGTTCTCAACCTTTTTCAACTCAGGGCCCACTTTCAAGTCCCAAAAATGTTTGCGGCCCACCTTTGACCCAATAAGAACAGAGGATATAAAATGCCTTATTAAAACTCGTTTGTAACAACAACCGAAAATGAAATGAAACTCGATATGTTAAAACTGGCCGATAAGGTAACAAAAGTGCTGAGCTTGAAATGTAATTTTAAGAATTTAATACATCCTAAAATACAATAACTGGTTGATAACGTAACAGATTCTGAGCCCAAATCAAAATAACTAAAAGTTTGTGTCAGTTATTACATTTTGGCTTTGAATATATTCTTTTTGTTGCGTTTCTGGCTTCACATTCTTGCTACATTTTGGACAAGTTACTACAATTTGGGTTTTAGTACAGATTTTTTTATTACATATTGGATCATTAATATGTTAAGGGTCATGTTACCGAGTGGTAAGAACATGCATTCTTAGTGAACATGTTTTAACTGAACGTTTTTTATTTCCTAACCGAGTTCGTAACTGAGTTTTAACATCTAAAATATTATTCCGTATATTTGTATCTTATAAATTACACTCCACCAAAATCAGACTATTTAGGAAATGATTTGGTGGCCCACTTGCAATACCTTCACGGCCCACCAGGGGGCCACAGACCACAGGTTGGGAATCACTGCTCTAATCCATCTCTCTTCTAAAGCAAAGTGGAGACTGCTGTTTCCAATTAAGCAGGATGTTTCTCCTTGCAATCACAGTGGTGAAAGCAATGACATCACCTGCATTGTTTGGTAAAGTCAATGGGCTAATCCCAAAAATGGCACTAATTGGACTGGGGCTCACTTTTCTCCCAAAGATTTTTGTAAATGCCTCAAAGATATCTCACCTTTTTTTTTTTTTTTTTTTTTTTTACAGTGTATGACTACTAACAGGTACAGATAATAAATAACATGCTAATAATTATCCACGTCTTCAAGCAACAACCTTTTCTGTAAGTGTCCTCTAGATCTGCAGTACCTAAAAAGGCCACTAGAGACAGGCTCAGGTCTCCAGTTAGCACGGTCACTCTTTACTCCAGAACACCGGTTTCTCTGTAACACTCAGAACTCGATAACGAACGGGGTTTGAAAGCTGTTTCTATTTCCAAAAAAGCAAAAACGTCAGAGGGGAATCCCTGTTTTTAAATGAGCTGCTGACTTTTATTTTTAATGTTTGAGCTACAGGAGCA
Source organism: Thalassoma bifasciatum (assembly GCA_008086565.1). Lineage (NCBI taxonomy): Eukaryota > Metazoa > Chordata > Actinopteri > Labriformes > Labridae > Thalassoma > Thalassoma bifasciatum. The sequence goes on along the minus strand of RPOG01000760.1, from coordinate 63,969 downwards.
GGAAGAGTCTTTAATCTCAAACAGAAGAGATGAAACAGGCTGTGATGATTGTTTACGTTCAACACTGAGATTATCTGTGTGTGTGTGTGTGTGTGTGTGTGTGTGTTTTCCAGATATAACCTGTTAGAGACAGTAAATCAACAGTTAGCAGCAGTGGAGGAGCTATTTTAAACACACACACACACACACTCAGAGGCAGTCCTTGTTACCGTGACAACATGTTTCTCCATTTGCAACGGTTGCCCTTAACAACACTGTTGGCATGGCCTCTTTACGAGAGCTGCTAAAACTGAAACGCAGCATCCTCACCCATGCGTGTTTCTAACCACTGCCTTTCAAAATAAAAGCCCCTCTTCCTCCTGCTCGTTTGTAGTTTTTCTCTCTCCCCGGGTTCAAAGGTCAAAGGGTAGTCCAATCCAATCAGAGATGATGTCACGGTCGACTCGTTAGGAGGAGGAAACTGGCTTCAATACGGATGCAGGATGGATGTGACACTGCTGTGTGTGTGTGTGTGTGTGTGTGTGTGTGTGTGTGTGTGTGTGTGTGTGTGTGTGTGTGTTATCCCATGTGCCTGATGTGTTATGACAGCCCGGCTGGCATGTGGCAGTGAGTCAGCGACAGGCCGACGTCTCTACTTGATTACCCTAACTTTACTCTAATATTAGTCTAATCTCCTCCCCCGCCGACTCCTCTCCTGTCCGTCCTCCGTACTACCCAAATGAAACGGCCAGTGTGTGTCTCTGCTTTTATTCTGTTAAAGACAGAAAGCTTCAGTTTGGATTAACTCCAGAGTTGGTGCAGATTTTCACGAACTGTGGTTTTTTTTTTCTTCCTGAGTTTCAGATTATAAAAGTAAAAACTTTAAAACTTTGTCTGTTTTGAGTTTTTGTTTTTTTTATCAAACAGGAAGTTTTTCTTTTTTTCCCATCAGCGTTACATCCAGATTTCTCGCTGTCATTTCTTCCCCTTTTGTTCGTTCTGTTTACACATTTATCTCAATTGTTCGACTTTGCTTTACATTTCTTTCTTTCATTCTTTCTTTCTTACTTTCTGTCTTTCCTTTATCATTCTTTCCCCCTTCTTTGTGTTTTTTTCTTCCTTTGATTTTCTTTCCTCTTTTTTTGGTTTCTTTTGTGTTCATCTTCTTCTATCATTCTTTCCTTTCCCCTTTCTTTCTGCCTTTTTCTTTCTTTTGGTCTTTCCTTCCTTTCTAAGTTTGTTCTCTTTCTTCTTTTCTTAATTCATTCCTTCATTTTTTTCTATTCTTACCTTATCTTCTGTCTTTCTTTTCACTTTTTTTATACCCCTTCTTTTCTTTCTTTTTTCATATTTCTTCCCCCCCTTCTTTGCTTTCTTAATTTTTTCCTGTTGTTTTTTTCTTTTTCTATCCGTGTCTTCCTCCCTCTATCTTTTTTGTCTTTTTTCCTTCTTTTCTTTCTTTTTTTCTCATTATTTCCTTCATTATTTTCTTAACTCATTCATTATCATCCATTCTGTATTTTTTTTACCCTTTTTTTTTTCTTATTCTTCCTGTCTTTTTATTTTCCTTTGCATTGTTTCTTCCTTTTTCCTTCTCTGTCTTCATCCTCCTTTCTTTCTTTTCATATTATTTGTTTCCCGTCTCATTTTTTTGCTTCTTTTCTTTTAGGTTTTTCTTTAATATTTGTGGTTTTCTTTCCTTTCTTTCTGTCTTTTTTCCTTTAAATTTTCCCCTCCAGTCTCTCTCTCTCTCTCTCTTCCTGTTCGTCTTCTTTTTTTGCCACAGTGTCAACAGGCAGAGGAAGACTGTGACATGAGATCAGGTTGTTTGTTGCTTGTTATCATCAGTTGTTTGAATTTGACCAATCAGGATCAAGTATTTGACACAATTCAATGATAATATAAATAAAGTCAAACAGGAAGTATGAGGCTCTGATTTTCCAGAATAAGAGTCTTTGTTTTGATTCTCGGCTGTGGAGGTTTGGATGAGCTCATGTTTTTAATAATAATGAACAAATTTAAAAACATTCTTCCGTCACATGTCAGTGATTTAGTTTCTGTCTGTGATTAAATCTGAGAATAAATCAAAGCTGCTGTCAGATTTCTGCGGTCAGCGAGAGGTGAGAGAGAGAAACGGCGTGAGCAACCGTCAGGACAAGGACAAAGTGTGTGTGTGTGAGAGAGAGAGAGAGTGTGATGAAACGGTCAAGGTGAGAGAGGGGAGACGTCAAGGGGGCGAGAGACCCACAGAGATAGTGGGGTTGAGAGAGAGAGAGAGAGAGTGTGTGAGTGTGTGAAATGCAGCTTCCTCCAGTCGTACATCACTGTGATCCTGAGAGAGAGAGAGAGCTGCTTTATAATCCTCTCTCTCTCTCTGACCTTCTCATCTTTCTCCTCCTCTCACTTTATTTAAGATTCATTCATTTTAATAAAGTCAGGATTATAAATAAAGCTTCTATAAGTAATTTATACTCTATTATATATGACTTATGACAGGAATCAGACAAATGATGTTTGAAAAAGTTTTTTCTGCTCTATGAAGTTTTTTTTGTGTACTTTGTGATTCCATCTAGTGTCAACATGTTTTTGTAAGAAGCTCCTGGAACTTATGAGAAGTTTGAGGAATTACATGGATGATTATTTATTTATTGTTGACAAATCTATTCATCATTTCTTCCATTAGTTGATTAATCAGGGTTAATTTATGTCTGTATCTGGTTTGGACGGAAGTTGGGTCAATGACAAAAAGAGGGTCTAAAAACGTATTTTTAAAAAGTTCTTTGAAAATGGATAAAAAACATATTTCTGAGTGAAGAATTATGTTTTTTAACAGATTTCAGTAGTTGACCAACATTTCAAAGATTTTAGGTTCATTATTTTTTAGTATTTTTAATTTGAGCACCCAAAAATGTCAGGTGGAGCAACCAAATATATGAAAATATATTTATATGTTCCTGTTATTTTTTCTGTGTGAAATTATTGGCAAGTATCTCTCAAGTGTCTGTAGTGACTCATACATTTTTATTTTGTGTGTTTCATTTCTTATTTTTGTGAATAAGATAAATAATTTGATGTTAAAATAACATTTCACATTATTACATTGGTTGTTCCACCTGACATGGAAATTGTTCCAGTCACCAATGAAGTGAAAAACCTTTTTTATCAGTATTTCAGAGAAATCTACAAACTTTTCCACTTGGTCACAAATGTCATTTGGGCTCCTCTGGCTGATGCAGTTTCCTGTTTCCTGTTTTATTCTCTTCACTTTAAAAGAAAAGTCTAAGGTTACGGTTGCACCACCCTGACATTTGACAAGGTGAAAATTACGGGACAAAAGGTTTGAGGAACCAAAACACAAAAAAACATGTTATATTTTAATAGTTTACAGATGTGTTCAAATAACACAGGTTTCATAGAATAAAGAAATACATGTGATGAAATACTCAATTCATGATGGAAGGAAATATTGCACTCGGACACAAAAAAAGGGGACGTCACGTCATTGACCCAACAAACAGCAGCATTTTATGTCATTTTTATTTTTAACAAACATAAGAACGTGACTGAACTCCTTGAATTACAGTCAAAACTCTGTGAAAACAACTAAAACTCTACATATGAATGCACTGTGTTAAATAGAATAGAATAGAATATTCTTTATTGATCCTCCATGGGGGAAATTTCTATGTCACAACAGCTCACAAACAGTCCAAGTGCAAAAGATGCAATAATAACAAAGAAAAAGTTGAATAAAATAATAATAATAATAAAATATTTTATTTATAGAGCGCTTTTCTAAACACTCAAAGACGCTTCACAGACATTAAAAACATCAAGTAAAACAACACAGTAATGATAACAATAATAAGAACCTGTAACAATGAAAAACAAGACAAAATAAAACAATGAGATTCATTTAAAAGGAATTAGACATTAAAAATAAAATACAAATAAGTTAAAAAAATAAATAAATAAACTAAAAAAAATTAGCTATAGTAATAACAATAATAGTATTAAGGACTTAAGATAGTCATTAAAAATTAGCAATTTAGAAAAATATAAAATAGGATTATTTACAAAGAATGAAGATACACAATCCTAAAAGAAAAGCACAATGAAAAATGACCAGTAAAATTATGTGCAGAATTTTTTTTTTCTGTGACATGAGGTGAGAGTCCAGTTATGTTATGATTTTATGGTCTTATTGCTATTGGTAGAAATGATCTACGGTGGCGCTCAGTCTTAAAGGATAACGTCTATCTTCATCAAACATGTTTGAAAATTATCGGGGCGCCTCTGATTGTCAGGAGGATCGTTTGTGGTGCTAAGATTGATCCCTAAGCCGCTCACACTAGAAGATAATTTGGCCTGAACATTGGGGCTGATCTTGGTCTCGGACACTATCAGGCTCAAAGAAAATTATTGTTTAGGAGAAACGAAACCAAGTCCATCACAGCTGGAGGTCGGGTTATTGTAGACGGAGAGAGGCTGGTAGTTTTGGGGGGAAGTTCCTATGTTTGAACGCCGCTATAATCGGCGAGCCAGCCAGGAAAACAACACTAACACCTGCTGACACCTGATTGGTCAATGCTAAAAGAAGGTCAGGCTCAAAGTTGACGATTGTTTGGGAGAAATTAAACCAAGTGGAAGCAGTGATTTAAAGAAAGATGAGCGGCGTTAAAGGGGAGGGGTGTGAAACCGAGGTGACCAATTACCTCCAGTGTGATGTCATTACACGGAGAGTGATTAGACTGAGGGTAGCACTTAATGTGACAGTGATTTATGGATTATTGATCTGAAAATAACTGATGATGTGGCTCTGACCTCTGACACATTCTGCAGTCTCTCTCTCTCTCTCTGTATATGTTTCTGTCTCTCGCCCTCTGCAGTATGGTAGCAGTATGGTAATGAATGGCTCCAGCCTGCTCTGCAGTGGTAGCAGCTCGCTCACTCCATACTAATACGACTGATACACTGAAGGGAGAGGGGGAGGAGGGGGGGAGGGAGGAGGAGACGTGGGTTGAGAGAGAGAGAGAAGCAGGGAGTAGATTTCAGCTCAGACCCTCTGCAGAAGCTGCTCCAGCATCTTTAAAGGACAGATCCCCTCAATTTACCAGCCTCACACAACCCCTGTCACTAAATATGCCCCTTAAAGCTTAAAGGTACATTATTTCTGTCATAAAAACACCATGAGATCTTCACATGATCCTGATGAAATGATGACATCATCACATAAGGATCCCCCAGCTACTATGGAGACCCCAGAGGGACAGAATAGGACTGAAAAAGGCACAGTAACCCCTCTTTAAATTGATTTTTGGTCATTAAAAATAAATGTTTTTGCAGGAAATGCACTTCTGCAAAATAAGTTTGCCGTTAATCTACATGATGAATTTTGTGGAACATTTTCTGTGGCTAGTTTTACAGCAGAAAGTTTTGATCAAATAAACAATGGAACATTTCATGATTGTAGTCCAAAATGTCTTTGATCTATCGTGTCAAGCTGCAGTACACTTATCCACAACTAGCTGGGGCTGTAGTGACAGTTAGTCTTTGCTGCATTAAGGCTCTAAAGCTCTACTACCAGGATGGAAGCAGGCACAGGAATGTTGTAGTATGGCGTGGTTTGTCCGTATGTTGTCTGTAGACTGTGTTTGGTTAAGCTGGCGTAACCATAGACTGTATAATGAGTCGTAACGACGTCCGGCTCAAACTGAAGCCTCCAGCAGATGCCCCGCCCCCTGGTGTCTGGCTGCAGTATAGGTCATAAGCCCCGCCTCCTCGTGTATTCCAGGTATGAGCCGGGGAAACTTTAAAAAATGACGATACCTTGTAGAAACGTTTCTATCATCTTTACGCTAAGGTAGTATGACGATGTCATCTGGCTGCATGGTGTTCAGGTGTTTTTTTTTTCTAAGAAGTTAGTTTCTCATTAGTTATTGGACGTTAAAAACCGCGATATAAGTTTCGTTGTACGATAGTTGACAGCTGCCGTTCGTGAGTAGTTTTTATCGGGGATATAAGAAACTTCGGGAAAGAGCCAAAAGGAGACTAAACCTTCTGAAGAAGAAGAAATAAATGTTTTTATTTCTCTTTTTTACTTGGCTCCACCAGAAATTCTCTACTGCGCAGACTCTGGCTGCACAATGGCGGCTAGAGAAACGGGGTTTTTTGGCTTCAAAATCGTAGAACGGTGACAGGCGGAAGCACGCTGTCCATTCTACATACAGTCATTGGGCTTAACCAGTGGTGTGCATGTTCAAATTGTTGAAAAAAAGCGCAATTTTATTACCTCCTTGGGGCCGAAGTTGTGCCAAAGTGCCGTTTTGGGAACCAAAATATGTTCTTAAGTGCCAGCTTGGGAGCTGAAATACTCACAGCATTCTCAAGTGCCCTACTTAGTCCTCTTTTAATGCACTTTTATTCTTGTAAGGTTACCTTGAGTGCCATGAAAGGCGCCCGTAAATAAAATGTATTATTATTATTATTATTATTACTTGGTGCCAAAGTTCCTATTTTGATGGCAAGTGCTCTCTTGATAGGTCTGCCACATTTATCTGCTACTTTAGCTGCTTAAAACATGATAAACTGCCCACTATGGAGCCCAACCACATACCAACTTGTTCTCTTGGGAGCCACACTTGTGCCAAAGTACCTTTTCGGGAGACAAAACACAGGAAAAAGAGTCCTCCTAGTTGGTAAACCACAATAAACTGACCCTTTGGCTGGTAAAACATAATTTACTGACATCCTTGGAGCCAAAACACATGCTAGAGTGCCCTCTCTTGTGCCAAATTAGTACTTAGGTGGCTTTTTGAGAGCCAAAATGCACTTCAGTGTGTCCTCGATTGCCAATTTAGCACCTAAGTGGCTACGTGGAGCCAAAACATGTGCCAAAGTGCTGTCCTGGGAGCCGAAATACACTGAAGTGTCCTTTCAGGAGCCAAAACAAATGCTTTAGTGTCCTCCTCGGTGCCAAACTTGCACTAAATTGCTTCATTGGGAGCCAAAACACGTTTAAGGGTCCTTCTGTTTGGTAAACAGCACCAAACTGACCCTTTGGCTGGTTAAAACGTGATCTACTCACATCCTGGGAGCCCAAACGCATGCCGAAGTATCCTTTTGGGAGCCAAATTAGTATTTAAGTGGCTGTTTTGGAGCCAAAATATGTGCCAAAGTGCCTTCTTGGGAGCCAAAACTAATGCTTAAGTTCCATCCTTGTTGGTGAACCAAACCAATCTGCCCCTTTAGCTGCTTAAAACATGATAAACTATCCTTCTGGGAGCCAAAGCACATGCTAAAGTGTCCTTTTTGGAGCCAAAATAGTATTTAAGTGGCTGATTTGGAACCAGAACATGTACTAAAGTTTGCTCTACAAAGCCAAAATATGCTCAAGTGTTCTCCTGGTTGGTGGACCACACTTATCTGCCCCATTGGCTGGTTAAAACATGATAAACTACTCTCATGGGACCAAAAACACATGCTGCACCCCTGCCCTTCAAAACTTCTTTGCACACCACTGCATGTAACCACTTGATCAGAGACAGTTTTAAGTGTTTAAGTGGTTTCAAACCCTTTGGCTGGACTAAAATTTTAATTTGCCTTTAAATAAATCTGACAGAAAACTGAAACTACTGTACTTGACATGTTTTTGAGCAGCAGTGAATTCCTGATGTTTCCACTGAACCTCTGAGGACATATAAACACAGAGACGTCTGGTAGGATCATCGTTCAACATACAGTTTCTCTCTGGAACAGGTTTTTTTTTGTGATTAACAGGATGTTAGGACGCTCTAAAACATGAGTCTTGTGGGTTATTAATAAGAAATCGACTCAACTTAAATTATTAAAGGTCAAGTATTCAGAGCAGAGATTAGTTAGTTATTCATTTTCCAGGCTGGTGTGTTTGGATCTGGGAAATTTGAGTGTTAATTACCCAGAGTTATGTTAATAATACGAAAAATTTAAGGCTCTAAAACTTATATAAAGAGCTATATCAGTGGGAAAGTACTAATATTCTGCTTCATGTGGACGTGGTAAGAGGATTTGGGTGCAGAGAGGAGCTGGCGGCTGTTATATAAGCTCACAGCAGCACACGGGAGCTTGGACCGGGTGCAGTCTGTGTATATCAGCCTGGATTTACTCCGCTCATCCTGAACTGTATCACAGCGAGCATCCAGCCGCCCTGGCATACATCACGCCCGCGGCCCGACGCGGTGACAGCGAGTGTGCAGCCGTGCAGCCGACCAGCTAACTGTCACATCACGAGCAGTGGGATGAAATGTGAGGGATAAGGTCTCGGCTTGGTGAAGCGAGGACGCGGCTCCTCGGGCTGATCTGCAGCAGACTGCGCTGGGGCTTTTTGTGGGCACGTTACCGGCGCTGGTGCACCGTTCACTTTCAGCATGTGGTGACAAACGGTAGCTGCTAAACCCGGGTTGACCTCTGTCTGAGGTTATCCTCAAACATTCTCTTCATATTCTTAGTTTCTTCAGAGACGTTTTGTTAAGTAAGCTCTTAATAACAGTCAGAGAACAATCTGCAGCCGTGGTTCCCAAAGTGGGGTCAGGAAATGTCTTACAAAATCAGAAACTATTCACAATTAAAGCCACAAGCAACGATTTTCATACCTAAAAGAGTATTTCATGCAGCAAGTGCAGCAAGACTTGGCTCAGTAATGACCATGACTTCCTGTTACCAGTAGGTGGCGCCTTACTTTGTCACATACATGGACCCAGGCTGTGACACTGAAGATGCGTGTGAACTCTGGTCCAGATCCATCGTTGTATGTAAGAGAAGTAACAGTTTTATTTTTCTGAAAAATCGTCAATTTTGATTGTAATTGTGGCCACGCCCTCTGGGTTGGGAAAAATGGTTTCATAACTTTTCACCCTCAATGTGTCTAGTATACATTTAATTTGTTCGAAGATGATCTGAAAAAAACTTTGGGACTAGTCAGTTGAAATACGTACCCTGCATGACGTCAGCAGGAATGTTTGGAAACAATGGCAGCATGTGAAGTGGTCTCCATAGACGCGGCAATATCTGCAGTTTTATCAGTGATAGACTCAATTTCTTCTTTAGAAGAAGAACAGAGGACATCATTTAACGCCTTTCTGACAGGAAACAATGGTCATAAAAGGTCATAAAAATGTCTTATTTCAAGTTTTTTAAAGACAAAATAGTGGTCTGAAATGCTTGTAAACTTACTTTTTCATATACATGGACTCAGGCTGTGGCACTGAACATGTCAGTGCACTTTGGTCCAGATCCATCATTGTATATATGAGTAATAATTAGGGATGCAATGGTACGCGGCAGAGTATTGAACCGTTCGGTCCGCTCCGCACGGGACAATATGCCCTACTGGCCCGCGGGTTTTCGGTTTAGTGATTAATTTTATATGGCTGCTTTACAGCCCCATCGTTCATGTGTGTGTGCCTGTCCGGACAGGTAAAAGAAACGCCCTCCCCCTGAGATAATGTCCAATCACTGCTGTGTTGCTGCTCATACACTGTTGTAACTGTAGCCGCGCTAAAGTGCGTCAATGGTTGCCAGGTCCGCCAATCATCAGCTACCCCTATCATCCCGTTGGCTCCCATTCAAAACACATCCACTTTTGTGCTTATTTTACTGAACACACCTGGCAACACACAGTGCACCTCAAACTTACAGAAACGGAAGAGAAGGTAACCAAGATGCATGTCTGAATTTATGTTTCCCCAACATTGTATTAGGTAATAAAAAAAAAAAAGTCAAGGATAAAAATGCACTTTTTCTTTTGAAATTCTTTACCTCTCTTCTTATACTACTGCGTAGTGTTTAGCAGTGGTAAAGGCACTTTAACATTTGAAAGTGTTTTTTGTGTGCATTTTGGATGCATATTTTATACGACTGTATAATGTAAACAAGCAGTCAGGAAATAAGTAGCAACTTATCATTTGAAAGTACCATGTCAGTATCTGTTATCATGATAGAATCGCATGATATACAGCACACCATTGTTACTATTATTTGTTTACTGTGAAATACAGTTTCTGCTGACAAGGAAAATAAAGGGATAATTTTGGAAGAAAAAATTGTTCTCTTTATGCACAAAATGTGTACGAAACCGAACCGAAACCGTGGCACAAAAACCGAGGTACGGACCATACCGTGGGTCATCTGTACCGTTGCACCCCTAGTAATAATGGTTTTATTTTCCCCAAAAAATTGTCAATTTTGATTGTAATTTGTGGTCACGCCTATTGTATTAGGAAAAATCCTTTAATAACTTTTCACCCTCGATGTTTCTAGTATATATTTAATTAGTTTGAAGACGATCTGAAAAATAACTGTGGGATTGGTTAATTGAAATACCCTGTAGCGAGTAAAACGATAATCTGCCAATGGGATAATCCTGGTGTGAGTTATATGATGTTTTTCTGTCACCGTTTCATTTCACAGCAGAGAGAGCAAATGTAGTTTTTAAATCTGTCTGGGTTTATTTAGTGTTTGTGACAGGCAGAAGAAACGAGTGCTCGCTCGCCTTTGACCGTCATGACACGCAGAGGTTTTTTTTCTCCAGAAGCCGACCTTTGTTTCAGATCAGTAAAGGAGGTTTTCGTGCATTTTCAAAGGTCAGAGGCTCCATCCACAGCCGTCCCCTGCAGGTAGAGTCGGGTAGAGCATTCAGACTTCACATCCAGGCCCTTTAAGTTCAGGTCTGATCAGGACACGTGTGAGTGCTGCTCTTACACGACCTGACCTGAGAGTAATCTGCGGGTTCAGTGAGCGGTTAGCTAGGGTGACCATACGTCCTCTTTTGCCCGGACATGTCCTCTTTTAAGAGGCTGTCCGGTCAGGGTTTATGAAATCCTTCAAATGTCCGGGTTTTTGATCTTGCCTAGGTTGAGTGCGTCACAGAACAGTGTATTTATCATTCAGGTTGAATGGTTCCTTTATAAACACGCTCTGAGAGATGGAGTTTTGGCCGAACCCCGGAACATGTATTCAGTCATTCACAAATCAGTACAGAGGCGCTCCACAATCACTCACTCACAGGAACACTCCAACAGAAAGAAAATGCCGAAACGCAAATATCATTTCACTGATTAAATGCGATAAAAGTACCCCTGTTTTCGTCCGGGGGGGGGGGGTCTTCTTTTCAGAGAAACAGAATATGGTCACCCTAGGTTAGCGTCTTTCCCTTTTAGCGGAAAGGTCAAAGAAACGAGGCTGAAATTAGCCAATCAGACACAATCAACAGTATCTTTATCTGTGCATCATCCTCCCTCTCCTGACTCACTGTACACTTTACATGTACTGCTGTGATGCTAACTGCTAGTGCTAACAGGCGACAATGACTGTGTGCTAACTCTGAGCTGATAACCTGTGTGTTCTAACTGCTAAGCTAACAGTTGTGACTGGATGTTGATGTCGTCAGCTGGTTTGAAAACTTCAGACTCTTTACTAACTGCTTTCTGCTGCTATATGGTGTGCTAAGGTAATGCTAACATGTTAAGATGTGCTAATGTTAAGCTAAGTTAGCGTAACTGTGCTAATGCTATGCTGCTGTTATTATGGTGTGCTAAGCTAATGCTAATAGGTTTAAGTGTGCTTTTTGCTCTAACACGACTCGTGCTGTGCAACATGCTGTGCTAAGCTACTGCTAATGTAATGCTAACTGTGCTAATGGTGTTTGTTTATGTGTGCCTGTCTGTTTGTTGTTGTTGTTGTTGTTGTTGTTGTCTATCTTTCTCTGTTCCTCTCTTGACTTTATTTTTCTCTCTTTTTTCTCTTTCTCCCTCTCCCCCGCTCTCTATCTTTCTCTCTCTCTCTCTCTCCTCTCTCTCTTTCTCTCTCTCTCTCTCTCTCTTTCTATCTCTTTCTGTCAGGTCTTATTCCTCCTCCACCTGTTCTACTACCACCACCTCTTGTCGTTCCTCCAACAACCCTACTAGCATCACCACTCCTTCCTCCACCTCCTCCTCCTCCTCCTCTCTCTACTCCTCCAGCCTACCTCCTAACAGCCACGCCACCTACCATCAGTACTGCTGTCCCGCGCGCCTCCGCCTGCCCAAGCCTCCCTGCGCCCTGCCCCCAGCCAAGCACCACGAGCAGGCAAGGTAAGGGCCAGAGTCCCCCCTCTCCTCCTCAACACCCAGCCTCACCCACTGCCCCCCCACCCCCCACCCCCCTTACTCCGCCTCCACCCACCACACTGACCCCCGTAAGCCCCCACCCCCCCTCCCAAACAGACACATCCACGAGCGGGGAGGGTGGTGACGCATTCAGAGCTTTTCACCGATCAGTTTAACTGTAACTTACCAGTGAATTTACTACCAGTTTCGACCACAAGGTGTCACTGCAATCACCATGAACAAAGTTTTCAAAATAAAAGCCTCTCTTAAGAGTGAATTCCAATTCCTGTCTTAACCCTCAATCTCAAAATGCGCACTCCCGCGAAGTTTAAGTGCTGTCCTGATTCTCAGAATGTTAAAGTTGAGGGTTAAGTTTGAGGCTGTATCTCCCTCAATACTGAGATTCTCCGACACCACCCTTGGGAGCAAGGGCTACCCAGAATGCATTGCGTATTGTCGGTAAATAAACATGGCGTCCAAAGCGGCAGAGAAGGCGAGCTACAAATATAGTATTTTCTTTGTTAATGGAGATATGAATATTACAAAAACCATTGTATTATCTTAGTTTAGACCCATTTTATGGATTATTTACCTCGTTGTTGCAGAACATTTATTTTTATTTTACGATCTTTTGTCAATAGCGTCCGGTGCGGACAAGCCATGTTGCTTTCGTTTAAGTTAGTTAACGTTACAAAATGGTCATTTTTCTCCGTGGTAATGTAGTTGTTTATCAAGATAACAGCCTATATAACAGCTTGTGCTGATAATGGTATAAGATGACCGGGCTAATGTCATCTCCTGTAGCCGCAGAGTTATGTAACGATAGTTATAGCTGGTGTTTACCTTTCAATAAACTATGGTTTTCTGTGACAGCTGAATATGTCCGTGGTTGTGTTATTTATACAGATATTTTTTTGATAACGCTAACCGAAGGAATAACTGACAGACAGTCCACAACAATTTCATTTGCATTTAAGGGGTGTCCAATTTCTAAGTCACAAGATACTTAACACTTGGTTTTGAAGGCTACTAAGATTGAGGGTTAAGAAAGGGATTGGAATTGGGCCTATGGCTCATTTAATGCTCAACGTTAACTACAGATACCTTTTGTCCGTATTTTTGAATGTTTCCCCAAAGCTTATGGATACCAAACGGAGCAGTACCACCACAAACAGTGGGGGCAGTGTTGCTTTTTCTACCCAATAAGTAGCTTCAGTGGCAGAACTTTCTGAAAAAAACTGTATTTAACAGCCTGAACTACGGCGCAGACTCCTTTTTGTCTTTTATATGAAGAGCTACATTAGAAAAACGTCTGACTCTGCACTGCTCCCCCTGGTGGACGTTTTGGTTAGCAGCAACGCTAATGTAGAGGGCGTATGAAAGTACGTAAGTCGTGACCATTGACTGTATATAGAATAGACAGCCTGGCTCCGCCGGTCAACGTTCTACGATTTTGAAGCCAAAAAAACCCGTTTCTCTAGCCGCCATTGTGCAGCCAGAGTCTAAAAATATTTATCTCTTCTTCTTCAGAAGGTTTAGTCTCCTTTTGGCTCTTTCCCGAAGTTTCTTATATCCCCGATAAAAACTACTCACAAACGGCAGCTGTCAACTATCCTAAAACGAAACTTAAATCGCGGTTTTTAACGTCCAATAACTAATGAGAAACCAACTTCTCAGAAAAAAAAACACTTGAACACCATGCAGCCAGATGACATCATCATACTACCTTAGAGTAAGGATGAGAGAAACCTTTCTACGAGTTATCGTAATTTTTTAAAGTTTTCCCAGCTCATATCTGGAATACATGGGGAGGCGGGGCTTATGACCTATACTGCAGCCAGACACCAGGGGGCGGGGCTTATGACCCATACTGCAGCCAGACACCAGGGGGCGGGGCATCTGCTGGAGGCTTCAGTTTGAGCCGAACGTCGTTTCGTCCACTCATTACACAGTCTATGGTCATGTCGGTAACATCGTTTGAAACAAACATAATCATTTACATACGCTTAGGGAGGATAAATGAGCCTTTGCGTGACAATGCTTCACCCTTAAACGCAAAAAACGCACTGAAAAAAATCTGCGTTTACACAAAAAACACTGAGGGACTTAAAACGCTGTAGTAAACATGTCAGGCCTGTAGATGGTGATATAACTGTAGGAGCCATTTACACAACAAAGGTTTAAAAGCTGAAGAAGGGGTGAGCTGATCATCCGGAGTTTACACAAAAATCTTTTTTCTCTAATTGCAGAAAAAGTGCAATAAATGCACATTATAGAAGGCAGTTCGTTGATTCAGCAGCACAAGAGCGAAATGTTAGGTCACTGTTGTTGTGTTTCACTTTTCGTTTTCACTGAAAACTCTGGCTTGCCGGTTTCACTGCAACAGTGGAAACGGTGTTTCAGAAAAATTCCACTTTGGAGGGTGTTTTCAAAGTATTGTTGTGTTTTAGGTCGGCTGAAACGCAACAATACTTTTGCGTTTCACTTTAAAATTGTTCTTGTGTAAACGGCCCCTTAGCAACCATGATTGTAATTTTCCTTCCTCAAAAAAAGAAGTTTACTGTGTTTATCAGAACAGGTGCATCTGCGAGCAAGTATCCAGCTATAACGTGAAAGGTAAACACACGCATACTGTCAAACTTACAAAGAATAAGCGTTTAATTAATTTTAGAATTTATGTATTTAAAAAATCGCTGTACGTTTGACAGTGTGCGGGTGTTTTCATTTGGTATAATTTCTCTTCCTCGTTCATCTTTTTTCGGAGAAAGAAGTGACTTAATGGGTTTGATATGATTTACAATGTGATTCTGAAGAAAAATCTTCCCCTAATTATTTAAATAAACTGCCTTTTACTGATTATTTTAGCGCAGTAAGCACCAAAATAAAATGATTTTGAGGGAAACAAGATAGGAAAAGCCCCCCTGCTGGCCGTTAAAGGTATTGCATATTTAAATTGCCAGGTCTTGCTTTGCATTTTGATCAGTCAGTCAACAAATCAATGCAAAAATAAGATTTTAATTGATTATTTCTTTGTGCCATTAATTTATTTGACTGTCATACTTTATGAGTTGCAGCTTTTTTTACAACATGAGCAGATTCTTGTTTTTATTCTCAGCAAGTGACTCTGTATTTCAGAGTTAATCTTTTGATATTTTGAATAAATTATGTTGAAGTCGGGCACAAAGTTTGATGTTGACGACACAAACTTAAATTCCTCTTTGAAGTTGCTGAATAAAAGTTCAGCAAAAGTTCATGAAAACGTTTTTAAATCCTGCTCTGAATGCGTTCTGGCGTCACTCAGGCCTCACCCGCTCCCTGGGGGGGGGGGGGGGGGGGGGGGGGGGGGCCCCCCCCCCCCCCCCCCCCCCCCCCCCCCCCCCCCCCCCCCCCCCCCCACACACACACACACACACACAGACCTCAACAGCCTCATTGTATTTGATATTCTCACAGGATTTGTAACACCTCCTCCTCCTCCTCCTCCTCCTCCTCACATGTAGCAGCAGGTGAAGCAGCCTCTCCTCTTTCCTCTCTCTCCCTCACATCCCTCTTTCTCTCCCTCTATCTTTCTTCTTCTTCATCCCTCCTTCTTTCCTCCTCATCCTCACATCCGTCAGGAAGTCGAGCCTCATGAACAGTTAAAGACTTAGAGCAAATTTTTATTCCTGTCACTTTGAGAGTTTCTGCTGCACAAAGTTGTTTCCTCATGAGCAAATACAACAAAAAAAGATGCAAAATAAATCAGCAATAGTGTTAAAAACGATCATGAATTTACTATTTGCTGCACGAAAACATCAAATATTAATGATGTGTTTTAGCTTATTAATGGAATCATAGAACAAACATCAGTTATCTTTGACTTTTAGCTCAGATTTTCTTTTTTTTATCTTAAATATGAAATTCTTGTGTTATAATCTCAACAATTTATCTCATATATTTGACTTTATTTGAATTTTGACTCTTATCTCAAAAATTCAACTGTCTTCCCCTGAAACATCTCAACTTTTTAATTGAAATTTTGAATTCAATTATCTCAAATGTGTCATAATTTTTCAATTTTTCTCGAAGTTTCAACTTATATCTCAATTTTATTTTTTTTCCTACAAAATCTTGACTTTGTATTTAAAAATGTTGATGCAATAATCTCAAATGTAGACTTATGTCCTCAAATTTTGATTTGTTATCTCTTTTTTTTTTGCCAATTTCATGCCATCATTTTCAGTTTCTCTCAAAGTTTTACTTTTTTTCCTACAAAATATTGACTTTGTGTTTGAAAATTGTGATGTAATTATCTCAAATATGGACCTATTTCCTCACATTTTGATTAATTATCTCATATTTTTTACTTTTATTTCCTCAAAATTTCAACTTTTTATGTCGAACTGTCCGATTTCATGGCATAATTTTAAGTTTCTCTCAAAATTTTTACATTTTTCCTATACAATTCTGACTTTGTATTTGAACATTTTGACATTATTATTTCAAATGTAGACTTTTTTTCCTCAAATTTTGGATTTAATTAACTCATCTTTTGTCAGTTTCCCTCAATACATCAATCTTTTATTAAAAAAATTCCAATTTCATGTCATAATTTTTTACTTTTTCTCAAAATCTTTAGGAGATTAGTTACGGGTTGTTTTAGAAATTGCACAATCATTATTTGAGTTTTCCTTTTTTGTAACTATTTGTATGATTTTCTAACCAAAAAAGAAATAACCAAAAAAAAATGTAGAATTTTTTTTTTTTTAACAGAATTCAGCTCAAGCAAAGAGTTGATTTTCTGTAAATGAACTTCTCATCTTTTCCGTTCTATTGACGCATGTTTTTGATGGGACTCACGGTGCATTCAGGTACTCCGGGAAACTTGAGAATCAGACAATTTAGCTTTTTTTTTTCAGGTTCTTGATTAAACAAATGGTGAGTAAATGTCAGTCATTTAAAGTAAGTGTATTTGGTTTTTTTGCTCATGCAAAAAGTTTGGTATCTCAAGGGTTAAACGTGTTAGAAAAATTATATATTTTTAAAAAGTATCCTTAAAGGCAAAAGTTCTCAAAAGTTCTGATTCTATAACAGAATTTCAAATATTCAGCTTTTTTCCCCAAAACATGTGATTTAATTATTTTGTATATTTGAATTTCTCCCTCAAAGTTTCAACTTTTTTTTTTTTTTACAAAAACTCTAATTTTATACCGTAATTTTTCTTTTTTTTTTTAATTTTTACTTTTATCTCAAAATTTTAGCTTTTTTCCTATAAAATCTTGACTTTGTATTTGAAAATTTTGTTGTAATTAACTCAACCGAGACTTCTTTCCTTAAATTTTGGATTTCATTATCTCATATTTTTGACTTTTTTCCTCAAAATTTCAACATTTTATCTCAAAATGTCCAATTTCATGTCATTATTTTTCAGTTTTTTTCTCAAAAGTTCAACTTTATCTTAAAAAGTTAACCTTCCGACCCATGAAATCTTGACTTCCTATTTGAAAATTTTGACATAAAGGCATACAGGATTGGAGATGGGCTGAGAAAATTTTTGAGACTCGAGTTGGAAAAGGTTGGGAACCACTGGTCGCTACGTTTCTCTGTATTTGTCTCCTAATCCGGGTTTATATAAACAGAGAAATCTGTTTTTTCATCTCTTTAAACTGTGACAGTTTTGAAATTTTTAAATGCAGAGTGAGGAGCTGATTTCTTGGTGTGTGTGTGTGAGTGTGTGTGTGTGTGTGTGAGGGCTGAGAGGGGATGAGTCACCAGCAGAGGAGGGTGAGTTTTAGAGGGTGTTATGCATAAATACACACACGGATCTGAGAGGATTCACCAGATGACTAACATGCTGCTGATGGAGGTTTGAGTTAATCGAACCTCGCTCAGATCCACAGACTTTATCATCTGGAGCCAAAACATCACACAAACAACAACAACAACAACAAGAACCAGGACAATAAGAAGAAGAAGAGTGTGCTAATGAATAAATGTGAAGGAACACAGAACGTTCTGAGACATCTGGACGCTGAGTTTACACTTTGATTTCACACCCTGAGACATACATTATGCATTAATCTGTGTCACTCAAAGCGTCGTCAGGGAACAGAGAGAGAGAAAACACACTGAGCTCTGCTTCATGTCTAATGCAGGATGAAACACACACTTTAACCCTCACTTGTCCCTAATTTATAGACTCCCAAATTTATCCCTCGGGACAAAAACTGTACACGTCTCAAAAACTGCCATAAAAACACTATATTTTCATATTTTTCTCTACTTTAAATTGCTCAATCTTTTAGAACTACTTCAGCTTGACATGTCAATATCAAATATGACATACATTTTTTATTTTTTTTAACCCTTTAGATGCCACAATGTTTGCAAAACTCCACTGTTTTTTGATGCAAAAATAGAAAAAATCAAAAATTTTAAAAATAAACATTTGAAGTAGATTTCAATAATTGTTATGATAATGCCCTTGGATGGGTCAATGATTGGCAGCATCATTGATTTCAATGTATCCCTTATGTTACTGTAGTGTTAGAATCATTACGAAAATCCCATTCTTGCCTCCCAAGACACAATATGTCTCATTCCAATAAAATGCTGTAAAAACGAAATATTTTCATATTTTTCTCTACTTTAAATTGCTCACTCTTTTAGGACTACTTTAGCTTGACATATGAATATCAAATATGACGCACATTTTTTCATTTTTTTAAAGACTAAAGACGCAACCAGGAAACAAAAACACAGACTTTTATGAGCCAAAGAATCAAAATCAGCCTAAAGGAAAACAGGAAATGTGAATAAATATGAATAAAACAAGTGAAAAACAAGTGATTATTGCAGAAGTTTTCAGTTATCAAGTTGAAATTAACCTTTAAAATGACACTTTGTAAGGCTCCAACAAACTAGATTTTAAAAAACCTGAGTTAATTTATTGCTGTTTTTTTTAATTACATTTTCCCAGTGATTCCCAACCTGTGGTTCGAGACCCCCTGCTGGGCCGCGACAGTATTACAAGTGGGCCGCAAAATCATTTTCAAAAAAGTATGATTTTTGTGTGTGTGTGTGTGTGGGGGTGGGGGTGTAATTACATAAAGATAAAAATATACACATTAATGTTTTTAAGTATTAAAGCTCAGTGATGTGTAAAAGGATTTTAACTCCTGGGATATCAAACAGTTTTTTGTTGTTCTTTGCTTTTGCAACGTTTTCACTCTCTGTGGTCTCATTTTTTCTCTACACAATGAAGTTCTGCACCTCTAAGGATTCAGGAAAAATTCAAAGGATTTTTGGAGAGTGAATACATGGTGTATATTCATGTAGAATATTTTGTTTTTTGCAGAAATTAGCAAACGGTTGAATTTTTGTTAATCTTCAAAGAGGACGTGAGAATCAATCTTTTGGTTTTCTTTTTGGAGCTGTGGGAAATAGTTATTTTGTAGAAAAGGAAATAATAACATTTCTCAGTTACTTTTAAAAGGATATTAAATTTGTTGACATTGTTTTGTTTTGTTTATCCTACAAGTGTTTAGGATGTTTAAAATCCTTATAAAAAAAATAAAATCTTTTTTGTCCTAATTTTGACTTTTTATCTCAAATGTGGACTTTTTAAAATCATAATCTCAATAATTTTTTTCTTTTGTCCTTTGACTTTGTCTCAAAAGTTCTGATTCTATAACAGAATTTCAAATATTCAGCTTTATTCCCCAAAACATGTCAACTTTTATCTGAAAATTTTGATTTAATTATTTTGTATATTTGAACTTCTCCCTCAAAAACTCTAATTTTATACCGTAATTTTTCTTTTTTTAAATTTTTACTTTTATCTCAAAATTTTAGCTATTTTCCTATAAAATCTTGACTTTGTATTTGAAAATTTTGTTGTAATTAACTCAACCGAGACCTCTTTCCTTAAATTTTTGATTTCATTATCTCATATTTTTTTACTTTTTTCCTCAAAATTTCAACCTTTTATTCCAAAATGTCCAATTTCATGTCATTATTTTTCAGTTTCTTTCTCAAAAGTTCAACTTTTATCTTAAAAAGTTAACTTTCCGACCCATGAAATCTTGACTTCCTATTTGAAAATTTTGACATAATAATCTCAAACTTTTTTCCTCAAGTTTCTAATTTCATTATCTCAAATCTTGACTGTTTTTCTTCAAAATTTAACTTTTTGACTTTGTATATGAAAATTATGTTGTAATTATCTCAAACGTAGATTTTTTTTTTCCTCATATTTGTGATTTCATCATCTCATATTTTTGATTTTTTTTCCTCAAAATTTCAACCTTTTATTCCAATATGTCCAATTTCATGGCATAATTTTTTGTTTTTTCTCAAAATTTCAACTCTAATCTAAAAAATTTACCTTTTTTTCTGTAAACATCTGGACTTTGTGTATGAAAATTTTCATTTAGAGATCTGTAATGTTGACTTTTAACCTCATAATTTGAGTTTGGTTTATGCCCCCAAGAAGAATTAAAACACTTGAGGAAAATAATCTGGACACAGGTTTTCATATTTCAAACTTGAGAGGGTTAAAGTTGAATTTTGTCTCTGTAAAAAAAAATAGGTTTATAAAAGTCTTTAAGCTCGTTGTTTCCTTCTTTAATTCTCTGCTGTTTCCTTCTTATTGAGCACAATCCTTCGCAGTGGCTCAGTGAGTTTCTGCGTCCTGAACTATTTTTTCAGCTGCTTACGAAGCAGGAAACCCACACAGAGTCATTGAGAGAGTGAGTCAGAGTCAGTTCAGGAAAAACGAACGTTTCTGCTGCAGAAAGGATGGAGACAGAGTTTAGCTTCAGAATCTAAATATGCTCAACGTGTGTCCAGGTGATCAGAGTTTAAACATGTATGAAGAGCGCCCCCTGCTGTTCATCTCAACCCCTAATATTCAGGGTTTTTCCTGAACTGGAAATAAGGAGGAAGTTAAACCTGGTGGTGGTCACACAGGTGCAATATTTCCTTCCAACATGAATTGAGTATTTCATCACATGTATTTCTTTATTCTATGAAACCTGTGTTATTTGAACACATCTTTAAACTATTATAATATAACATGTTTTTTTGTGTTTTGGTTCCTCAAACCCCCAAATGTCAGGTGGTGCAACCGTCCTGACAAGTATCCACAGTAATTAAACTCTAAAAATTGAATGTCACTTATTGTAAATGGAAATTAAAAATACAGTGGCATTATTTTATGCTTCAACCTTTTTAAATAAAACATTCTTTGTAAATGAAAAGAATTTTAAAGCTGTTGAGAAATGTAAAAAACTTTTGTCCCGTAATTTTCACCTTGTCAAATGTCAGGGTGGTGCAACCATAACATTAGACTTTTATTTTAAAGTGAAGAGAATAAAACAGGAAACAGGAAACTGCATCAGCCAGAGGAGCCCAAATGACATTTGTGACCAAGTGGAAAAGTTTGTAGATTTCTCTGAAATACTGATAAAAAAGGTTTTTTCACTTCATTGGTGACTGGAACAATTTCCATGTCAGGTGGTACAACCAATGTAATAATGTGAAATGTTATTTTAACATCAAATTATTTATCTTATTCACAAATAAAAGAAATGAAACACACAAAATGAAAATGTATGAGTCACTACAGACACTTGAGAGATACTTGCCAATAATTTCACACAGAAAAAATAACAGGAACATATAAATATATTTTCATATATTTGGTTGCTCCACCTGACATTTTTGGGTGCTCAAATTAAAAATAGCAAAAACAGAAAACAGAACAGAAATTTTTTTACGCACTTTAAACTCAAACACGTGAAATGACGTCTCTTACTTCATCTCTTAAACTTTGAGGCTTTAAAAAAATGAGCTGGTTTTCAGGAGCAGTTAATTTGTATTTGAACATATTTATATCAGAAACTTCTGGTTTCAAGAGGCTTGGCTTCCCCATCATCCCTCCCTCTCTCTCTCTCTCTCTCTCTTTCTTTCTCTGTCTTTTTCTCTGGTATCATCCCTGAGAGAAGCTGCTTCACCTCCACCTGAAGCTCCCTCCCTCCCTCCCTCACTCACAGTAAACACTGACACCTGGTGGTCGTGTGCAGAACTGCAACAAGCTTTAACTTTGGCTCCATCACCATCCTTTCTCTTCTTCTGTCCCTCCATCCTCCTCGAGAGAGAGAGAGAGAAGGAGAAAACAGACCAGACAAAACAGACAGGCAGAGAGTCTCTCCTCCTTCTACTGCTGTAGCGGGTAGTCAAGACAACGGGGCGGAGGCTCACGTCATCGGGGAGGAGATCCATTGGTCCCCGCTGCACTCGGACGCGGCAGCGGGCTGAGGCCGGACCATTGCACCTCCGACCTAATAGGACCGCGGCTTCTTTCTCTCTCTCCTTTTTCTCTCCTTTTTGTCACAAACAGCAGAAAAACTGAGGGTTCAAACCTGCGGGGAAGGGAGGGGAGGGGAGGGAGGGGGGAGAAAACACAAAATACAAGGAAGCTTGAAGAATTTTCAAATTAAAAGCCTGTTTGTGAAGAAACTTGCAAAGTAGACGACATCTTGTGCAAACTCTAAACAGAAAAAATCCCGGCTGGCATCGCTCTCCTGCTGCTGCTGCTGATCTTTTTTTTTTTTCTTTTTTTTTTGTCGCTTTCTTAAAGGACTTTTACGAACTTTTTGGACGGTGAAGGTTTGTTTTGCAGCTTTGAACCAACAGGACAATAATCCACATCTGCAGGAAACGTCAGCAGGACGCAGCGGCTCCAAAGCGAGCCTGCGTTTTTGTGCATAATGCGACTTTAACGGTTTCCCCCCCCAAGCCCTGTCCCAGCATGAAGCCATGACCCCGCCGCGTCCACGCCGAGCTCGCCGCCGCCGCCCCGTGGAGGCGGAGTCTGCAGAGAAACGGCTCCAAACACCATCAGGAGCGTGTTAGTATGGACTCTGTCTCTGCAGGGCTCTGCTGCAGCTCAGCCACTCCTCCAAACCCTCAGAGCCAAGGACTGAAGACTCGCCGCTCTGAGGGCGCCCCCTCCTGGTCAGAAACCACCCCCCCCTCTCTGCTCTCTGTCTTTTTTAGTCTTTCTGCACCTTCACTTTGCTTCTTTTCTGATTCAACTCTGCGCCCAAACACTCGTCCTCTGGAGGGCGGCAGCGAGCGTGGATCCTCGTTTTTCAGACGTTTTAATCACACGACGTTCAGAGAGACGGCGTTCGTCAGGGCTGAAGGATTTTAGAAAAAGATGTAATCACAATTTTTCTGGCAGATATTGAAATTTGAATTCAATCCCCCGATTTTCTTCAAATCAAGCTTCAAGGAAGTTTTCACAATGTGCAGAAACATTTACAAACTTTACCGGAAATTACATCAAACCATCAGAAGCTTTTACTCGAATGTTAGATTAAAAACTGAAGGTAGTAATTGTTTCTCGCTTTAATATGAAAGGTCAAAATTTTAAGATTAAAAGTGAAAATTTTAAGAAATAAAAACAAAATTTTGAGATTTAAAACTCCAAATTATAAGAAATCAATTTGACATTATGTGAAAAAGGTCTAAACTTTTCCAATTAAGGGTCTAAATTTTGCGATTAAGACAAAAGTGTGAGATAAAAAGTCATATTTTTGAGATGATGCAACAAAAAAAAACATTATTTGATTAAAGGTGAAATTTTGAGGAAACACAGAACATTTTTGAGATTTAAAAAAATCTAAATATTAAGAAATCAATATAACAATTTGTGAAGAAGGTCTTAATGTTCATATTAGGGTCAAAATTTTAAGATAAAGACAAAGGTCTGTGGAAAAAAAAGTCATATTTTTGAGATTTGATTTTTTTTAAAATCAAAATTCTAAGATTTAAGTTGAAATAATGAGAAATAAAGACAATATTAGTGGATAAAAGGCAAAATTTTGAGGATACAAAAAGAAGCTTTTGAGATGAAGAGTCAAATTTTGACTTTTCTCATGATTTTGATGCAATTTGGGCCAAACCTCTGAAGCTAACACTGAGTATTTCTAAACCAAACTTTCAATCATAATTATTTTTCAACTGAAGAACAAAAATAGACATTGCTGAGTTTTAACTTTTAAAATAATTTAGTGCAAAATATCCTCAATTGAGTTTAATGATAAATAAAACACAAAACAATTAAGAAAAGCAAAGTTATATAAGTGATAGTAAGGATAACAAAATTCAAATCTTCCAAAGAAAAATGGATTTTTCCCAAGTTTTACTCTCAAAGACACGTGTGTGAAACAGCTGATACAACAGATCCTGGGTCAGTCAGGAGAAAAAAATCACAGCTTTGGGATCATGTGATCATCTGAAATTGCGAAGAATCTTTCAGCCCTAACGTTCTCTGCAAACGTGGATCACACTCAGAGACTCAGTCAGGATCAATGATCTCAATCATTTCTGCACATGCTCAGTCCACTTTCCTCTACTGTTGATGAAACACACATGAAGTGCTTCCCCCTGAGACACACACACACACACACACACGTCCTGTCAAACAAATGTACGTCTCACTAGACGGGACTTTGCCATAAAAATCGAGAGCACGTGGACCTAATTTCACCTAAACAAATTAGGCGGCAGGTGCGAAGTATTTTTGCTATTATTCGCACATTTCTTTTACTTTCGAGGAGACAGTCAAAAAGTACGTCTAGCACGTTTTTGTGTTGGACTGTGTTGTGTCTCTGTAAAGCATTTTTTTCTCTTCTCCTGACAGAGTTTGGTCGGGAGAAGTGAAAAAAAAAACATTGTTTCCTGTCAGAAAGACTTTAAGTGAGAAGAAATCAAGTCTATTTATGTTCAAACTACAGATAAAGCTGCGTCCACGGAGGCGACTTCACACAGCTCCCGCCTCTCTTCTCTGATTGGTCCGGTCATTATTGGACCGAGTGAAATCGATCGTCAATGCAGCTTGGTGACATGAATCTGCAGGATTTCAGTAAATGAATCAGGTTAAGAATCAAGTTAACAAAAACACACAGAGTTTAAACTTGTGCAGGGAATAAGCGAGTTCAGGGAGTCAGGAAGAAAGACGACGACTTTGTCAGAGAGGTCGTCGTTCGTGAAATAAAACTGCAAAACTTCTGCACTACCCTCAAAGGTTGAAGGTTTTTGGAGCAGAAATGCACAGAGGAGGATTTATGAATCACTTTTCATTAATGACACCTGGAGCGCAGATTGTCTGGCAGTCCAAGTCACCAATAAAAAGTTGAAATCAAGAGGAAACTACCTTTTTTTTTCCTATCCAATGTGCTTGTCTTTACCTTTATCTATCATACATAACTGGCTGAAATACGTCGATTACTTTAGTTTTGTGGAGAGAAAAGATGACGGGAACACTGTTGTCAGTTTTAAGTCGTGTGCCAGTGCGAGTTTTTTTTCCAGCTTAAATAAACTTGGATTTGATTTCAAAAACTGTCTCTCGTCCGCAGTTGAACCAGTCTCGTAAAAACAGGATTTTCATTTA
The DNA here is from genome assembly GCA_008086565.1 of Thalassoma bifasciatum. Taxonomy (NCBI): domain Eukaryota; kingdom Metazoa; phylum Chordata; class Actinopteri; order Labriformes; family Labridae; genus Thalassoma; species Thalassoma bifasciatum. The sequence continues at coordinate 38,427 of RPOG01000760.1, read as the reverse complement.
TTTTTGATTTGGAATCTGAAAAGTAAAGCAAGAAACACGTCTCGCCTGTTAAATCTTATTCAGCTTTATTTTTCTCTTGGTTTGAAACATTGGGAGATACTTGTGTCTTTAAGGTGTTGTTATTATTTTGTCCTCTTTGAGAAGATGCTTGAAGAATTTGCGGCTTTTCCGGCATAAAGTCCGGTCAGATCTGCTTCGACATAGCAGCTAAAAACATGCAGCAGAGCATCATGGGAAATCCAGTTTTTATGAAATACTATCTCGTAAAAACAGAATGATTTTTTATTTATTTTCGGGTGAATGCAATACGCCACCGTAGGATTCATAGGCTGACGGAAAAAAAATGCAGCTGTAATTTCATGGCTGACATTCACACAGAGGTCATGTGCAAACTCAGAGTCATACAGAGAAATAATAATAACAATAAATTCCGTTTTTATTAAACAAAAAGGCAAAAAGCAGGTGAAAATCAGTTAAAAACGTTGTCGAGTATCCAGGGTTTGGCAGCACCAGTGGATAATTTTTGCCGCAAACAAAGATATCACAAGATAAAAACACTAAAACGTAATAAATATCCAAACTGTGGACTCCTAACGAATAATAATAATAATAATTCATTTTATTCAAAGGCGCCTTACAGGTCACCCAAAGACGCCGCACAGAACAGATTTGAAAACACACTCCAATTCAAAATTTAAAAGTTTAAAAAAGGTTTAGATAGACACAATTACTAACATTGTGGGGTTTAAAGAAAAGTAACATAGTCAGTAATGTGATTTTTTACTGTTGGCAGGGAGGAATAAGTAAAGTAATAGACCCATTGATCCATAACTACAATAAAAAACATACAAAAACAATAGATAAAATTAAAACTCAGACTGACAGACTTTGCACCAATGTTTCCTGTCACAGAACGAGAACCTTGTGTTGCTCATTGCGAGCCGAGAATTGTTATTATTATCATTATTTCATTTTATAAATCAATTTATCGACTCATTAATTTGTACGTAAAATTTCGAAGCACAGCGTGAAATGTGGACACATCGTTAGTGACAAAAATGTGACTCATCCATCTTGGCAGTTTCAGAAATATTCTAAATGCAGCATAATAACTTTTTCATCTTTGCTTTACTGGAGTTGCACCAAAGATGAGCAGTGTAAAAGTGGAGAACTGAGAATTATATTACTTTTTTTCGGTGACTAGCCCAACACTGCTCCTTCAAAAAAAAAAAAAAAAAAGTTAAACTAGATTCTGGTTGACTTCAAAACTTGCTGTTTTTGTTATATCTGGCGCCGCCCTGTGGACAGAGCTGGACACTACACGTTTCTCGCATCACAAAATGATGCTGTTCTCTTCTTTTAAAGCATCAGTATTTATTTCAAACCCAGCCTAAATTTACTTACTGGAGCTTTAAAATTGTCAACAAACTTCAGTTAGTGTCGTCGCTCAGTTTCAGCTGCTTAAAGTTGCGTTGCTGTGTTGGTTGTTGTTGCGTGATCTGCATGAAACAAACTGACTCTAACTTTTCAGGAGCTGCTTCAGAATCTGCTGTAAGCACTCAGAGTTTCCCCTTTTAGAAAGAAAATGATGGTGATGAAGGAATCCTCTGTCATTTCTCCGTCTCATCCTTTCTTCTTCTTCCTCTGTGTAAACCTGAGTCTCTGACCTCCTCCTCCTCCTCCTCTTCTTCTTCTCCTTCCTCTTTTCTCTCCTCTAATCAAACAAACATGAATGAAATCTGCCCTCCTGATCAGAGCCAAGTGAATCAAAGCAGAGATGAAACAGCTCTGTCTCGTTGCCAAGAAAGAAAGAAGGAGGTTTGATTCTCCTGTCGCCGTGCCAAGAAGAAAAAAAAAACCTCCCAGTTAGAGAAAAAGTCATATTTCTGTTTGCTGTGTGAGGGAGAATCTCTTTAGCTTCTTCCCTTCCTCAGTTTAAAAAGCAATATGTGTGATTCCAGATCTGTGTGTGTGTGTGTGTGTGTGTGAGCTCATACTGAGTGAAGGGATTGAGGAACACAAAGTTTTACAGGCTACAGACGAATAAAACAAAGCGTTTATTATCTTTACGAATTAATTTCTGACAGGAGGAAAAAAGAAACTTTTGCAACTTTGTTTTAAAACTCAGGTGCAAAATTAAAGAGCTGAGTCCAAAACATGAGGAGAGAGTGACCCATTCAATCATTCAGCAACACGTCCTGATACCAGAGGGCCAGTTAGTCAGAAAAACAGAAGGCCTGTTAACTCGAGGGCTCAATAGTAAGAAAATTGTGAGGCCGGTTAGTCACAGAACGAGTAGGCTCTTTGGTCAAGAGGGCCAGTTAGTCCGAAAAAAAACAGAAGGCCTGTTAGCCAGAGGGCTTAATCGTAAGAAAATCTGGAGGTCGGTTAGTCACAAAACCAGAAGGCCCTTTGGTCAGAAGGCCTGTTAGTCAGAAAAACAGAGGGTCTGTTCACCAAAGGGCTCAATTGTAAGAAAATATGAAGGCCGGCTAGTCACAAAAAGAGTAGGCTCTTTGGTTGGAAGGCCTGTTAGTCCAAAAAAACAGAGGGCCTGTTAACCAAAGGGCTCATTAGTAAGAAAATTGTGAGGCCGGTTAGTCACAAAAAGAGTAGGCTCTTTGGTCAGAAGGCCTGTTAGTATGAAAAAAGATAGAGCCTGTTAACCAAAGGGCTCAATAGTAAGAAAATATGAAGGCCGGTTAGTCACAAAAAGAGTAGGCCCTTTGGTCAGAAGGCCTGTTAGTCCTAAAAAAACAGAGGGCCTGTTAACCAAAGGGCTCAATCGTAAAAAGGGTTAGGCCGGTTAGTCACAAAACGAGTAGGCTCTTTGGTCAGAAGGCCTGTTAGTCCGAAAAAACAGAAGGCCTGTTAGCCAGAGAGCTTAATCGTAAGAAAATCTGGAGGCCAATTAGTCACAAAACCAGAAGGCCCTTTGGTCAGAAGGCCTGTTAGTAAGAAAAACAGAGGGCCTGTTAACCAAAGGGCTCAATCGTAAGAAAATCTGGAGGCCGGTTAGTCACAAAAAGAGTTGGCCCTTTGGTCAGAAGGCCTGTTAGTCCTAAAAAAACAGAAGGTCTGTTAACCAAAGGGCTCAATCGTAAGAAAATCTGGAGGCCAGTTAGTCAGAAAACCAGAAGGCCCTGTGGTCAGAAGGCCTGTTAGTATGAAAAAATAGGTGCCTGTTAGTCAGAGGATCAGAGAGCACTTTGGTCAGAAAACCTGTAAGTCACAAGGCCAGTTAGTCAGAGGACTGAACAGTAAGAAAATTGTAAGTTAGTCACAAAACCAGTCCGCCCCCTTGTTCAAATGGCCCATTGTAGGCTCATTGGTTCAAAGTCCCATTAGTCAGAAAGCACATTGGTCAGAAGGCCCATGAGTCAGATAATCTCAAGGCCTTTTGCTCAGAGTGCCAGTCAGTCAGAGGGTTTGTAAATCTGATTTTCAAATGACCTGTTAGTCTGTAAATTAGAAGGCATGTGAGCCAGAAAATCAGCCCTTTAGTCAGAATAACTGAAGTCCGGTCGGTCAAAACGCCTACGTGTCAGAAAAGTAGTTTTGGATTTATTTGATATTATATTAAATCCAAACTGGTTTTCTGGCTAACAGACAATCTGATAACAAGATGGGCTCCATTTTATTTTGCACAACTTGTGCATCATCCTAAAAAGCTGAGTCTTGATATAAAGTCTCTGAAACTAAGTCAAACTGCCTTCACTCTCTAAAACCATCTGTTTTTGCTACAAATAACCTGAACCTAATGCACTTTCGGAATGATTTGACCAAATTTAAGTCACAGCTCATTGTTTTTGTTAAAGTTACTTGAGTCCATTATTAATTTTTTGTCAGGATATTTACTTTTGCTGCGTCTGAAAGGTAAAAGTGTGCTTCACAATTTTTGGCGAGCCAGCCAAGCGACGGCAAATCCGACTGCAGTTACACATTCATAAATCATCATTAAGGCAGAGTTTATGTTTTTTTTCTTTCACTTGGACAAACATGTTATAGAAAAGAATATCCCTTTGTTTTATAGTCTGGTATAAAATGAGAAAGTTTGTCTCTAAAGTAATTTTCTGTTTCAGTAATCGACCTAAATGCAAGACAGACAAATTTTACAAGATTTTTTTTCATGAAAAAGACTTTTTCAATACTAAATGCTGTTTTTATGAAGATATTAGAATTGATTTGAAATAAGAATAAGACGAATCCATGTAGACCAGAAGCAACAGTTTCGTGTATATACCTTTAAGGTTGGATGAGACGTTGTTAAAGGTTGTAAAAGGTCAAATAAGTGGTCTGTTCCTTCCACGTGAATTTCAGCGAATCACAGCATATTTATCAGCATTTTTTTGCCGAAAAACTTTTTATTTTGATATATTTCATTTTAATAAAGCAAACCTGAGTGACTGTTTTAAAAATATTAAGCTAAAGTTTCCCTTGAAAATGACCAAAAGTTACAATTTGGAGTCAAATTCCAGAATAAAAGTGTCTGAAAGTCAATTTCTGTACAAAAAAAATGACATTTGATTTTTTTTCCCGGTTTGACACTCGAAGCTGTAAAGTGGAGCATCAATTCCTGTTGTTTTGACATGAATGTGTCTCTTCACTTTCTGAAGGACTTTGCTGAAACTTCATAAACAGGTTTTGGTTATAACTTTGTATTTTAAATGACTTTAAATGATATAGAAATTGAAATTGGCTTCATTTTTTGCCTGTAGCAGGAGTTAGAGAAGTTTTATGTGCAGATTCATACGTCTCATTTTCTTTTCATTGTTTCCTCAGATGATTTTTGTCATAATTTGAAGACTTGATGTTGCTAAAACATGGAAACACTCTCAGTCTGGAGTCAGTGGTGTTATATTTCTGCAGAATAACCCACAAACATCACTGTATGGATATGTGAATGTTGGTATTTTTCTGCTCCTGTTTTTTTTGAGTGTTGTTGGAGTCGTCTCTGCTCCTCTGCAGCTCATTACCAGTCGTCAGTGAGCGTCTTTAAACAGACAGACAGACAGACAGACAGGTGGTGCTGCTTATATAAGTCTCCTTCTCCTCTCAGGTTGTCAGATGAGTCATGTGGTACAGTCTCAGTCTTCAGGGAGCAGCAGTTGTCTTGTTAGTGCTCGTCAGCGCAGTAATAACAGAGTCTGGTGTCGAACTTGTTTGTTCTGTTACCTCTCAGCGTCTCTGTAGTCCCACTCCACTTTGTCGCTCTCGACCCACTTTCCTGCAGCTCCTATCGCTTCTTTCACGGAGGAAGTTTTCATTCAGAGTTCAAACACAAGGACGAAGATGTGAGGGAAAGTTTTCATTCAGAAAAAACAGCACAGAGAGCTGAAACGCCGTTAGACTTTCTTCATCACAGAGAGGAGGTGAAAAAACAGTTGTTATTAGATTGGAGGTTTGTTTGGTTTGTCAGGTAATGAAATGAAGACTGAACCTCTTTCTAACCTCTCTTTAAAGGGAACCCCGACTAGAAATTGTTGTCCCTGAGAAAAAAAAGACACCGCTCTGCTGTCTGCAAACAGTTCAAGTTGCCCTGCAGCGTTTTTTCAAGATAGCGTTCACTAACAGTCAGTGTTTCTTCTTCTTGGTTCCCAACCTTTTCCAACTCAGGGCCCCCTTTAAAGCCTCAAAATTGTTCGCCGCCAAATTCTGAGCCTGTAAAGACGACCCCAAATCATTTGTCCAATCCAAAACCTGAAAGAACTGGCAAACATTGTCAGATTCTCAAGTTTCCCAGAATGCCTGACAGTGCGGTGAGTGACGTCAAGAATGTCGTCTTGATTCTCACGTCCTCTTTGAAGATTAACAGAAATTCAACCGTTTGCTAATTTCTGCAAAAAACAAAATATTCTACATTTTTTTCCGCTTGCCTCAAGCCCTAAATGATGAATATGCACCATGTATTCACTCTCCAAAAATCCTTTGAATTTTTCCTGAATCCTTAGAGGTGCAGAACTTCATTGTGTAGAGAAAAATGAGACCACAGAGAGTGAAAACGTTGCAAAAGCAAAGAACAACTAAAAATTGTTTGATATCCCAGGAGTTAAAATCCTTTTAAACATCGCTAAGCTTTAAAATTTAAAACATTACCGTGTATATCTTTATCTTTATGTAATTATACCCCCACACACACACACACACGCACACAAAAATCCTACTTTTTTGAAAATGATTTGGCGGCCCACTTGCAATACCTTTGCGGTCCATCAGGGGGCCACGACCCACAGGTTGGGAATCACTGCACTACAGGAAAAATGGGGCTGATTTTCATCCTGATCTCCTTACCATCAAAGCCAGCAAATGTTTGATTGTCGGATGTTTTCCTCCTCTCTGTCTGTTTTTAAACTCGTGTTAAATCTCACTTTTATTCTTTGGCTTTAAACCCAGGATGAGGCTCCATTTTAGTGTTTTATGGTTTGTTTTTTAGTAATTTTTTTAAGAAAATTTGATTGTTTTTACCTTTTTTATCTTTATTTTTAACGTTTTTATTTTTTTCATTTATGTGCAGCACTTTGTTTCAGCTGTGGTTGTTTCTAAAGTGCTTTATAAATACTGGAAAAATGAAGCCCCGCCTACTTTCCAGGCTTGTAGCTACTTTGAGATACAGGCCTAAAAATTTTTGTGCACAACTATCATGACTAGACCTACAAAAAAGTCTCTTACGACCAAAGTGAATTCTGTAAAAGAAGTTTGTAAATTTGCGTTGAGTGTCTGATTTTGACGATTCATAGGGTACATATTTGAAGAAATAGCTCCAACACTTTTTTTCGCTATCATCTTCAAATTTAATCTGTGTGTACGAGACACATTCAGGATGAACAGTTATTAAAATATGTTTTGTAGATTAGTGGGCGTGGCCAGGGTAGGTGACTAAAGTCGGTGATATTTTTGCTAACATGCAAACTTGAATAGTTGTTATGTAAAATGTTGGATCAGAAACACAACTGACAAACATGTTCAGTGTCATAGAATGTCAAAGAATGGCGCCCTCTACTGGCGACAGGAGGTCATGGCTTTTTGCTCAGGCAGATCTTACTGAGGGCCTGAAAATCGCTGCTTGAGGCTTTAATTTTTTATTATATTTCAGGTCTCTAATAAGCCTTGCACTAAAAACAAAAACCCTGTTCCTTTAAGAGCTTGTTTGAAATGGAAACGATGTTTTCACATTCAGAGAAATTAAAGTGTCTTTCACACAAGTTTTTCTGGACGCTGACATTTTTCATAGTTTTCACGTAGTGTGGGTGGTATTATTAAACCTACTACATGACTTTTTTAAAGACTTCACACCTGTTGCATGATCCTTTTTTGAGAGTGAAATCTTCAGCTGTTTCCTGCTCACTCAGAACATTTCTGGTAGTTTTTTTTGGAGTTTTGTTGTCGTGTGATTTCAGCTTTAGAGAAAGAGTCTGACAGCTGGCACTCTTACTTAATAAAGCACCTCTTTAATTCAGCACCAGAGTCATCCAGGACGGAGAAACTGTGCTGAGCTGAACTTCAGCTGAACTGAATGAAAAGAGAATTGTCGACGCTTTGTGTTCGGCGTCCAAACCCGAACCTGGCGAGCTCCTGTGTTTGTTACTGTACGTGTGATCAGATCTGGAGGAAACGAAGGAGAGCTACGACTTTGAGAACGTGGGAGGGTTTTTAAAGCTGGGTTCGGATTAACCCTGCGCCGTTTCTCCTCTGTGTGTGTGTGTATGTGTGTGTGTGTTGTTGGTTTCAGTTTCTCTGATCTGTTTACATGTGACAAAGGTCTCTTCCTGTTAGAGGAGCGCGTTTTGAAGTTCTGATTGGATGTGACGCTCGCACAAAGCTCTGTGAGGCGTCAGGGTTTATGTGACAGAGGAAGACGACAGGCAGCAGTTTTAATCTGCTGTGTGTGTGTGTGTGTGTGTGTGTTTTAAGTGTATGTGTGTGTGTTTTGACAGCCAGGGGGCAGCCTTCAGTCTGATTTGTTTCACTTTAAAACCCTCTGTCTCTCCTCCTTCCTCATGATCTCCTCTGCTTAATTATCTCTAATAGATCAAACGTCATCATAGCAGGAGCTTATTCTGGATTTTAAAATCATTTAATTAGATTTATTTACAGTTGCTGCATGTCTCCTGCTCTTTTCCTTACTTCTTTTTCAGCTGTCCCATCAAAGAAAGACAAAACACGTCCTCAAAAATCCTCTTAAACAAGCTTCATTTACAGTTCCTGTTAAGAATCAATCAGAAATGGTTCAATTCAGCGACATCATTAACCTTTAATCTTAACGTAAATGACAGTTTCCCAAGAAAAACCTAATTGAGGATTTTCTGCTTGTAAAACTGAACACACAAAGAAATGTAGAATACTCTCTCATAAGAGATTCAGATTCAATACATTCAATGTGTATTAAATATGAATCTCCCAATAAACCAAATATAGAAAACATAGTGTTAGCTCGATGCTAATGTGTATGGGAAATTGCATTGATATGCTCACGATTAGCATGCATTAAAATTAATTTGAAAACAGAATTTCAACTTTCATCATGGAAAAGTGTCACAGTTACTCTGTGAATAATAATTAAACTGAAAAATGTGAAAAAAAAAAGAACAGGCAGATGTTTTCCAGCACAACTACGGCAAGCTCAAAGTTCCAAACAACTTAAAGTGTTGCTTTGTGGCCGACATTCAGTCAATAATATACAACAAAACAACACATCAACGTCACCTGATGTGAGATTTTTCATCATTTTTATTTATTTATTTAAAGAGATATCTCAATCCATTGGCCAACTGTATATTTATTTATAAACTCAAAAAAGTGTTGGTGACACATTAAAGCTACTTTTTGTTCTCAGAAAATTCACAAGAGAAATTGATAAAGAATCATATTGATAAGAGAATTGTTATCAATATAATTTTAACACTTCTCCATCTCTAGTATTTACTCAGAGACATTCTGGGAGTGTTTGTCTTCAATCTCAGACGTGTAAACTTTTTATTTGTTAGATTATCAAAGTTTTTTTGTTTTTTTTTTTAAACATGTCGGGGTAATCTGCAGTGGCCGTGTAAATGTGTTTAAATGTTTTAAAGAACTGCTCCCTCTCTCTGGTGGTTACCAGAGTTTGGGTCCTGACTTTTTGGAAAGTTTAATCTAGGGGGAAATTTCTCCCCCATACTACAAAGTAAAATAAAAAACAAACAATTAAACAAAACTATGAAACAGAATAAAGACTGGGGGGGTCACGGGAGCATCATGGAAATGTAATAAATCTCGATTTTTTTTTTTAGGGAAGAAAGGAAAGTGTCGAAGTCAGACTTTGTGAGACAAAATCGACGACAGAGAAATTCTGAGGGACGACTATGAACCCTCTTCGTTCTGATTGGCCAGCACTTTTGAGGCCTGTAGCAAGTGAAGTATTTCAATCTCATGCAGATACTTTATATTTGTGGTTAAAGTATGAGTAAGAAGAGTACCCCTCTTTAAATATTTCTAAATAATCAGTTCATGAAGCACACCTTTAGCTTTCAGTCTGCGTCTGCAAATGCTAAAAAAGTATCTTTCTACTCGAGGTTTTAGAAAACAGAGCATCAGTTTTTTTTCTGAGGAGATAACATGCTACAAGAAAGGTCGGGGGTCAAAGGGAACAACTGGGATTAACAGATTAGAAATCCTCTCGTAGCGTTTTCTGTGGACGTCGTTCTTGTCCTCACCGCTCGGTTCATTGTGTGATGCATTCAAGGGACACTTTGAAGTAGGAAATCTCAAATCAGACACTCCTGAGACTCAGAAATGCATCTAAAGCTGACAGAAATGGATTTTCTCGTTTTTCTTGAGACTCCTGATGTGGAGACAAAGTGACACACACGCACACACACACACACACAAACACACAGGCTTCCCTGTCGATCGCCCGCCCTCCTCTCCTCCCTCTCCCTCTCTTTGTTGCAGATTTCTTTACTTCCAGTCATTCGCTGTTTCCCTCCTGCCTCTCTCTCTCTCTCTCTCTCTCTCTCTCTTTCTGTGTCTCATGGTGTAAATACTCAGACATTCTTCAGTCTGTTGACTTTATTCTTCTGTAAATTATTTAAAAAAAAAGAGATTGACCATGGATGATATACAATATATTATAAAGGTATGAAATACAAAAAGAAATCTATTATCCACTGAAAACCAGGAGAATGTACCTGATGATGATGATGATGAAGGTGATTGTTTCTGTCTGATGATGATGTCATGACGATGACTGTGACAGTAATCTAAGATGATGATGATGATGATGGTGGTGAATGATGAAGATAAATATTAAAATCTCCTATGATTCTATTCCAGCCTGTTTTTTATTCGTCTTTCCTCTTTGTTTATCTCCTAAACCATCATTTATTCAGGTAATTCCCACTGTCATCAGAGAGAAATCAACAAAAACATGAGCAGAAAGAAAGATTGGTTTCTACGGAAGCCCAAAAAGGTCATAGTTAAATGTTGTTTTTTTTAATCAGGTTAAGGATTTTATTTCAGCTGTTTCCTTCAGATCTGGATTTATTTTTCTAACAACAGGATCAAGGGAGGGGAAAGATTCTGGAATGTTCCCCCCCAAAAAAATATAAAAGTAAGAAAAGTATTGAGGAATGTTCCCAAAAATAGCGATGAAGTTATAGATTAGTATTCTGGGAAAATTCCCCAAAAAAGCGATTAAAAAAAACCCAGAAAAATAATCTGGAATGTTCCAAAAAAAAACTTGGTATGAATAGATAAGTATTCCAAAATGTTCCCCAAAATAACTTTTATGTTAAAGATAAGTATTCTAGAAAATTCCAGAAAATAATGATGGAGTTAAGGATAAATAATCTGAAATATCCCAAAATATACGGTAAATTTATAGATGGGTATTCCGGAATATTCCCGAAAATAATGTTACATTTTTAGAAAAGTATTCCAGAATGTTCCAAAAAATAACTTTAAAGTAAAAGATAAGTATTCCATAATATTCCCAAAAATAGTGATGAAGTTATAGATAAGTATCGTGGGAAAACTCCAAAAAATAGCTATGAAAAAAACAGAAAAATGATCTAGAATGTTCCAAAAAAATAGTGGTGAAGTTAAAGACAAGTCTTTGAGAATGTCCCCAAAAATAACTATTAAGTTATAGATAAGTTTTCTAGATAATTCCAAAAAGTAGCTATGAAAAAAACAAAAAAAAACTATTAAGTTAAGGAAAAGTATTCCAGAATATTCCCCCAAATAACTGTGAATTAATAGATAAGTATTCCAGAATGTTCCCAAAAATAACTATGAAGTTAAGGCTAAGTTTTCCAGAAAATTCCAAAAAGTAGCTATGAAAAAAGCAGATAAATAATCTTGAATATTCCCAAAAATAACAATGAATTTATAGATAAGTATTCTAGAAAATTCCAAAAAATAGCTATGACAAAAAAAAAGCAGATAAATGATCTGGAATGTTCCAAAAAATAGCAATGAAGTTCAAGATACGGAATCTAAAATATTCCCTCCAAAAAAACTATAAAATTAAGAGAAGAATTCTGGAATATTCCCAAAAATAATTATAAAGTAAAAGATAAGTATTCCGGAATGTTCCAGGAAATAGCAATGAAGTGAAAGATAAGTATTCTAGAAAATTTTAAAAAAAATAGCTTTAAAAAAAAAACAGATATATAATTTGGGTTGTTCCAAAAAATAATCATGAAGTTAAGGATAGGTATTCCAGAATATTCCCAAAAATAAAGATGAATTTATAGACAAGTATTTGAGGATGTCCCCAAAAATAGTGATGAAGTTAAAGTTAAATAATCCAGAATATTCCAAAAAATAACTGTGAAGTAAAGAACAAGTTTTCAGGAATAATCCCCCCCCAAAAAAAAACCAAAAAACTATTAAGTTAAGGAAAAGTATTCCAGAATATTCCCAAAAAATAACTATGAAGTTTAGGATACGTATTCCAGAATATTCCCAAAAACAACGATGAACTTATAGATAAGTATTCTAGAAAATTCAAAAAAGTAGCTATAAAAAAAAAACAGATAGATAATTTGGATTGTTCCAAAAAATAATTATGAAGTTCAGGATAGGTATTCCAGAATATTCCCAAAAATAACTATGAAGTTAAGGATTAGTTTTCCGGGAAGTTTCCTGGAATGGCTTTGAATGTGAAGACTCAAAATTAAAAATTAAAAAAAATTCAAATAAATAAATAAATTCAATAAATAAAAAAAAAGAAAAAATGTTTCAATTTTTTTCCAAACATATATATATATATATATATATATATATTTATATTGAATATGTTAGAGACAAACATTTGAGGGTGAAAAATCTTATAAACTATAAATTATTCAGTGTTAAAATGAATGAAAGAGAGTTTCAAAAATTTGCAAAACATTTAAAAAAGATGATTCATGAAATTACCAAAGAAGAAGGTAAAAATAACATCAAACAAAGAAAAAAAAGTCATATTTACATTAAGTTCACACTGTTTTGTGTTGAATGCTCAGTTACAAATATTTGGGGGAAAAAAATTGGAAAACTTTTTTTTTATGCTTTAAGACAAATAAAAACACTCAAGGGCAAAAATCCTGACACTGACTTTCATAATTCATGCATTATGGGGTTAATTCAACTGCAGTCAAACTGTTTCTGATGGATTTCAATGTGTTTCTAAAATGAACAGAAGTAGTTATTTCAAGAAGGAGAAATTTTATTGTAGAAAATGATGACCTTTAAGGGCTTCCGTACAAATGTCCAACCAGGTGAGTGTAATTGTAGAGGATCTTTTAGAGTGAACAGTTGCTGACATGAAGCTCCTCACCAAAGCTGTCACGTTACGTCACATTCACGCCTCCAATCTTGGCGAGTGAAGCCAGGTCAAGGGGAGGCGACGTGAAAGAGCGAGCGAGGGATAATTTGATTAAAGTCTTAGAGAGTGAGAAAAGCAGGAGGAGGAAGAAGAGGAGGAGGAGGAGGAGTTCAGGTCTGCAGATAGAAGAGAAACACATCTGCACTGAAGTGGATTTTTTACCAACCTGAACTCTTTCTGTGGAGCTTTTTAAGGAACAGGAAACAGGAAGTGCACAACCAGGAAGAGCATGGAGTCAACCTCACTTCTCCTTCACACGTGCAAGTGACTCTATCAACTCTTTCTCTGACTCTTTTTGACTTTTTATGGGACTTTAAATGACTTTAACCTCCTCGCGTGCGAACATGTAGCTCTGACAGGTGAAGCTGTGACTTTAAAGAATTAAAACAGAACATTTTTGACTTATTCTTTCAGCTTCAACTTCACTTTAAATCCCACTCAATCCAAAAGAGAGAGGCTTTATTTAAAGGTTGAACCTGCTAACGTTGGAGCTAATCTGTAGCCAGCAGCTAACAGAAGATTTCTGAGGTGGAGATGTGAAGTAAATACTCTGATTTAGTGAGTTTTCCTGCTTGTGTGTGTGTGTGTGTGTGTAGACTCTCTGCCTTATGGGGGGATTTCAACCCATTTAAACAAACAAGCTTCCTGTGAAATGAGTTTAACTGCTAGCGAGGGAGCTAATCTGTAGCCGCGAGCGACGGCAGCTTCCCACAGGGATTAAATCTTTCAGCTTGTTAGCCTACTGATTCACTAAACCTCCCGGAGTGAGAGCTGCGGACGCACACAGACGCCGCTTTAAACGTTATTTCTGACCTTTTTCTCTTCCAGAGTCGCTGAGCGTCTTTAGCGTCCACCCCCGAGGGTCGATCGTCGCTCGCCGCGGCTTTAGCGGGTCACAAAATGCCGTCGTCAGCTGAACCTTTATTGACCGTGAAGATACTGAGCACGTGCACGCTTATTATCTGAGAGGAAATCACCGCGTAGAAGTGCAACCACGACAAAATATTGGATTCTTTTAATTGTTTTAGTTTCTTCAAGTTCCGATTCAAGAGTATTTGAGCGCCAGATGTTAACGAGGTAAAGAGATTAACACGGAGGAAAGAGGAAATATCTGATAGTTAAAGTCTCCAAGGGCAGGTTTAAAGAAAGTACTGTAAACATTAAAAGCCTCAGGAGGTGAAAATTAAATTCTAATGCACCATAAATGCAATAAACACAAGCTGCAAACTTAACCCCTGTTCATCGCAAGTCAGTCGCAAAAAAATGTGTCACTTTTAGCTTCAAATGTCATCTTAAACTTCTGTTTGTTATTTATGATTTACAGCGAAACTGAGACTCTGAAATGCTGTGATAGTCAATGTGCAAATTTAGTGAAAGTACAGCAAACATTAATGTCTTTATAAGGTCAAAATCAAATTCTTATGAGGTAAATATTAAACAAATTTTTTAAAAAAAGAAAAAGAAACTCAAAACTTTTTACTTGCAAGAAAGTCACAAAAAACTGTTTCTCTTTCAGCTTCAAAGGTCATCATAAGCGTGTGTTTGTAATTTTTAATTTACAGTGAAACTGAGACTCTGAAATGCTGTGATAGTAAATGTGTTTGATAACACAGAGGAAAGGGGAAATGTCTGATTGTTGAAGACTCTCAAAGCAAATTTAGTGAAAGTACAGCAAACATTAATGTCTTTATAAGGTCAAAATCAAATTCTTATGAGGTAAATATTAAACAAATTTTTTAAAAAAAGAAAAAGAAACTCAAAACTTTTTACTTGCAAGAAAGTCACAAAAAACTGTTTCTCTTTCAGCTTCAAAAGTCATCATAAGTGTGTGTTTGTAATTTATAATTTACAGTGAAACTGAGACTCTGAAATGCTGTGATAGTAAATGTGTTTGATAACTAAGAGGAAAGAGGAAATGTCTGATTGCTGAAGACTCTCAAAGCAAATTTAGTGAAAGTACAACAAACATTAATGTCTTTATAAGGTCAAAATCAAATTCTTATGAGGTGAATATTAAACAAATTTTTTTTTAAAAGAAACTCAAAACCTCTTACTTGCAAGAAAGTCACAAAAAACTGCTTCAAAAGTCATCATAAGTGTGTGTTTGCAATTTATAATTTACAGTGAAACTGAGACTCTGTGGGTTAAATGTAGAGATAGTTATCCAGTCCAACAAATCCTGAATTTTTACTCAAAGAAATGCAAAAGTATCATAAGATGTTGTTTTTTCTGTTAATTTTAGACCTCTTAATTAAGATAAGATAAATTGCATTTATCTTTAATGGTGAAATTGGTTTGTTGAAGCACAAGATACGTACAAGTGAAAATACAGAGCAATAAAACAAATTCAACAAATCAACAAAAAAGACTTTACCAAGATTTTAAAAGAGGAATATTAATATTAATTACATGTGAACACTATGTTTTTCCTGAATAATTTAACAATAACAGTGAAACTGAGACTGAAAAGGCGAAATGTAGGAATAATTGTTGTAAAACAAACTAAACCTTCCCCATCTCTTTGAAGATGCAACGCAACAAATCTTGAATTTGTACTTAAAGAATAAAAAATATATATATATCATGGAATCTTGTTATTTGTGTAAACATGTTTAAAGATCCTTAAGGGTGAAACTAGTTTGTTGAAGCATCAAGATAAAGGTTCTACAGCCTCTGAATAATTTAATATTTACAGTAAAATTGAGACTTTTGCAGTTAAAATTGTTCCGTCAACTTTGCAATTTACTGTTTTTAAATTTCACGTTTTGATGCTGTGACTTCTGCAAAATAAAGATCCAGGGATAGTTGTCATTCTGTTGGAATAAAATCAAAAATCCATCCCTTCGGAGGACCAACCCAACAAGTCTTGAATTTTTACTCAAAAAAAGAAAAGTAACACATGATGTTATTCCTGTAAACTTTAGAGCTCTTAATTAAGATTTAATTTATTCCTTAGAGTGAACTCACCGTCAAATATGAGCTAAGGTTTGATGCTTGAAATTAGCAAACTCTTTTTGCTGATTTCAAGCAAAAAAAAAAAAAAAGCTTTTTCAGTTGAATAATGATGTAAAAGATGTCTGCAACAATAAAGATAAATAAATAAATGAAATATGAATGATAACACGCCTCTTTAATTAACTGGAGCCGAACGAGGCGCAGCTGCAGATCCTTTCTCAGGATAATTATCTCGACATGGAGACGTAATTATGTGATTACCTGAAGATATTTGCTGAAGGTGGTTTATTCCCTTCTTTTATCTGTAATTACTCTCAATTTGATCAAGCAGGGAGGACAATTAGATCTTTCTGTCATTACAACCGACTGGGAAAAGAAGATTTTGGACAGTTGATACTGAAATTTTATAAAGGGAAATCAACATTTATGGTTTTGTTTCCGTTATTTGTTTTTTTCTTTGGATTCCTATATTTACAGGCATATTATGTTGATATTTGAATTTGCTACACAACAGCAAAAACAGCAAGAAAATCAAAACCTTGCTGTGCACAAATCCAGATAAATAACAATGATCTGTGAGAAACAGACAAAACTCTGGGTGCAACAAACTGATAAATGTAGAAATACGACCAAAACTTTTTGAAATTCCAGCAAAAAGTCATGTTGCATTGGGAAAATGTCAGAAAATAGTGATACATTCCAGAAACTTTACCCTGAGTTTGACGATTTATCTCCTCAAAAAAGCGAAATGTGTGAATTTTAACTGTGAAGCTGAGACTCCTGACTGTCGACTTTTTATATTTTCAGAAAGATTAAATGACTAGAAGCAGATTGTTTTGTCGCTTTAAGAATGAAGCGACCACAGGAAGATGATTTTTGAGGTTTTATTGGTAGTTAAAGTATATAAAACGCAGGAAGAATATATTTTTTAAGTTGCTGTCTGATTGAAACGTTCCAGTTTTGACTTGTTTTACCTCCTGACTCCTGACGTCTGACTGACAGAGAAAGATTTGCTCCTCTTCACACGGGGAAGTTCCCAAAAACAAACCTTCCTCCTCTCCAGTTTTGGGATAAACTCAGATTTTTGTCACTGTATCTTCAACGACACTTGGCAAAGAGAGACAAAACGTTTTGCACTTCCAATCTCTTCCTTGGGGGAAACCATGGAAACGAATGTGTTTTAAGATCGCGGCTCCCGGCGGCCGTCACTTCTCTTAAAGATCTCTGAGTGCAGCTGCGGACGCCTGGGTGTTTGGAAATACCCGAGAAGTGAATCAAAAACTCGGCCGCTGTGCACGATGTGGGAGAGGAGCAGTCGCTTAAGAGGAAGAGTCCTGGTTTTAAACACTGTGAAGGTTAAAAGATGCATGAGGACGCTGCAGAAACGCACGCAAACACAGATGAGTGAAGGCACCACGCTGCTGTGAGGGATCATTTCACTCTCGCCTGCAAAAAAAACGCTGAAAAACTTCTTATAAATCAGCGTTTCAAGCTAATGGGACAACAAACAACCTGAGCAACTTAAAGAGGAAGTTCCTCACATGTGGCGAAGGGTCACAAAAGACGACGGGTGATGTCGTCAAAGTGAGGACCGCAGGATGTTCGGCGTTTTATGCGACTGTGACCTTTGCCCTCTGTTCTGTCTGCGCAGCACCGGGACCTGGTCTCCTCTCCGCAGGTAGGACAAACACCTCAGAGACCTTTACACCTGTACACGCTCCCACACGTTATGAGGTTTAACCTGAGCGGAGGAAGAGGAGAAGTGAGAAGGTGATACAGAGAGAGGAAGGTGGAAGTGTCAGTAAAAGAGTGACAGGAGCAGAGGAGGTGAGAAACTGACAGAGAAGTCATGAGTTTAGATAAAAGAGGAAACAGAAAGTGGCTGAGGAGGAGAGACGCTGTGGTGAAAAGAAAAAAAGGAAATGAGAGACAAAAAGGATGATGAAGGAAAAAGGAAATATGAGTTGAATAATTGATGCATCGGAGCAAAGCAACAGGAAGCAGGTAAAGGAAGAGAGAGAGGTGATAGAGGAGTGAACAGAAGCAAAGGGAGTTTTTCAGCTGCAGGAATTAGGATCTAAATTTAGTTCTGGGGGATAAATTCACCTGCCTGGCAGTGGTGTGCACAGAGGGGGGGCAGGGGTGGCCCTTGCCCCTCTTCATGGTAAAATTGTTGCAAAACGAACGCTACAGCTCCCTTCTGGTTGGCAAATAACACTAATTCCTTCCTGTGGCTGGTTAAACATGATAAACTAACCTCATGGGAAGCAAAATATGACAAAGTGTCCTTTTGGTAGCAAAAACATGTGCTGAAGTGTCTTTTTGGTCGCCAAAATACCCAAGATTATCCTCTCCAGAGTTAATAAAGTGCTGCAGTGCTTTCTCTGAGGCTAACAAGGCTGACCAGAGAATTATGGCCAAGCTGTCGTCTCTGGTGGACTTTTTAATAAATTAATTAATGTCCACTTTTACTTTTCTAAGCACCAAACATAAGCAGTTTGTTGCAGCAGCTCTGTTTTTGTTGTTCTTTTTTAGTTGATGCGTATAATATTATTAAATTTATATATTCTTGGAACTTTTGCCCTGTTCATTTTTTTTGCATTGCTGCTGTGACTGTGAATTTCCTCTTGTGGGATGAATAAAGTATCTTATCTTTTCTTATCTTATCTTAAAATTCAGCTTAAGGGCCTTCAAGGGAGCCAAAATACATGCTATAGTGTCTTTATGGGGAGCTAAAACACACCAAATTGTCCTGTTTTGGGAGTCAAAACATGTACTGAAGTGCTTTCTTAGATGCCAAAATCCAGCTCAAGTGCCTTCATGGGAGCAAAAATTTGTTAAAGTGCACTCTTGGAGGCCAAAACACATGCAACAGTAACTTTACCAGAGCCAAATTATCCAATATTGTCCTATGGGAAGCCAATATTGTGTTAAAGTGCACTTTGGGAGCCAAAACATGTGCTTTAGTGCCTTTTTGGGAGCCAAAATGCATACTTGAGTGTCTTCTTAGTTCCACAATACACAAAATTTCCCTCTCTGGAGCCAAAACATGTGCTTAAGTGCTCTCTCAGATGCCAAAACACATGCTGCTGTGCCTTCATGGGAGCCAAAATTTACTGATGTACCTTCTTTGAAGCCAAAACACATGCCACAGTGTCTCAGTGGGAGCTAAAATAGACAAACGTGTCCCTGAGAAGCGAACATCCTGTTTGAGTGCCATTGTGGGAGCCAAAATGCGTGCTTCAGTGTCTACTTGGTTCCAAATTACATAAAATTTCCCTCTCTGGAGGCAAAGAAGTGCCTATATGCTCTCTTGGGAGCCAAAACACGAACTAAAGTGCTTGCTTGGAGGCCAAAACCCAGCTACTGTGCCTTCATTGAAGCCAAAATACATAATACAGTGTCTTTAAGGGAGCCAAAATACGCAAAAGTGTCCTAAAGAAGCCAAGAGCATGATTGAATTCTTTTCAGGAGCCAAAACATGTGCGGAAGTGGCCTCTTGGGAGCCTAAATATACAAAAGTGCCTTATTGGAAGTCAATGGTATGATATAGTGCATTAAGGAGCCAAACCTTGTGCTAAAGTGCCTTCACTGGAGGCAAAACACACAAAAAGTGTCCTCTAGGGAGCTGAAGCGTGCACTTAAGTTTCCTCTCTGAAGCCAGAACACATGCCAAAATGCCTTCATGGGAGCCAAAATACGCAAAAGTGTCTTATAGTCAGCCAATAACGTGTTTAAATGCACTTTTTGAGCCAAAATATTCGCTCTATGCTCCTTTTTACTGTCCCTGCCCTTCAAAATATCTGTGCACTCCACTGCTGTTTGGGTGGGTGGGTTTTTCCAGGAACCTTTGGGGGCGGAGCCTGTAAGCTCAGTGGTTAACGAGGTTACATCAGCTTCTACATAAAATTCATCTTTAATCTTCTAATTCAACTCAAAATTCATGATTAAATTATCACATTAATGAAGCTGAAGAGTAACAGATGAGTGCCGGTCTTGGCGTTGAGACCATAGACTGTATAATGAGTGGACGTAACGACGTTCGGCTCAAACTGAAGCCTCCAGCAGATGCCCCGCCCCCTGGTGTCTGGCTGCAGTATAGGTCATAAGCCCCGCCCCCTGGTGTCTGGCTGCAGTATAGGTCATAAGCCCCGCCTCCCCATGTATCCCAGATATGAGCCGGGAAAACTTTAAAAAATTACGATACCTCGTAGAAACGTTTCTCTCATCCTTACTCTAAGGTAGTATGACAATGTCATTTGGCTGCATGGTGTTCAGGTGTTTTTTTTTCTGAGAAGTTAGTTTCTCATTAGTTATTGGACGTTAAAAACCGCGATATAAGTTTCGTTTTACGATAGTTGACAGCTGCCGTTCATGAGTAGTTTTTATCGGGGATATAAGAAACTTTGGAGAAAGAGCCAAAAGGAGACTAAACCTTCTGAAGAAGAAGAAATAAATATTTTTATTTCTCTTTTTTACTTGGCTCCACCGGAAATTCTCTACTGCGCAGACTCTGTCTGCACAATGGCGGCTAGAGAAACGGGGTTTTTTGGCTTCAAAAACGTAGAACGGTGACAGGCGGAGCCACAATGTCCATTCTATATACAGTCAATGGTTGAGACCAAGACCGAGTAAAAATGCTCCAGAGTCCTAGACAAAGACCAGCCTTGAATAGGTCTCCAGTTTACAGGGTCACTCTTTTAACTGGAACACTGGGAGCTGACAGAGACACGTTCACACTATCAGGCTTAAAGAGGAACATTGTTTAAGAGGAACTAAACCAAGCCCATCACAGCTGAGGGTCAACCTGTTCTTTAAAACAGAGCTATAATAGGCGAGCCAGCCAAGAGAACAACACCAAAAACTATAGATACCTGATTAATCAATGCTAGAAGAAGATCAGGTTTAAAGAAAAAAACATTTTTTATGAGATATTGAACCAAGTCCAGCAGCAAAGTAAGTTGTCCTCTCTCTCTCCTCCTCCGTTTTACCTCCATCTCACACTTTTTTCCACTCTTTCTCTCTCTCTAGTTAGTCTCGCTCCTCCTCTCCTCCTAAAAAAAAAAAAAAAAAGGACGTCGTCTGTCAAAAGAGACGTTTGTCCGGCGTCGTAGGAGTCGGACGTCCTCGAATTCGAGTGTGTGTGTGGACAGTGGGAGACCCTGTGTCTGTGTGTGTGTGTGTTGTGTGTGTGTGTGTTAGCATGCATGCTAATTCTCCTGCTGCACGAGGATGTGACGATGATTCACGCATAAATTAGGAGCCACCCATGTTGCAGAATGTGTGTGTGTGTGTGTGTGTGTGTGTGTGTGTGTGTGTGTGTGTGTGTGTACGTTTAGGGGTGTGTCGCTGGGAGAAATCAGGATCTGTGAGGCTGCAGCTGCATGAGGAAGGAGAGAGAGAGAGAGAGAGGGGAGGTGTAAACAGAGAGGAGACAGAGGTGTGTACAGAGAGAGTTAATGAGAGGATAGGCAAATATTCTGCTGTGTGTGTGTGTGAAATAGAAAGAGAGAGAGTGTGTGTGTGTGTGTGTGTGAACAGCTGAGTGCACATAAATGTGAGTGACAGGCCGAGTGTGTGCACTGGAGAGTGGAGACACACACACACATGCACACACATGCAGACACGTGGAGGAGAGGCTGTCAAGAAAGCAACCATGCATCTCCACAGAGAGAGGAGAGAGAGGGGCGAGCGAGGCAGAGAGGGGGAGAGAGAGTGGGAGGGGGGTGAGGGAAGAGGTTAAATTGAAAGAAAAGGCGAAGAGAGGAAGGAGAGAGAGCAAGAGAGAGGGAGGGAGGAGGAGTTGGGGGAGTGGCCGGGCGAGAGAGGGAGACAAAGCAGAAGGGAAGCAGAGAGAGAGAGAGAGAGAGGGAAAGAGAGAGAGGGTGAAGGAGGAAAAGGAGGAAGAGGAGGGCGAGCGAGTGGTAGAGATAGAGGTGTGTGTGGAGGTGTGTGTGTTTTATCGCCTGCTGTATAAATGAATGGGACGCGTCTCCATTGTCTTCACAACGGTAAGAAGCTGCTGCTGCATCAGTGTGTGTGTGTGCATGTGTGTGTGTGTGTGTGCATGTGTGTGTGTGAGGCTACTACAAGTTCATCATGTGTGTCACACCTGTGCTGTCGCTGCATTTCAATAGGATCAGGTGCTTTTCTGTGCAGCGTGTGTGTGTGTGTGTGTGTGTGTGTGTGTGAAGCATGTGGTCTGTCTGTAGTAAGCTGGAAATGTGTGTGTGTGTCTGCATTCATTCTTTCAAGAGACATCCTGATACACACACACGCACACACACACACAGAGTCCTGATTGCAGTGCGTTGTTTGTGTTTTGGTGTGTGTTCCTATCCTTGTGAGGACACGTCTCATGCAGCAGACTGAAGGAGGTCATGTTTGTAGAGGGAGGAGTGTTTTTGGTGTGTGTGTGTGTGTGTGAGACAAAAAAGGTGTTTCAGGGTCAAGGTTAGAATCTGGATCAGACTGAACGTGAAGGATTTTCCTGCTCTTTAATCAGGTCTGAATGTGGAGGACCGGTCATGCTGAAACCTCTCAGACACACACAGACACACACAGACACACACACACGTTAGAAGAAGAAGAAATCACTGAGAGTGGAAACAGCTTTAAATCCAAACTGCAGATGCTGCACTTTGTGATGAAGGAGGAAAATCGAAGCAGCAGCTCGATAATGAAGATCTGCAGAGCTGCTCCGATTTGATTTTCTTACACTTGCGTCTGTGAAGCTGATGCTGAAAACTGCAGTTCCTCGTGTGTCCACTAGAGGCTGACTCATCAGTTTTTCAGGTTGCACTGAGCGTGTGCAGATCTTCATTTGTTGTAGAAATCACATCGGTCAATTGATAGAATTCCTACGGTCAAGACTGGTCTTGGTCTCAGATCACATTTTGAGAGTCTTGGTCTTGGTCTTGGACTGGCCAAACTCTGGGTTTTCCGTCAAGACCAGTAAAGACCATAGACTGTATAATGAGTGGACGTGACGACTTTGGCTCAAACTGAAGCCTCCAGCAGATGCCCCGCCCCCTGGTGTCTGGCTGCAGTATAGGTCATAAGCCCCGCCGCCTGGTGTCTGGCTGCAGTATAGGTCATAAGCCCCGCCTCCCCATGTATTCCAGATATGAGCCGGGAAAACTTTAAAAAATTACGATATCTCGTAGAAACGTTTCTCTCATCTTTACGCTAAGGTGGTATGATGATGTCATTTGGCTGCATGGTGTTTGGATGTTTTTTTTCCTGAGAAGTTAGTTTCTCATTAGTTATTGGACGTTAAAAACCGCGATATAAGTTTCGTTTTACGATAGTTGACAGCTGCCATTCGTGAGTAGTTTTTATCGGGGATATAAGAAAATTCGGGAAAGTGCCAAAAGGAGACTAAATAAATATTTTTATTTCTCTTTTTTACTTGGGTCCACTGGAAATTCTCTACTGCGCAGACTCTGGCTGCACAATGGCGGCTAGAGAAACGGGGTTTTTTGGCTTCAAAATCGTAGAACGGTGACAGGCGGAAGCACGCTGTTTATTCTATATACAGTCAATGGTTTTCATGGAGGAAACTGAGCCTGTAGACTGATGTTAGCTGAAGGTTGAACATGTTTCTGTCACAGTGGGGATGTAAGGGAGTGCATTACACTTTCATAAGGAGGCTGATAAACAGAGTAAAGCAGACGTGCGTGCCCCCCCACCCCCACCCCCAGCCTCCTCCTCCTCCTCATGAAGCAGACGCGTGCGAGGAAGAAGCTGCAGCTGAATAAATTTGCAACTCGTTTTAAATCAAACATGAATTCATGTTAAATACTGCAAACACACAGCGAGCTGCTCCAGCTCTTCCTCCTCCTCCTCCTCCTCCTCCTCTTCCTCCTCTTTAGTGGTGAGTTACTGGGAACAGACCAGTGGCACCAGTACACTGGATTAACTGGGGCAGAAAGGAGCCATTTGTCTGCTTCAGCTTCCTGCATCATTTATGTTTCCTTGAGATCCTCTGAAAGGACTTTTTCCCGATCACAAAGACGTAAATGTGACCATTGACCCAGATTAGATCCACTTTTCTCCTGGTCATTTTTGGTCGTATATTAACACGTATATAAATGTAAATATAAATATAAACATACGTTATGACGTCTGATAAGTTGACTGTGGTCCAAGAGAAGAGCAAATCTACAGAAGCGTCTTATTATGACTAGAAACTCTTCTTGTTTGAAGACTCTCATTTCAACAAGTGCATTTCCATATCTCAGGTCAGAAATCTGAGAAATGGAGATTTTACAGATTAAAGGCAAAATTCTTGGAACCCACTGAATAATCCTGAGATCAGAGGTCAGAAATTTGAAATGAAAAGTCAGAATTCTGGGATCAAAATGTTGAAATTGTTGGTTTTCATTGGTGGTTGGCTTTATGTGTCTGTGTGTGGGGATGTAATAACACAAAAATAAAATCAAACAATAATGTTTTAAATGTGAAGAAAAAGCAGGAAAAGCAGAGAATAGCGTAGCTTTTTTTGACATGAGAATCAGGGTGACATTGATCAGCTTCTCTCTTTTTCTTTTTTGCTTTGTTAATAAATGTTGTTGGTTATGAAACCTGAAAATCTGACAATTTCGCCAGTTTTTTTCAGGTTTTGGATTGAACAATGGTTTATAAAATGCCAGTCATTTTAAAGTTTGGGTTGTTTTTCTTTTTTGCCCTATCAGGTTTGGTATCCCGAGGTTTAAATATGTTCAGATATATTAATGTATATATGAAAAAAGTGCCCCAAAAAGGCGTTATATGGCCTCTGTATCTGTATCTATAGGACCGGAGGTGGGCCATGAAAATGTTTGAGACTTAAAAGTGGGCCATGAGTTGGAAAAGGTTGGGAACCACGGTCTTAGAAACTCCTCACAGGGACTTTAAAGTTCTCAGGAAATAAGCCTCCTTTGACTCTAAGGATCAGATTCTTGGCGCAGACTTGACACAGACTCGCCTGGTGACGATGTTGTGGACTCAGTGACAGTTTTAATAAACCCGCAGAAACACGTCGGCCGTGTTTGTTAAAGGTCTGATGGCTGCTTTGCTCCAGTTGTTTGAGCTGTGGGACGGTCTGAATCACCTGAACTAGGTCACATCAACTGTGTCTGCATCCTGCTTCCTTTTGGAGAAACTACTCACTTGTTTCGTTTTTTTCTGGGGTTTGTTTCATCGTCCTGAGCCCCCTTTCTGAAGTTTAAGTGTCAGAGAAAAACAGAATATGGATGAAGAGTTCTCTGCAAATTCTGCTTCATAGATACAATATTTGATCGCTGTAAGTAACTCGAGCTTCATTTGAGCGAATGTTTGACAGAGAGAGAGAACCCGGAGCTCGTAATGACATTAAATAAAACATTTAAACCTAGGTTAGGTCCTGAAAAGAAGAATAGTACCAGACACAATTTACGAAGAGACACACCGACGTCTAGACCTCAAGTAACAAAACTAAAAAGTCCTCTCTTAGGTTAATTCTTTCACTTTATATACTCGGCATCAAAGGGAAAAGGAGGAGAAACTAGTAAATTTCTTCAAACACACACTACTCAGTCGAGTGGTCCTCGTCTCTGCTCTCGTTTCCTCTCTGTGATCTCTTTTTTTTTTTTTTTTCTCTTTGCCGGAGGTTTGGAGAATCTGATCCATTTCAGCAGCGTTTACTCAGCTGCACTCGACCCCAAATGGAAGAAAAGTGGGGAGAAAAAAATGTAAATGCAATTAAAAATTCATAACTTGACCCATATTTGATCAGAAACTCACCTCCATGAAAACAAAAACAGAAACTGGCTTCCTGCGTCGGCGAAAAAACGGATCATTATCCCGATCTGAGGATGCAAATGAGAGCAAAGCAAAAGACTTCCTCGTGTGTTTCTAACTTCATTTTCACTTCATCTCTCTTTCATTTCTCCAAACTCACACACACACACACGTCGTAATGAGCTTCCTCTGCTCCAGAAGCTCAAATTAAATAATTGAGACCCTGTTTTTTTGATTCTCACGTCTTAGCGTATTGTTTAGCATTTCATTACTCTGAGTTTCGAGGGCAGATCTTGGTGGGGATGAGGCAGCAGCCCAAAAATAAGCCGGTCCCGTCGGGGCCTTTGTGAAGTGAAGTGTTAAGACACTCAAGTGCTCCACCGCTCAATAATTTAGCGAGCCAGCGAGCGAGCGGGGATGTGAGCTAGCCGCCGTAGCTAGCAGGACGGTCTGGAGAGGGTTTGGTGGCAGCAGACGCGTCAGAGACCCCGAGAAGGTAGATTGTTTTTGTGTTTTGGAGGTCGATGTTTGTGGAAATGTGTTTGTTTGCAGCTGCAGGAGCTGAGAGAGTCGGTGCATGAAGCCAAAAGTAGGTTTTGCTGAAGGAATGCGTGTCTTAAAGGGGGATTACCTGCAGCCTGGAAGTAGCTTAACGGCTGCTCAAAGACGCTTGTGTTCATTTCTGCGGATTCTACCTGTGAGAGACGCAGTCAGGAAATAAAACATCAAATTTAATATATTCTGGTGTAGAAACCTTTTTCAACTCTCCAAGTGGCAACAACTGGAGATGGCAACGAGGTTAGTGGGCTTTTTATGATCTAAGGGTTTGATGCTCTGAAGTTCTGACAACTTCCTGCAGCTCCTGCTTTGAGCTAACTAATGCTTTACTCATGGTAACTAATGGTTTAGAAACCCCGGCAGAATTTTTGATTTCTTGGCCTTTTTTCATATGATATGAATGGTAACACAAAAACTTTTCTTTCAGTCATGGTTAGTGGTTGGGTGAAGACATTTATTTACAAACTTCCAAAATGGCCCTGATCAAAAGTTTACACGTCTGTCTTGCATGAACTGCAGGTTTGAGATCTCCCCAGAGTGACTCAATGATATTGAGGTCAGGAGACTGAGATGGCCACTCCAGAACCTTCACTTTATTCTGCTGTAGCCAATGGCAGGTCCACTTGTCCCTGTGTTTTGGATCATCTAAGTGTAGTTGTGCTCAAAGGTTTGCAAACCACGGCAGAATTTATGATTTTTTGGCCTTTTCTCTGAGAATATGAATGATAACACACAAAACTTTTCTTTCACTCATGGTTAGTGGTTGGATGAAGAAGACATTTACTAAAAAAATGTCTCTGCATTTTTAAATAATTATGACAACAGAAACTTCCAGAATGACCCTGATGAAAAGTTTCCATCCCCCAGTTCTTAATAGCGTGTATTTCCCCCTTTAACATCAATGACAGCTTGAAGTCTTTTGTGCTGGTTGTGGATGAGGGTCTTTATTTTCTCAGATGGTAAAACTGACCATTCTTCTTGGCAAAAAGCCTCCAGTTCCTGTAAATTCTCGCTCTGTTTTGCATGAACTGCAGGTTTGAGATCTCCCCAGAGTGGCTCAATGATATTGAGGTCAGGAGACTGAGATGGCCACTCCAGAACCTTCACTTTATTCTGCTGTAGCCAATGGCAGGAACCAAATGTTGTCTTTTCATCTAAAATTTTCACTTTTTTGCTTCAGGAATATGACTTCTCCTGTAAAAAGATCAACTTTTTTTGTCAAAATGTTTACTTGATCCCAACATTGCTTTGGTTTTTCTCTCAACTTTTTGTCCTTGATCTTAAATATTGGTCTTTTCACAAGGTTTGATTTTTTATCTCAAGAATTTGACTTTTTTTTTTTTTTTTTTGCAAATTTTGANATGGTTAGTGGTTGGATGAAGAAGACATTTACTAAAAAAATGTCTTTACATCTTTTTAATCATGATGCAACAGAAACTTCCAGAATGACCCTGATGAAAAGTTTCCATCCCCCAGTTCTTAACAGCGTGTATTTCCCCCTTTAACATCAATAACAGCTTGAAGGCTTTTGTGCTCGTTGTGGATGAGGGTCTTTATTTTCTCAGATGGTAAAACTGACCATTCTTCTTGGCAAAAAGCCTCCAGTTCCTGTAAATTCTTGCTCTGTCTTGCATGAACTGCAGGTTTGAGATCTCCCCAGAGTGGCTCAATGATATTGAGGTCAGGAGACTGAGATGGCCACTCCAGAACCTTCACTTTATTCTGCTGTAGCCAATGGCAGGCACCAAATGTTGTCTTTTCATCTAAAATTTTCACTTTTTAGCTTCAGGAATATGACTTCTCCTGTAAAAAGATCAACTTTTTTTGTCAAAATGTTTACTACATCCCAACATTGCTTTGGTTTTTCTCTCAACTTTTTGTCCTTGATCTTAAATATTGGTCTTTTCTCAAGGTTTGATTTTTTATCTCAAGAATTTGACTTTTTCTTTTTTGCAAATTTTGACTGTCCTACGATTCCCATATTTCAAATTTATATCTCAGATTGTGACCAAATTATCCCAAATTCAACTTTTTGTCTTAAGAATTTAACTCAATTTTGTCAAAATTTGTCTTTTTACTCAATGTTTTGGGGTTTTAATCTCAAAATTTTGACTATTTATCTCGATCTTTTTCTTTCATTTAAAAAAAAAAATGGATTTTCTTCCCCTCTTTTGTGCAAAATTTCCACTTTTATCTCAAAACTTCCACTTGTCCTTGTGTTTTGGATCATTGTCATGTGTGAACGTCCAAGTACGTCTCATGTGCAGTTTCTGGGCTGATGAGTGTAAATTTTCCTCCAGTATTTTCTGATAACATGCTGCATTCATCCTTCTAAGTAGTCAAACCTGGTTCAAAGGACTCGGAAACATCGAGTGTGTAGGGGTTTTGTAGTCACTAGGTGGAGGCACAAAGTGTCATCCTTTGGTGGACCTTTCATCATAGGCCTTGTTGACTCCTCTCCAAATGGAACAATGTTTATGGTTGTGGACAAAAAGTTCACTTTTGCTCTCATCACTCCAAATGACTTAGTTTTCCTCAAGTGCCTCCTTATCGTGCATCTTGAAACAGTCAGACCACATTCTTTCAGAGAGTCCTGTATTTCAGCTGAAGTTATTTGTTGGTTTTTCTTTGCATTCAGAACAATTTTCCTGGCAGTTGTAGCGAAAATTTTTGTCAGTCTGTCTTTCGGGTCATATCTGTTTCTTTACGTTACACAGTTCTTGCAAAACACTGCACTTTTAACATGTGGAGAATGTTATAAGCTGGATTCTACGTAGCTAACAGGATTAGGACCATGTTGTCAATGCGCTCTGTGATCTTATTGGAGGTTTTAAACTTATAAATATGAGACAGATTCTCTGATTGGATGAGACGTCTGCTCTGATCACATTAAGGTCAGTTTGTATTTGAGTGTTTCTTAATAAACGTGCAGAGCTTTGTTTTTCTGAGGCCTCATCACGGTGCGATGGACGTAGAGCTGTAACTGAGTTAGTAGAGTGTGCTGAGCTCTGCACGCACACACACACACACACACACACACACACACAGCATCAAACATACACTATAAATGTAAACCCTGACGCTGCACAACTGTCGTCTGTCTGGAGACGACGGCAGAGAGAGAGAGAGAGTGTGTCAGTAAAAGAGAGAGAGAGAGAGAGAGAGATGGGGGGGATCCAAAGTGATGAAAAAGAAGAATATGACCTGGAGAAGTGCTGTGTGTTTCATTTCAAACCCTCGTATATCATTTCTGAGTGAAACGCCTCTGCAGCATAACGAAGCAACGTGAGAACAAGGAAGAGGTAAAAAAAAGCTGCAAACGTTTCCCCGAGTCATCAGAAAAACCACATTTCCCATCAGCCCAAGGGCAGCTGGTTTCTGATTGTTTATTTCATCTCAAATTAATTCATTATACATGCACATTTAAGAAGCATAAAGTCACACAGAGCTGTATCGTTACATCTTATATATGTATAATTATTTCCAGAGCTGTGACCTTTAGAAACCGACAGAAAAGTGATTTTGTCGACTGTTTAAAATAGAAAGATAGAATTCAATACAAATCTTTTATCAAATAGCATGAATGGAGCAGGTGACTGCTGTGTTTCTCTTAACAAATGACCTTAAAAGCATCATAATCTCTGTAATATTTTGCATTTGAGGGACATATTTTTCCACCCCGATGTTTTAGTCGTTCAGGCCGAGCAGCTCTGAGAATGTGGAAGTTAAAAAAGCCGCTGCATTGTTGTTTTTGTCAATGCCACCTAGAGCCAACCAAGCATTGAAGGTGGGGGTCAGTGTGGAAAATTTAAAGTAAAACAAGTCAAAATTAAAATGAAGAAATAAAAAAATACTTAAGAAGTGTCAAAGATCCCGTGTAGAGACAGTGGAGAGCGCTCACTCTGTCACTGTCTTCAAAACCGAACTGAGATCGAAGTTATTTCACTTTTCTACTCATTTATTGTTTGATTAACTTAAATAAATTTCAGGCTCATTTTTAAATATATCTGCCTGTTCATAATCTATGACTTGAAACAAGATAGTTGTAATAATTTTGAATATTCTTCAGTCTGAAACTACATACCAGCAGACGACTATGAAAAAAATAAGAACCGTTTGGTTTACCTGGAGCGTGTGTTTCGTTCGGATCATGTTTATTATTTTTTCTTTGTTTAACTACTTACTTTGGAGTGTGTGTGTGTGTGTGCGTGTGTGAAGTCCAATCATACGCATGCATGACTGCGAAGTTATGTGGAAAACATGCGTCGAAAGTGCAAAAAAACAGGCGTTTATTTGATTCATCATACAGAGATCACACTCTACAGAGAAGAGGAATAGACAAAAAGTTAATGTTGAAAACAGTGTGAACAAAGGCAAACTTCTTCTACACTAGTTTAGTGCTCTGGTAGACGTGTGTTTGTGATACAGCGCCCCCTGCAGTCTGGGAATGGAAGTCAACCGACGCTGCACTCCGACAAAAAACTATAAAAGACAATCTCTCTCATGTTTGCACTGATTCAAGGGTCAGAGCCTTGGGAGTTTTTACATTTTATTTTGCAAGATATTTCTAAAAGAACAACAACTGATAGAGTGAGGCCTGGATTTAAACAAGACTTTGTGTGTAAAGTTTCTTTAAACAAACAATTCAGTTGCTATTTTTGTTTTTAAATATCTTGATTTTGAAGGACTTGTCAGGTGGATGTGGTTCAGATTCAGTCTGTTAAGACGAGCAATAAAACTAAAACACTCCAGTTTTTGCAGCAGCTGTCAGTCACTCTGACTCTTTGTTGGAGGTTTAATCAAAGGTTAAAGTGTAGCGTTAACTTTTCACCTGTTTGGACGTGAGCCTGGAGTCTCAGCGTGTGAAAACAGCGTGAAGGAAAGAGAGTCTGAAGTGGAGTTCATCGACGTTCGTTATCCTCAGTTTTTGCAGGAAATACCTCGAACACTTCACATTTTCAAGACTCTCTCCTCATCTCTACCTGTGTCTGTGTCTCTGTCTGTGTTTCTGTCTGTTCAGAGGAGAAACATCCACAGCTGAGCAAACACACCCAGAAAATAAAAGAAGGATCCTCTAAAGCGTCTGCTACAGGAAAGACTCGCTCTTTGTTCTCTCTCTTTCTCTCCTTCCTCCTAGTGTGTCCTCGAGTCCGCATTTGTTCGAGTGTGGCCCTCTTTCACCTCTGAGTCCCTCCCTCCTTGTTCCTTCTTTTCTCGCTCTCTCCCTCTATTTTCTCGTCGTTTGCCCCCGCTCTGCTCAGAGGGCGGCGAAGTTTAGGAGAGTCCAAAATCTGCTTCCTCGTAATTACAGAGAAAGACGGAGAGAAAGAGAGACTGTCCACAAGTCCCCTCACCCTCCATTTCTTTCTCTCTATCTACCCAGACAAGACTGACATTAACCTACCACCCTTCACACCTCCTTTCTACCTCCCTCTCTCTTTCCACAACCACGGAGTCAGGACGTCCTCCCCCGCGACAAGGGAGAGAAAGAGGCGAGTACGAGACGTCTGAGAGTGAAGTAGAAAAGAGTCTTTCAAATCTTTTATTTCTTGCAGAGTCCTGAAAACAGAAGAGGTTCTCTGCAAGAAAACTGGCTTTGCATCAGTCTCATCTCACAGAAATGACTTTATTATGTTTTTATCTCTTTTTATGACTCTGTCAGTTCGAATTTAAGGTTTTACATCAGCAGTTTTACAGCTTTGGAAATGTCAGGAGAAAATATTGGGAAGTTCTTGTTTCATTCATAAATTCATTTTTGACCTGTCGTTGGGCCAATATCATAGAAATGAAACATTACAGTGCAAATAAAAAGAGATAAATAAGAATCTCTGGCAATACATGCTTCAAAAAAATTCACTTTTTGGGTTTATTTACACAATTTCACTCACTGACGGGTACACTCTAAGGCAGAAACATTTGTTATTTCTGCCTCTGAACTAAAAAAACTGATGTTGTAGGGAAAAGAAGATCAAATAAATTGATTAACTAAGAAAAATTAAATAACAGAAAGTGAAAAAAAAATTATATGACAGTAAGTTGAAATACATAAAAAGATAAAAATGAGTAATATATAAAAAAAATAACAAAATCAATATTTAAATGAATTTAATGAAACAACTTGAAAATAAAAAATAACACAATCAATTATATAGCAGTCATTGAAATACATAAAAGATTTTTTTTAATAACATAATATCAGAAAATAATAAAGTCAATTAATTAAAAAAAGCTAATGAAAACTAAAAATAAATTTAATGTAATAATTAAAAAAATTAAAATTACTTTAAAAAAATGATAAAAAAAATAATCAGGGGAAAAAAATGAAAATCTAAAATAAAAATAAACTAGACTAAATGGGAAAATAGACAATAAAAATAAATGGAACATAAAAATGAATTCAACTGACGGAAAATAAATTAATGTTAATAAAAATAATAAGTTAAAAACTAAAAGGAAAAATGAACAAGAAGCACCAAAGATCCTGTTTAGAGACAAAATAGAGAGAGCGCTCACTCTGACACTTTTTTCAAAACCAAACTGAGGAGAACTGCTCACTTCTTTCACTACATTTCAATACATTTTAACTAAGTTATTTCTCTTATCCTGTTACTTATTGTTTGATTAAGTTAAAGATAGTTAAGGCTCACTTTTCAATGTCTGCCTGTTTATAATCTATGACATAAAATGAGATAATCAGTTTTTAATCTTGATAATATTTTAGCATCAACTAGCAAAATAACTCATATGACATGTTTTGTTTTCAGAATAAATTATCAGGTCTAAAAATTGGGTAAATTTCAAGATATTGAAAGTCTAAATTGACATAATATTTTGAAGTGTCTTTTAACAGTTTTGCTGATATGTTCTGAAGCTCCAAAGAGGTCGCTGTGTCAGAGACGTTGCCCCCAGCTGCTCCTGTTCAGCCTCCTGACCTTTAAACCACAGGGAGACTCAGACAACGTGCTGCTTTTAAAAACCTCACACACCTCCTCCACCTTCTCCACCTCCTCCACCTTTCAGCACCGGTTCTTCGAAATAAATAGAACCATGAGATTCAAAACAGTTTTTTCTATTTACACGTGTTTGACACAGCTGTACGAGCAGTCGGACTCATCACAGCTCAGTGAAACGCTGCTGCAGCAGATTCAACAGCAGCCAGCTGACCCACTGACAGACACACACACACACACACACACACACACACACACACACACACACACACACACACACACTGCTCGCTCTGACCTTGAAGCTCAGACTGAATCTTTTGTTTTTCTCTGGTTCTGAATCCGGCTGCAGCAGGATCTTTGCGCCTGTGTTCACGCTGCGTTTAAAGTCTGTGGGATAAGTCGACGTTTTGGAGGTCGAACACTTTGTCTCATTCGGTTGGAGGTCACACACACACACACACACACACACACTCACACACACACACAGTCCTGGTTCTGGGGCGTTGAGTCTCTGCGGCTCTTCAGGCTGAAGCGAGCTGAAAGTGACACTGACATGTCTGTGCTGATGTCCTCGGGGACGCCGCAGGAGTGTGTGTGTGTGTGTGTGTGTGTGTGTGTGTGTGTGTGTGTGTGTGTGTGTTAAGAGATACCTTCTACTCTACAGGACGAGTAACTGCAGCTCACATTTAGAGCTGTGTGTTTGAAGAGTGATAAAAATGAGGCGATGTCTTTAAAGAGGGGTATCGTGCCCTTTTCTTAGTCTAGCTTCTGTCTCTTTAAGACTTCCTTCTCCAAAAACCCCCTTCCTTCTGATTGGCCAGAGTCAAAAATTTGAGATTAATAGTCAATTTATGGGGGGAAAGTTGGAATTTGAGCAAGAAATTTGGAGTTTAAAGGTGAACATTCTGAGAAAAATAGTCAAATATTTGGGGTACATAAACAAAATTTTTACATAAATAGCCACATTTTTTTAGGTAAAGAGAAAAAGTGTTGAGACAAATATTCAAATGTTTCAGATAAATAGTCAACATTTTGAGATAAATAGGCAAAATTTTAGGGCAAAAGTTGAAGTTTTAAGCTAAAAAAAAAATAAAAATCTTGAGTTTTAACATCAACATTTTGAGATAAATAGCCAAAATTTGGGGGGGTTGAAATCGAAATTTTTAGTTGAAAATTCAAATTCAGAGTTCTAAGGTCAAAATTTGAAGATAAACAGGCAAAATTATATGAATGAATGAACGAATAAAAATGTTTATTTTGAAAAATGTAAAAGAATTACACGAAGCAAACAGAGTTAAAACAGAGAAACTTTGCAATTTCGTGTCGAATCAGAAGAAGCAACGAAGAAGCAACAAAGAAATAATAAATAAAAAAGAAAAAAAATCTTTGTAATTAACGCAAAACAAATCAAACTTTAAATCACTCCATTACCAAAAGTCGCAATATAATATGTGTCCTAGAGGCCTCCCGCTCTTTTTGACACGTCAACAAATCAAAACTTAAAACATGATACCCCCTCTTTAAGTGTCTGTTTTCCGCTGTCTCAGACAACTTCTGACTCCAGAACTGGAAAATTTTAGCCCTGGTTATGATGACGTATATTTTTAATTTTGTTTTGAAATTGATTCTGTATCGTTCATTCCTAAAACTGCTGAACTTCACGCTTTAAAAAAATGCGCTGATCTGTTGGTCTTGGTTAAGTATCACCTTAAAAAAAAATAAACAAGGTTTTGTTTGCTTAAGCTTATTTTTTCATTCAGTTCACTATTAATTGATTCACTCATATACCATTAAAAATTTAAAAAGGATTCTCACTGTTCTTGGGTCAAATATTGATAGGCGATTAAAATGTGATTTATTGAGATTGATTAATTACAAAGCCTCTTTTTAATCAGATTAATTTTTTTGATCAAGTCCCAGCCCTGGTCACAATTTAAAGAGGGGGTTTCTTATTCTTGAATCTTTTCGAGATGGTTCTTCAACTTTCAATGGATTTATCTTAACTAGTTCAAATGTTAAAACTTGTTAAAATGATGACATTATGTGATAAGGATCTTTTGACTGATTAACACAGTTTTCAAACATCAGAATTTGCCCCACAGCTCCGCCCCCTGACAGTCCTCCGGATTTCTGGCCAATCAGAGTGAAGGGGGTTCAGATTATGGAGCCTTAAAGAGACAGCGACCCACAGTGAAGCTCACTTGGATTAATAATTTAACAACATATTTTAGAGTAATAAGAAAAATGAAAATACCCTATAGTCCTGTGTAACATGATAAAAATGTTTTTTTAAATGTGTCTTTCACGTTTTATGTACACAAGGAAGAGATAAAAAAAAAAAAAGAGATTTATTTTGGTTGTTAATGATGTAAAGATGCTACAGAGGCACCTCAGGGACAGAAAAAAGACTTTATAAAAAAGCACATACCCCCCCTTTAAGTTTGTTGTGTTTGTCGTTTTTTTACATCTGTTTGTTTTTTTAATCCTGTTAATTTGAGATTATAAATCTTTATAATCCTTAACCATCAGAGGAATCCCCAAACCCTCTCAGGTGTGGACAGAAGTGTGTGTTGTTGTGTGTAAATTTAAAGATGGATTGAGTGTTTGTTTGACCCCAGAGGTCAGAGGTCACCTGAGGTCAGGCTGCTTTTTCTCCTGGGAGCTCGTTCGCTTTGTTTGAGTTTTTTTTTGTTGATGTTTTGTTTCTGTTTGTCCTCCTAAAGAGCTCATTTTCTCTCTAATGTTCCCTCTGTTAAATAAAAACATTATTATTCCTCTTTTTTCACACTTTGCTGAAGCTCGGCGCTTGGCGCTCGCTGCTCCCTGCGGCGGCTTCTTCTGTTTTTCTATTTTTAAAACCCACATCGTCTCCTGGAGTTTGAGTAAACGAACAAACACTCCTCAAACACAGGGGATCATGGGAGATGGTTGAGACCTGTGGTTGGAGGTGAGGGTTTGATTCCCTGTCAGTTTGGCTGAAGTTCCCTTGAGCCTGGATCTGCAGCCTCATCAGGTCTCGGAGCCCCCCCCCCCCCCCCCCCCCCCCCCCCCCCCCCCCCCCCCCCCCCCCCCCACCCNCCTCCCTGCAGCGAGCCGGGACACTTTAAGAGACTTTTAATGACTTGGCTTCAGGACAAAACCCACAAATGGGAGCAAATTAAAGGAAATCCATTAAGTTTAACTCTGCTGTGTTTAGTCGGAGTCGTTAAATTGCTCGGCAGTAATACGGCGAGCTGAGGACGCGGAGGAGCGGTCGCAGTTTAACTCTGATGTGAGCGTGTGCAGACAAAACTCTTCAGTCGGTGCAGATAAGGATACGGATCAGACTGAGCGTGTGCAGAGTTTCCCCTGGACAGGGGCAGATTTACAGGGGGGGCTGCCCCCTTAAAACAAAGGCTGTTTTCCAAACCTCCTACTTCCACATGTAGTCTGTAGTGTGACTGTTTTGTTGGACCTGTTTAGTCGTATACTACTCTGGATTTCTGTTTCAGGAAGTGGAGCTGATGGTTTTTTTCTAATGTTTAACTTTATCATTAATAAATCCATGAGAACATTTCAGTCATTAATTCACCACATCAATCAGTGGAGAAGTTACAGGAGCAATAAAAGTAGATAAGTTAAATTAGATGTTAATGAGATACAAAGTAAAATAAATAAATGAAATTAAGCATGGGAAGGAAGTTGTAATTTTTTTGAGAATTTTTATGGTTTTTTCAGTATTTTAGTGGTTCAAGGAACATTTTTGATTCATTTAGAAAAACAACAAATTCAGGGAGAGATTAGAGTCCTGATTTTATCAGATTTGTAAAGGTATAAAAGTTTATTACAGCAAAATCCCCATATTTGATTTTTAATCTTGCACCAAAAGTTATCGTGTATTGAAAATAAATCTGAAACCAACTCACTTTTTATTTTTCCAGCTGGTGTAAAAACTGCCAGGAGTAATGGGTGCATCCGACAATCACATTTTATTTTTCACTATTTACTAAATCCCCGAAAATACTTAAACCATTTTCATTTGTCGAGAAAGTACTACAAGTGAGCAGATTTACCGCTGTTTCTTTCCTGTCACTTCACTTTTATCTCTGGGACCGTTTCACATTTTTGTTGTTGTGTTGTAGTTGAGCTGATTTATCCCAGTAGGTGTCAGTAATTCACCTCAACCTGAGCGCCCCCAAACTGACAAACGCCATTAGCGCCGTGCATTGTGGGAAACAGTACGCCAGGTAGACTGGTCCGTTACAGACTGAGAATTTTCCCGGATCAGTAGAAACATCCGGGAACTTGTAGTTTACTACAGATCTACCAAGTTTTCGCATACTGCCTACTACAGGGGTTCCCAAACTTTTCCGCCTGTGACCCCCAAAATAGCAGCGTTAGGGACTGGTGACCCCCTGCTGTGGTACAACACTAATGGGACAATCCAAAAACAGACAAAAACAAACAAAACCCTCCCAAGGATACTTAATTCAACTGATCAGTAGAAAATTTACAGACTAATGTGCACTTTGTGCTGAGTTCACTGCTTCAAACTTCAACAAAGAAGTATAAAAAACAGATAAAACATTTCCTGTTTGCATAATTATATATTATCTTTCACCCCAATTTTTGCTTTTATTCTCACAATAATAGATAAAATGTTCATGAATTGTTCACAGTTTTCGATTTCGGGACACATACCATGACCCCCTATCAATGTCTTGCGACCCCCCAAAGGGTCCCGACCTCCACTTTGGGAACCACTGGCCTACTACATACTGAATTTCAGCCGAAGTAGTAGGCATCGCTAGTGTAGTAGGCGGTTTGAAAAACAGCCAGTGTCAGAGCTGTAAGTCATGTGATGGTACTATGGAGGCCCAAGAGGGACAGAATATAGACTGAAAAAAACTCAATCCCCCTCTTTAAATTAAATACACGTCACGCTCCTGTGATGAACTCTGAAACATCGAAGAATCAACTTTTTATTCCTCACATCCCAAAGATGAGCAGTGAAATCCAGCGACTGTTTGAGAAAGTGTTTGAGAAAGTGTTTCAGAGTTAAAGCTCATGCTCTGATGTTGAAGATAACATCCTGCCATGTTCGTTTATAGACCACTCAAATCTCTCTCTGCAGGACGAGTCCAGCATTTTAATGTTTTCCTCTTTTTCTCTCTGACTCCGGCTCGGTTTGGTTTGGACGTCACTTCAGGGACATTTGATGTGAATGAGGTTTTAACTTTCTCATCGTGGTTTCTCTTTCTGGTCGCGTCCGCTCTCCTCGCCGTGTCTGCTCTAATCTCCTCCTGCAGAGAAACACAGATCGACTCCAGGCGGCAGCTCGGACTCTGAATGTAAAGTTTGAGCTGAGGAGAAGTG
>RPOG01000759.1:0-241901 GCA_008086565.1 Thalassoma bifasciatum | reverse complement strand
GGGTGCTCTGTTACAGGCCGCATCCCTCCGGAGCTGCTATTGAACTCCTGTCTTCATTTCAGCCTCGGCCGTGTAAAAATATTTTTGATGTTTAACTGCAGCCAACATATCCAATTTCATCTGCTGAGTTTCACCTGTTAGCGTTTCCTGTTAGCGTTGGATTTGGCTTTGATTCACTCCATTCTTCAGTGTCATTTTTGTTTCTTTAAAGCTGAAATATTTGTTATAAAAATGGCGATGAATGTGAATGAAATAAGGATAATCGACTTTAAACATGAAGTATCACCTGATCCCATTAACTTTTCGACTTTTTAAAGAGTTTGACTGCTGATATTGATAATTGAATATTAAAAAAAGACACATGCATAGTGCATCTTTAACATCTCTTCGATATTTTTATGAATCATTAATAAGCATCAGTTAAAGTAGATTTGCATGGAGCCAGGTTAGTTGCAGTCCCGTTGAGTTATATTCTACTCCAACATTGGTCTATAGAATCCCAATTAAAAAAAAAATAGTAGAACTACTAACCCTTTCACACTACTACTTTTGTAAAAAGATGTGCTTTTGTTTTGGAGAGATGTTTACCACTTAAATCACCATGCACACAGATGTTTTTCGTGTGCCACAAATTTCAAGATATCAAGTTGGCTGAAATAAGATCAGCTAAGCAATTTGTTGCAATTCTTTCTGTAACAACTGAAGAACAATATAACTCTCAAAATTCTCAATTCTCAATTTCATGTTTGAAGAAAATCCCTTCTTAATAACTTTC
The DNA here is from genome assembly GCA_008086565.1 of Thalassoma bifasciatum. Classification (NCBI taxonomy): domain Eukaryota; kingdom Metazoa; phylum Chordata; class Actinopteri; order Labriformes; family Labridae; genus Thalassoma; species Thalassoma bifasciatum. The sequence goes on along the minus strand of RPOG01000759.1, from coordinate 241,126 downwards.
CACAAAGATCAGTATTGTGTTTTGCAGGCAATATTCAAATAACAGAATTTGGCGAGTACTGATAACAGGTATTGGTGTTGGGCTGATACAGTTTAATGTTATCCCTATCTTATAATAAGACAGTGAAGCAGATTAAAGCTTTTTTCTGATTTTATTCTTTTATCTTGCACCGTTGAATAAAGTCAGAGAATTAACAGCCAAACTGTTTCATTTTGCCCTTCAGTTTATTTTGAAAAGAAAACTCTGAGATTTGTTTTATTTTGAACTTTTTTTTTGGTTTACAACACATAAATTGTGAACTCAGAGAGAGTTGTTTCTCTTCTATTTTGAACTTTGACATGTATTTAGTCATGTGTTCAAGTGAGTCAAGTTGTATAAGATTGTGAAGTAACTTTCATTACTGATTTTAATTATTAAACTAGAATTCAAAAGTTTCTCTTTGCAACAAAAACAACTTCTTGTAAGTTATTACAGTAGTTTAATTCAGTGTGCTCTCGTAGGTGGGAGCTCAGGTGTTGTAGAAATGAGGAGGTTATCAGATAAGGATCTCTTAAATGGTTTAAGAAATGTTGGAGAAACAGGCCTCAAACACCAATAACCAACAGTTCTGTGACTGACAGGCCTCCAGAGGGCTGGCCAATCAGAGGGAAGGGGGATTTTACAGCCAGGAGCCTTAAAGAGACAGCAGCTAAAATGAAACACTTCAAACAGAGGCTGACATTAGAGTTTTCTCAAACAGCAGAGATGTAAATCATGTAAAGCTGCTATAAGAGAGACAACAAAAAGCCTTAAAATAACACAATTTCGTGCAAAAAAACCCATGTTTAATGTTTTATGTGACACTTCAGGAGATTTAATTTAACAGCAGCGCTCTGTGTCTGGCTTTTTGTGTTTGATCATCTACTATTAAAAACACTCTCTCTGTATCTTTTAGGAGATTTTCTATTCACTTTCACTATGTGTGCGTGCATGGACTTGTGTTTGTTTACATATGAAGTGTGCGTGTATGTCTATGCGTGCCGGTGTCTGTGTGTGTGTGTCTGTGTGTGTGTTGGCCAGCAGTTTTGTGTGGTGCTTAATGAGATAAGGTCCACTCGTGCAGTCTGCTGTCTGGCTTTGATCTGAGCAACAGATTAGTGCAGGTGATTTCATTCCTGCACATCGCTCCAGTGAGGGGTCATTTAAGAACAGGAGTCACGGAGCTGAGAAAGGAGAAGGGTGGGTTAGCACCCTACTACAAATGTGCATTTTTGATGCTATGTTTCTATTTTGCAGCTGGGTATTTATGTCATTTAAAAGGACAATGCATATCGATTAATATTTCTCTAAATATGCCAGTTAACCAAAAGTCCAGTTTTTATCTGGAATTACTGGGTCCTGGTCATCTGTGAATTTTTGTGGCAGGAAATTATATTTTGATTTAACACTCCAGTTTGACAGACAGGATGTATCTGATGTTTGTACAGAGAGAAACTTTGTTCACAAAATCAAGCGAAAGCTTAAAAAGCTAAATTGAGGAATATTTGACACATCACGTGTGGGTTAGTCTGTTAAAGTGGATTAATTTGTATGGTGAGGACAGGTTAGACTGTGACCTCACTCTCACTGAACAAATTAAAGTATTTATCAGTGAACTGATGAGCTGCATCACTGCTTTATTACTGTTATTTATAACGCTGATTTATTATCACATCATTTCTCAGCTAATATCCTTTCTTTTAGAATAGATAATACTTCAACTGATATTCAAACTTATGAAAAATGTTTGCAAATCAACATAAATCAAGACAGAAAGAGGTGACACTAAGGGAGTTTCAGTCTTGAAACCAAATCTGAGGTTTTGTTGTTTTTTGGTTCAGAGTATCGGCAGCAGTCAGTCAAAATTAAACGTGTTGCACCTGTTCACCTTTTTTGAGTGCCAAGCTCTGCTTACTGTGATTGCTTACACGTGTGATTTCAGTCAAAGGCGAAAAGCATTACATTAGGCACATAGCCATAAATGATTAGATCAGATAAACGTAGCTGCTGGACGAGCAGCAGTGAGTCAGAAGAGGATTTGCTGCAAACAGGAAGCAGTTTGGTACAGTATTCATGTCTGTAGGAAAAGATGCTGATTTTAAAATTCTATTTATTTCTTCATTTTTGTTCAGGGATGGATAAGTAATTAAATATCGGAATGAAAATGCAGAATGCAGGCATCCGAGTATTTCTTGTTATAGAGTAAGTGGAAAGAATGCTATTGACATCATTATTTACACTAATCTTCTTTACATTGTTGGAGTTTTGGAAAACTTAATGTTTTTTTAATTCAAACTAATTGAATCAGTCTCCCATTTGCAAGAAGTATGCAATGGATCTTGTGCCGCAAAAAATTTTTTTTTCTCGCACTGCGACAGTTGAGTCGTTCAGATGACATTTTAAAGGCACACTTTTTTTGCACTCTGTTCTCTTAGTTTTTGCATGCAAAATGAATGCATTGCACTGTAATACATCACAAGTGAAAATGAACGTGCAAATTAGTCGTCATTGCTTTTTAGTCCAGATGAAAAAATTCACAAATGCAGTTTATCCTTGTTTCATGTAATATTGCCCTTAGTTGAATAACATTGTTCAATATTTTGCGGCATACTTGAATTGCTGGAAAAAGAAAGACAGATTGTTATTACTCACCTTTTGTTATGAGAAATCTAAGCCAAAAGTGTTTCTATTACTTTTTCTTGGTGTGGTATAGTTGAGGGGTTAAAGTATAAATCTATGGTATGATCACACACTTGAATTTTTTAATCAATTTCTCCTGAAAAAAATTAATCTCAGCTGATATGGATGTATTTATAGCCTTATTAGCTTTATAGGATAATTTTATTCTTCTTAGGGCCTGAAAAAATGTATTCAATTTTTTTTTCCAAATGTATATATATTTTTAAAAATGTTATAGAAAAACATCTGAGGGTGAAAAAGCCTATAAATTATAAATTATTCAGTGTTAAAATGGATAAAAGAGAGTTAAAAGGTTTTGAAAAGAATAATAAAGAGACTATTCATGAAATTGCAAAAAAAAAAAAAAATTGGAAAACTTTTTTTCATGTCTTAAGACAAATAAAAAACTCAAGGGCAAAATCCTGACACTGACTTTCATAATTTATGCATCAGAGAGTTAAGAAAGAAATATTTATCTGCACTTTTGTTAGCAAAATGGTATTGTCTGCCTCTTAGAATAGAATAGAATAGAATAGAATGACCTGCACGCTATGACACTATCAGCCCTGCAACATTTGGTGCGTTATTGAAAAAACAACAGTAGAAAATAACAATACATAAAGGAAATGACTTATAATGTTATCTGACAAAAATTAGAACCATAAAACAATTATTTCCCGCTCAAACTTCTTCTCTAAAAGTGAGATGTATTGGAAACCAAAACATCATCTTTAGTCGCATCATCCACCTGCCTCAGAGAAAAGCGGCCTCTCATTGGCTCAGGCTTCGTCCAATCAGAAGCTGCCTCTGCGCTCCGGGGGAGGGTCATTCAAATAGTGCAGCCGGGTGTTCATGAGGGCCAGCGTTTCGCTTGGAGACCCCGGTCACAAGTCACAACAGAGCGGACTTCAAAGGCAGCCGGCGGGCTGAGAACTGAGAGTTACAGACAGACAGTCAGACAATGAGAGGAGCAGAGAGAGTCTCAGAGAAGAGGAGAGAGTTTGGAGGCAGAAAACAGTGACAACATAGACCAGAGGAATTAAAATAAAGAGCTAAGAAGAAAAGCGGAGAGAAACAGACGTCCCTGGATACTTTTTCTCTTCGTCAGAGCATGGTGGCAAAGTGCACATGGATTTAGTCGACCTCTACCTCCCAGAGTGTTTCACCTACCACTCTGACGCAGAGTAAGTACTTTCATCCTGCACACAGCTGTGCTGCTGCAGAATATGAGTGTCAAAGTTTGGCTTCTGTCATGGGACGGTGTGTGTGATAAAACAGTGTGATGGTTGTAAAAGTATTCATGTGCCATAGTTTTCTCTGCTTTTGTTGAAAAAATACTTTAAATGCTTGAAAATGACAAAAAAAATCCCTTCTCTTCTGTTTTTCTCCTTTTGTATTGTGAAAGTGCACATGCATCTAGAGTTTTACACCTGTGCTTGTGCACTCAGAGTTTCTCAACTAATCAGATGATCTTTGCTAATCAATTAATCATGAAGACTTTAAAAGTCACAATTCAGTGATTAAAGCTCATTTCCCCAGAGCTGGAGATAGATTCGGAGAACTTCTTGTTCAATCTCAAGTATAGTCCAAAACCCTAAAATAATCAGTCAGAAAAACAGTCTTAAAATTAGTCACAATGTGCATTTCTTTACTATGAATCAGTGACTGTAGAGTGATGTTGTTTGACTTTGAAGCTTCAATAAGATTCACACAAAGCTGCTCCAAAAACTTTTTTTTTTTTCCTCAAATGCTGTGGGGAAGTAGCAGGAAACATTTCCCAGGGATGGAAGTTTGTGTACATTGCTTACAGTTGTCATTGTTCAGCCTGTTTGTTTGTTTGTTGACAGTCAGAGTGAGCAGGTGGGTAATACCAGTTTAGAGGAAACCTGCCTGCAGTGGGAGAACTGAGAAAATCTCCCCTTAAACCAAAGGAAGCCTGAGAAAGAAAAAAAAAGATGTGCCAAACAGATGTTTCAGTACCTGGAAAGTGCTTTTTGATTCCTTTGTTTTCTGTGGTCATAAAATAAAGAAAAACACCGCTGAGGCACGATCACTCCTCAGATGACATCTCAGTTTTAGGGGTTGGAGCTGGCTCTCCCCTCCAGCAGGAAAAGATAAAGAGAATTCAGACAGACGCGGATCAAAACGACAGCACGGCAGAGGACATGTGGACGCTCAGGTTTGCTGATTGCCCGTGACAGAAGCAGCCGGATAAAGAATGGGAGAAAAGGACACAGNACACAAAGATGAACATGAGGGCATCCGCTTCACTTTTCCTTTTCGTCAGAGAAAATAAGATGCATCTGGTGTGTGGGGTCAATAGCTGGCAGCTGGGTGCTCTGTTACAGGCCGCATCCCTCCGGAGCTGCTATTGAACTCCTGTCTTCATTTCAGCCTCGGCCGTGTAAAAATATTTTTGATGTTTAACTGCAGCCAACATATCCAATTTCATCTGCTGAGTTTCACCTGTTAGCGTTTCCTGTTAGCGTTGGATTTGGCTTTGATTCACTCCATTCTTCAGTGTCATTTTTATTTCTTTAAAGCTGAAATATTTGTTATAAAAATGGCGATGAATGTGAATGAAATAAGGATAATCAACTTTGAACATGAAGTATCACCTGATCCCATTAACTTTTCGACTTTTTAAAGAGTTTGACTGCTGATATTGATAATTGAATATTAAAAAAAGACACATGCACAGTGCATCTTTAACATCTCTTCGATATTTTTATGAATCATTAATAAGCAACAGTTAAAGTAGATTTGCATGGAGCCAGGTTGGTTGTTGTCCCGTTGAGTTATATTCTACTCCAACATTGGTCTATAAAATCCCAATTAAAAAAAAAAATAGTAGAACTACTAAGCCTTTCACACTACTACTTTTGTAAAAAGATGTGCTTTTGTTTTGGAGAGATGTTTACCACTTAAATCACCATGCACACAGATATTTTTCGTGTGCCACAAATTTCAAGATATCAAGTTGGCTGAAATAAGATCAGCTGAGCAATTTGTTGCAATTCTTTCTGTAGCAACTGAAGAACAACATAAAAAATTCTCAAAATTCTCAATTCTCAATTTCATGTTTGAAGAAAATCCCTTCTTAATAACTTTCCACAAAGATCAGTATTGTGTTTTGCAGGCAATATTCAAATAACAGAATTTGGCGAGTACTGATAACAGGTATTGGTGTTGGGCTGATACAGTTTAATGTTATCCCTATCTTACAATAAGACAGTGAAGCAGATTAAAGCTTTTTTCCGATTTTATTCTTTTATCTTGCACCGTTGAATAAAACTCAGAGAATTAACAGCCAAACTGTTTCATTTTGCCTTTCAGTTTATTTTGAAAAGACAACTCTGAGATTTGTTTTATTTTGAACTTTTTTTTTTGGTTTAAATTGTGAACTCAGAGAGAGTTGTTTCTCTTCTATTTTGAACTTTGACATGTATTTAGTCATGTGTTTAAGTGAGTCAAGTTGTATAAGATTGTGAAGTAACCTTCATTACTGATTTTAATTATTAAACTAGAATTCACAAGTTTCTCTTTGCAACAAAAACAACTTCTTGTAAGTTATTACAGTAGTTTAATTCAGTGTGCTCTCTTAGGTGGGAGCTCAGGTGTTGTAGAAATGAGGAGGTTATGAGATAAGGATCTCTTAAATGGTTTAAGAAATGTTGGAGAAACAGGCCTCAAACACCAATAACCAACAGTTCTGTGACTGACAGGCCTCCAGAGGGCTGGCCAATCAGAGGGAAGGGGGATTTTACAGCCAGGAGCCTTAAAGAGACAGCAGCTAAAATGAAACGCTTCAAACAGAGGCTGAAATTAGAGTTTTCTCAAACAGCAGAGATGTAAATCATGTAAAGCTGCTATAAGAGAGACAACAAAAAGCCTTAAAATAACCCAATTTCGTGAAAAAAAAAAAAACAAACCCTTTTTGGTAAAAGATCTTTCTTATCGTAGATAATGTTTTATGTGACACTTCAGGAGATTTAATTTAACAGCAGCGCTCTGTGTCTGGCTTTTTGTGTTTGATCATCTACTATTAGAAACACTCTCTCTGTATCTTTTAGGAGATTTTCTATTCACTTTCACTATGTGTGCGTGCATGGACTTGTGTTTGTTTACATATGAAGTGTGCATGTATGTCTATGCGTGCCGGTATCTGTGTGTGTGTGTCTGTGTGTGTGTTGGCCAGCAGTTTTGTGTGGTGCTTAATGAGATAAGGTCCACTCGTGCAGTCTGCTGTCTGGCTTTGATCTGAGCAACAGATTAGTGCAGGTGATTTCATTCCTGCACATCGCTCCTGTGAGGGGTCATTTAAGAACAGGAGTCACAGAGCTGAGAGAGGAGGAGAAGGGTGGGTTAGCACCCTACTACAAATGTGCATTTTTGATGCTATGTTTCTATTTTGCAGCTGGGTGTTTATGTCATTTAAAAGGACAATGCATATCGATTAATATTTCTCTAAATATGCCAGTTAACCAAAAGTCAATTTTTTATCTGGAATTACTGGGTGCTGATCATTTGTGAATTTTTGAGGCAGAAAAATTATATTTTGTTTAACTCTCCAGTTTGAGAGACAGGATGTATCTGATGTTTTTACAGAGAGAAACTTTGTTCACAAAATCAAGCGAAGGCTAAAAAAGCTAAACTGAGGAATATTTGACACATCACGTGTGGGTTAGTCTGTTAAAGTGGATTAATTTGTATGGTGAGGACAGGTTAGACTGTGACCTCACTCTCACTGAACAAATTAAAGTATTTATCAGTGAACTGATGAGCTGCATCACTGCTTTATTACTGTTATTTATAACGCTGATTTATTATCACCCCATTTCTCAGCTAATATCCTTTCTTTTAGAATAGATAATACTTCAACTGATATTCAAACTTATGAAAAATGTTTGCAAATCAACACAAATCAAGACAGAAAGAGGTGACACTAAGAGAGTTTCAGTCTTGAAACCAAATCTGAGGTTTTGTTGTTTTTTGGTTCAGAGTATCGGCAGCAGTCAGTCAAAATTAAACGTGTTGCACCTGTTCACCTTTTTTGAGTGCCAAGCTCTGCTTACTGTGATTGCTTACACGTGTGATTTCAGTCAAAGGCGAAAAGCATTACATTAGGCACATAGCCATAAATGATTAGATCAGATAAACGTAGCTGCTGGACGAGCAGCAGTGAGTCAGAAGAGGATTTGCTGCAAACAGGAAGCAGTTTGGTACAGTATTCATGTCTGTAGGAAAAGATGCTGATTTTAAAATTCTATTTATTTCTTCATATTTGTTCAGGGATGGATAAGTGATTAAATATCGGAATGAAAATGCAGAATGCAAGCATCCGAGTATTTCTTGTTATAGAGTAAGTGGAAAGAATGCCATTGACATCGTTATTTACACTAATCTTCTTTACATTGTTGTAGTTTTGGAAAACTTAATGTTTTTTTAATTCAAACTAATTGAATCAGTCTCCCATTTGCAAGAAGTATGCAATGGATCTTGTGCCGCAAAAAACTTTTTTTTCTTGCACTGCCACAGTTGAGTCGTTGAGATGATATATTAAAGGCACACTTTTTTTGCACTCTGTTCTCTTAGTTTTTTCATGCAAAATGAATGTATTGCACCGTAATACAATCACAAGTAAAAATGAAAATGAAAATTAGTCGTCATTGCTTTTTAGTCCAGATGAAAAATTCACAAATGCAGTTTTTCCTTGTTTCATGTAATATTGCCCTTAGTTGAATAACATTGTTCAATATTTTGCGGCATACTTGAAGACTTCAAACTATTCAATACCCTGGATATTACAGATATACTGATTTTTTTCTAAATTAGCATTTTATGTGACTCTTCAACAAACTGTGGTATTTGTATGAAATGTCATACCTTTGGGTGGAGGGCAATATTTTAAAAAACTAAAAAGGATTTCTGGAAAAAGAAAGACAGATTGTTTTTATTACTCACCTTTTGTTATAAGAAATCTAAGCAAAAAGTGTTTCTATTACTTTTTCTTGGTGTGGTATAGTTGAGGGGTTAAAGTATAAATCTATGATGTGATCACACACTTGAATTTTTTAATCAATTTCTCCTGAAATAAATTAATATCATCTGATATGGATGTATTTATAGCCTGTGTCAGGATAATTTTATTCTTCTTAGGGCCTGAAAAAATGTATTCAATTTTTTTTCCAAATGTATATATATTTTTAAAGATGTTATAGATAAACATCTGAGGGTGAAAAAGCCTATAAATTATAAATTATTCAGTGTTAAAATGGATAAAGGAGAGTTAAAAGGTTTTGCAAAGAATAATAAAGAGACTATTCATGAAATTGCAAAAAAAAAAAAAAAAAATTGGAAAACTTTTTTTCATGTCTTAAGACAAATAAAAAACTCAAGGGCAAAATCCTGACACTGACTTTCATAATTTATGCATCAGAGAGTTAAGAAAGAAATATTTATCTGCACTTTTGTTAGCAAAATGGTATTGTCTGCCTCTTAGAATAGAATAGAATAGAATAGAATAGAATAGAATGACTTGCACGCTATGACACTATCAGCCCTGCAACATTTGGTGCGTTATTGAAAAAACAACAGTAGAAAACAACAATACATAAAGGAAATGACTTATAATGTTATCTGACAAAAATTAGAACCATAGAACAATTATTTCCCGCTCAAACTTCTACTCTAAAAGTGAGATGTATTGGAAACCAAAACATCATCTTTAGTCGCATCATCCACCTGCTTCAGAGAAAAGCGGCCTCTCATTGGCTCAGGCTTCGTCCAATCAGAAGCTGCCTCTGCGCTCCGGGGGAGGGTCATTCAAATAGTACAGCCGGGTGTTCATGAGGGCCAGCGTTTCGCTTGGAGACCCTGGTCACAAGTCACAACAGAGCGGACTTCAAAGCCAGCCGGCGGGCTGAGAACTGAGAGTTACAGACAGACAGTCAGACAATGAGAGGAGCAGAGAGAGTCTCAGAGAAGAGGAGAGAGTTTGGAGGCAGAAAACAGTGACAACATAGACCAGAGGAATTAAAATAAAGAGCTAAGAAGAAAAGCAGTGAGAAACAGACGTCCCTGGATACTTTTTCTCTTCGTCAGAGCATGGTGGCAAAGTGCACATGGATTTAGTCGACCTCTACCTCCCAGAGTGTTTCACCTACCACTCTGACGCAGAGTAAGTACTTTCATCCTGCACACAGCTGTGCTGCTGCAGAATATGAGTGTCAAAGTTTGGCTTCTGTCATGGGACGGTGTGTGTGATAAAACAGTGTGATAGTTGTAAAAGTATTCATGTGCCATAGTTTTCTCTGCTTTTGTGGAAAAAATACTTTAAATGCTTGAAAATGACAAAAAAATCCCTTCTCTTCTGTTTTTCTGCTTTTGTATTGTGAAAGTGCACATGCATCTAGAGTTTTACACCTGTGCTTGTGTACTAAGAGTTACTCAACTAATCAGATGATCTTTGCTAATCAATTAATCATGAAGACTTTAAAAGTCACAATTCAGTGATTAAAGCTCATTTCCCCAGAGCTGGAGATAGATTCGGAGAACTTCTTGTTCAATCTCAAGTATAGTCCAAAACCCTAAAATAATCAGTCAGAAAATCAGTATCAAAATTAGTCACAATATGCATTTCTTTACTATGAATCAGTGACCGTAGAGTGATGTTGTTTGACTTTGAAGCTTCAATAAGATTCACACAAAGCTGCTCCAAAATCTTTTTTTTTTTTCCTCAAATGCTGTGGGGAAGTAGCAGGAAACATTTCCCAGGGCTGGAAGTTTGTGTACATTGCTTACAGTTGTCATTGTTCAGCCTGTTTGTTTGTTTGTTGACAGTCAGAGTGAGCAGGTGGGTAATACCAGTTTAGAGGAAACCTGCCTGCAGTGGGAGAACTGAGAAAATCTCCCCTTAAACCAAAGGAAGCCTGAAAAAGAAAAAAAAAAGATGTGCCAAACAGATGTTTCAGTACCTGGAAAGTGCTTTTTGATTCCTTTGTTTTCTGTGGTCATAAAATAAAGAAAAACACCGCTGAGGCACGATCACTCCTCAGATGACATCTCAGTTTTAGGGGTTGGAGCTGGCTCTCCCCTCCAGCAGGAAAAGATAAAGAGAATTCAGACAGACGCGGATCAAAACGACAGCACGGCAGAGGACATGTGGACGCTCAGGTTTGCTGATTGCCCGTGACAGAAGCAGCCGGATAAAGAATGGGAGAAAAGGACACAGATGATCCCCTGTATGGCACGCTATCCGTGATTCCTGAAGCCTGCGGGTCCGAGCAGCAGCCACGGGCACCTCATCTCCCGGCTAACAGCTTCGTCCAAAGCCTGACTAAGGCTCTTACACGGCTGGCTGGGGGTGCCACTGATCCCTGCTCATCTCCTACTGGCTCATTAGGAAAAAAAAACACAACTGAGACCCCACTGACCTACATAGCTGCTCTTTAGGGTTTGGGGTTAGACTGGGCAGGTTTGGCAACAGCACCTCAGGCGCTTTTTTGCTTTTGGAGGGGAGAGATTCTTCTGTTTTATTCTTGCTCTTTACTCTTTTAGTCAATTTCCTTCCCTTTTTTTCTCGCCCTCCCTCCTTCCCTCCTTCATCCGCCAGCTCATTGTCTGCATTATGACTCTGCTCATTTGAAAGTGAGTGTTGCCTCCTCTCTTTCCTTTTAACACCCCCCAGGTTAATGAGCCACAGGCACAGCCCCTTTCTTTTTTCTTTCTTTTTCCTTTCTTTTTTTTTGCTTTCCGTCCCTTCCCGGCCTTTTCACACTTCTATCTGTCTGTCTCTCTTGTTATTTCCTCCCGCCTCTTCTTTTTCTTCTTCACCCTCTGTTTCTTCTCCTCTTTTCTTTGTCTTCTTGTCATTTCACGGCACGTTTTGGCTTTTGTAACTAAGGTGCAATTATAGTTGTTTTGGATACTGGAGGACAAAAGGGCTGAGGTATGATCGGTTTGAATACTCACACACACACACACACACTCACACATACACACTCACTGCTGCATTTGCTGTGGAGTTTTACATTAGTAATCTGCAAGTGTAAATATTACATCACATCTGATCACCCCACTTTTAAGTCTTTTCATCATAAAATCCCCCCTCCTCCCTCTTCATCCTTCACCCTGTTATAATTTATGTCGTTCCGGCTAAAAGAATATCTCACTCTGCTCCTGTCAGAATTTCGACATGTCGATATGGACGCCTGAGATTAATGGCGATTAAGCAAACCAGTGAGTCATGTTAAAAGGAAACTGAAACCTCCTCACTGTTGTGTTTTTACAGCTTTCTGGAGGGAAAGTGGGGGTAAAACTTTCAGGGTTGTGTTAATTGCTTATTTAGGTGAGACTTGGATACTGAAAACAGTAAATTTCTTATGAAGATACAGAACTGGATTCTTTTAGGAAAACTTTCCACATTTATTTCTCCCAAAACTTTGTTTAAAGATTTTAGGGCCTGTGTCCACTGACTGCATTTTTTTTGCACCCTTTTCATATCAGAAGGTTACGGAGCAAGGTACTGAAAGTTTTCTCATGGAAGTTTGGCATTGCAAAGCGTTGAGACCCCAGCTAATTTACAAAAAGTTGCTTTGTTTCTGTTATCAGGATTATTTAAACACCTGAATACAATAGAGAAAACTTTTAAAGCTGTGCTGATAGCTGGATCTGTTACTGAAAAGTGACCAAAACTCTAAAAGAGCAAAACATTTCATGAAAAAAAGAATTTCCAGATGTAGTCAATCTTTTCTTTTTAACAGATCTTAAATTCAACACCCCTCCCTTATCTTCACCTGTTGTGGGTCCAACCATCCATATTCTGGTCTCTGTGGGTTTGTAGAGGGGTCGATGGCGCGTGCCCATGGTTTACTTTGTTGGTGGTTAAAAGCCGCCCATCTTTTTGCCTACCAAATGACTCGTAGCCCTGAAGACACTGATTTACATGACAGGAAACACACTGGCTGTCACACCAACCTCACCAAACCTGGATTAGAGTGGGTGAGCTGAACGGCTGCTTGGACACTCTGTGTGTGTGTGTGTTTGTGTGTGTGTGTGTGTGTGTGTGTGTGTGTGTTGGACAGTGAGAGACAGCACGGGGCTTTTTTAAAGTTGGCCTGGCGACACACAGTTGCATGCAAGTATGTGTCGGGGTGTTTATGAAGACACTTGCTCTAAAATGTGTCTGTAAGTGTGAGCACAGGCGGTGTGAACATGTTCCCTATCACGTGAATCTCAAGTGTATGTGGAGAAGTGAGAGTCTGCCTATGATTTTTATTTTTACATGCACACATAAACGCCTGACGCCATGACGTAAGCTTGTGTGTTTCCAGGATGTGTGTGTAAGTGTGTGAGGAGCGTGGATCACATGCCTGCGAGCCTGCTACACACCTCAGCTGGTTTCAGATTCTTTTTTCTCCTCACTGTGGTGACAGAGAGTCTGTTGTGGCCACATCTTAATCCAGTAATAAAATAGTGATATGCGGTGACATGCACGCCTTTGAGGGCATTTATTTTAACCAGACATAATGGATTTTTAAAGGTATGAGTTTTGAGTATGTCACAATTCAATAGCACAAGAAACATCCTGGCATTTATCAACAGAAAGCATCTTTTTGTACATCTTGGACTTTCATGTCCTGCAAAATCATACAAATTACAACCAGATTTTATTACAGAATGTACAACCCCAATTCCAATGAAGTTGAGATGTTGTGTAAATTGCATTTAAAAACTGAATACAGTGATTTGCAAATCCTGTTTAATTGTTGAATACACTACAAAAATATAATATTTATTGTTCAAACTTTGAAAATATTCTCTCATTTTGAAATAAGTGTCATGATTAGGAATAAAAGGAGCATCCCCAAAAGGCTCAGTCCTTCACAAGGAAAGATGGGGCCAGGTTCACCACTTTGTCAACAACTGTGTGAGAAAACAGTCCAACGGTTTAAGATCAGTGTTTCTTGTACAATTGAAAGAATTTAGGGATTTCATCATTTAGAGTCCATAATATTATCAGAAGATTCAGAGAATCTGGAGAAATCTCTGCACGAAAGCAGCAAGGCCCGTGGATGCCCGTGACCTTGGACCCCTCAGGCGGCGCTGCATTAAAAACTCACATCATTGTGCAAAGGATATTAGCACGTGGGCTCAGGAACACTTCAGAAAACCATTGTCAGTTAACACAGTTTATCACTACATCTACAGGTGACAGTTCAAACTCTACCATGCAAAGACAAAGCCAGACATCAACAACAGACACAAACGCCGCCGCTGGCTTCTCTGGGTCCGAGCTCATCTGAGATGGACTGAGGCAAAGTGGAAAAGTCTGCTGTGGTCTGACGAATCCACATTTCAGATTGTTTTTAGAAATCATGGATGTTGTGTCCTCGAGGCCAAAAAGGAAAAGGACGATCCAGATTGTTCTCAGCGCAAATTTCAAAAGCCAGCATCTGTGATGGTATGGGGGTGTGTTAGTGCCTATGGCATCATGGGTAACTCACATCTGTGAAGGCACCATCAAAGCTGAAAGATACATCCAGATTTTGGAGCAACATATGCTGCCATCTAAGCAATGTCTTTGTCAGGATCGTCCCTGCTTATATCAACTAGAAAATGCCAAGCCAAATTCTTCACCTGTTGCAACAGCATGGCTTTGTAGTAAAAGAGTGCAGCTACTAGACTGACCTGCCTGCAGTCCAGACCTGTTTCCCTTTAAAATATGTGACACATTATGAAGCTCAAAATGTGACATTGGAGACCCCAACTGTTGAGTAACTAAAGTTGTGCATCACAAGAATGGGGAAGAATTCCAGCTCCAAAGCTCCAACAATTAGTGTCCTCATTCCCCAAACACTTATTGAGTGTTGTTAAAAGGAAATGTGATGCAGCACAGTAGTAAACATGCTCCTGTCCCAGCTTTTTAAGTACATCTTGCAGGCATCAAATTCAATTCAATAAATATTGGCCAAAAAAACCAATAAAGTTTATCATTTTGAAGATATCTTGTATTTTAGTGTATTCAGTTGAATTAATGGTTAAATGGGATGTGCAAATCGTTGTATTCTGTTTATTCATATTTTACACATACCAACTTCATTGGAATTGGGGTAGGACACTTTAATATCCAGGGTAACTATGGTTAGTAACAAAAACGTACAAAGAGGCAAAGGAAGTAATTAAGACATGGAGTGTTTGGATTAACCTGGAAAGCCAATCGCATCATGTAATTCTTGGTTTGTGCCATTTTCATACATTTGCTTAAGCAGTCTTCTACATTGAAAACAAAGCAGTGTAATAGCCAGCAGATTTGCATATGTGGGACACTCCAAACGGCTGGTTTAGATAGGACCTGGACGGATGGTTGCATAGATGGCAGAGCATAGAAGAAATAGTTGTGTCCTTGTATGTCGTCATGTGGTTTGAAAAACATGAGTAAACCCATAAATGAATGGTAATGATTTTCCCAAGGAGCGTATTACAAGCTTGCGATCAGTGGAAATGAGGCCTGACTTAATAAAACTAATCAAAGCCTTCAGCCCAGAAGGTCAATTACAAGTCATTAATATTTATGACAACACCAAGGTGACTCATCATATAAATCTGAGCTCAAAGTCAAATGCTCCCATCATGAATATGTATCACAATAAGGTGCATATACATTTAAAGTAAGACACATTTTTCTGTCCTCTTCTTCTACAGATATCTCAGCAGGATGTCACTGAGGGGCCTTGACCCCGCCTGTCCCTCCACAATAAAGCGTGAGCCCTCCAGTCCAAGTCCCAGCTCTCAGGGGGACGTCAGCCCAGCTCAGCCCAGCCCTGGAAGCTCTTCATCGGATACAAACTCCAGCTACGGGCCCCTGATCAAGGGACACAACCACAGCAATGGACTGGACTCGCCAAGTCTTTATGGTCACACGGCGGGGTTGGCCAACAATGCGGGGAAAAACAGGTTGGTGTGATGATGATGCTGCACTTTGTTCTGTTTCTTTTCTCTGTGTTTTTTGCTCATTTTTCCCAGAGACGGGCATCAAGAACCAACTCCAGTTAAGGATTGATACGAAATGGGCCAATCCATCAACATCATTTGTCTTTATTCTGAACAATTCCCCCTTATCAATTATTTACATTTCCCCAGAGTGACTGAACCTTACGTCCACTATTCTGCCCCAGCTCGCTTAGCTTAGCAGATAAATCACAGTTTCCTAAGTAATCTCTGATTCAGGATTCCCCGCTTGAAGTTTTACTTAAGAAGCTGCAAAACTGAACACATAAAGAAACATCCATTACTTCCTCATAAGGGATTGTTTAAAACATTCAACATGTTATACATCTCCTAATGTACCACAGGCCATATAGAAAACACAGTATTAACCTGATGCTAACATATATAGGAAATCACATTGACATGCTAGTGGTGAGTATAAATCAATATAACTTTGGTTTTAAAACAGAATTTCAACTTTAATCACAGAAATGCATCACAATATTTTTTTCTGAACAGCACTCAAAACTCAGAAATTTCATAATAGTAATTGGTAAATGTTTTTCAAACAGGAAGTGCGGACTCATGGCTTTGGTATAAGTACGGCAAGCTCAAGGTTCCAAATAACTCAGATCATTGCTTGGTGGCCTACTTAAGGCAATAAAGTATAATAAAACCTTTTTTAATGAAAAACATCCAGAGATATCTAAATCCACTGACCAATTTCATATTAGTTTACTTACAAACTCAATAAAATGTTGTTGATGTACAAAACTTGTGAAGCGACTTTTCATATACAAAAGATTCACAGGAGGAATTGATGAGGGAATCAGTAAATAATCCAATTGTTCAACAGAGTTGATCAGGGATAAGGGTATCAATAAAATCCCTATTATTTCCTCTCTTTCTCTATTCAGGAGGTTTGGCGAAGAAGACAGCCAAGTGAAGTGTGAGTTCATGCTCGGCACGGTGGCGAAGCGGCTGTGTCTCGTGTGTGGTGATGTGGCGTCTGGTTACCACTACGGTGTTGCCTCCTGTGAGGCCTGCAAAGCTTTTTTCAAGAGGACCATCCAAGGTAAAAGGAGGACACAGACACATTAAAGCCCAGAGCAGTTTCATACTAAGTAACAGAGTTCATTGTGCATGACTGATAATGCTTCCTGCCTCATATAAACCTGTTTTACGAGCAACATTGAGCATTTGTTTTGGTGTAAACAACCCGCAATCAGTGAACTCACAGCTCCTGCCTCTCAAGCAGCAGAAAGGTTTACTATAAAGACATGTTTGCAAACAGCTGATACGAGGTTAAACTTACACCATGTGGTGTATACAGTAAACATGTTTAGGTCAGGCTTCAAAGCCTCTGACAACATACAGAGCAGAATGTGTGCACATTCGCTTTAGCCCTGAAAGCCGTTAAAGGTGAGACCAACAGCATGCAGTGTGGGTGTTTTAATAGGATTGTGGTGTGCTCTGTAGGAGACCTGACAGAGCATGTAGTGTTTAGGCCTTTAGAGGATGGTGGAGTTCAAAGGGTGAACAGGATGAGATGATGTCAGATCAGATCGGGAGATCTTGTGTCTGGCTCATCAGATACATCCTGTTACTGATCGAGGGAGGCAGATGAGAGCACCAGGAACTCGCTTTATGCCACCAGGTTCAACCTGAACACTCAGCTGCTATGATTTGGGAGCAAATTTTTTAATGCTACAACACTTATTTGTTTTTATTTTAGATCAGAAATTTAAAGGCAAACTCTAAAATCTTTTCACATTAAGTTTTAGCTATTGAGAGGAGTTTTAAACTAGTTTTATGTAGGCTGAAATTTATACTATTACCCTTCATTAGGGGTGTCCTGACACAACGTTTTCACTTCTGATCCCATTCAGATATTACAGCCCTGAGTACTGGCCGATACTGCCAGTAATCGGATACAATATCAGCTCAAAAAGTTTGATGTTCAGCTCAATATGTAGGTTTTCAAAGCTTGAATAAGCTTTAAGAAGTGTACATGCCAGGCCTGTAGTTGGCGATATAACTGTAAGGGCAAAATACACAGCTATGATTTAGAAGCCTAAGTACAGGTGAGCGGATCATCTGATTGCAGAAATGATGCAATAGATGCACATTTTGTTGAAAGGCCGTCAGCAGATTCAGGCAGCACAAGTAAAACACAGTAGTCCGACATTTTTACTGTGGTTGTTGTCCAGTTCCCACACCGCAATTTAAGTTGCCACAATAAAACTGCACACATGCGAAATGGAGCGTGATGTCAGCGTTTCCACTGAAAACTCCAGTTTGCTGTTTACACAGCAACAGTGGCTGCCGTGTCTCAGAAGAATTCCACTCTTGAGACAGTTTTCAATAGTTTCTGTTTTAGATTAGACAAAACCGTGTTTCTGAAACACAACAATCTCTTTGCATTTCATTCTTAAAGCGTTGTCATGTAAATGGCTCCTATCTTTATGCTCTGTTTGTTTGGAGTAGTTTCTTACACTACAAACTAAAACTCAACATATTTCTGCCTCCTATGTGTTTATATATCTTGAGTGCCCCAGTTTTATAGAACCACAGAGCCTTACATTTCCTTTCATTACAAAGTTATTTTAGGAATATAAATTACTCTAAAATGTATTCTTGCCCCAGTCTTCCTTTAAAAACTTGTCTTCTTTACTTTCCTCCCTCAGGTAACATTGAATACAGCTGCCCTGCGTCCAATGAATGTGAAATCACCAAGAGAAGGAGGAAATCCTGCCAGGCCTGCCGATTTGTGAAATGCCTGGCTGTGGGCATGTTGCGAGAAGGTCAGTGATTCGCAAAGAGACACTATTGAGCCTGGGTCAAAAACATTAGTTGCTTCTTGCAGAATTGATTGGTCGGTGGACTTGGCAGAGGTTCAAAACTTTATCTCTTGAATAGTTGAATCTGAGAAAAAGCACAAAGATTGTTCGAGTAAAACAAGACTAACTGTGATTTCTTTTTTCGCGCTTGTTGTGCTGTGGGCTGCTGTGAAACTTAATACTTCTTATTGTTGAATTTCAGCCCCTTTGTGCCACTCGTGATGTGTGTGAAGGTCTGTTTGTGTTGTAAACATGGGGCAGAACAATGCAAATAGCTACACATCTCTTTGAGTAAGGAGTGATTACACATTTCTACCTTTGCTTCACCTGTGATACTTTTGTATTTCAGACACTTATCAACTTGTCTGTGTTTCATGCACAAACTTGCAAGGCAAGATGTAGCTTCAAACAGTGTGTTGAGTTTATAAACCTTGTCCCTCACAATTTTTGAAGGTTAATTTTTATGAGAAATTGACCTTCCCATCTGAGCCTATTGTTGCTTTTATTACTGAAAACTAATTATTGACACAGCGGTGCCTTTGCCCAGAGCACCTATACTGTATTTATCCTCCTGTAGAGACTCCCCTGCATTGAATTAAGGTTGACTCATTAGAAACAACACCCTGTTTAATATGTATTCATTTTTACAGCCACTTTCCTCAACATATTAA
This sequence comes from Thalassoma bifasciatum, assembly GCA_008086565.1. Taxonomy (NCBI): domain Eukaryota; kingdom Metazoa; phylum Chordata; class Actinopteri; order Labriformes; family Labridae; genus Thalassoma; species Thalassoma bifasciatum. Next base: position 221,928 of record RPOG01000759.1, on the reverse strand, counting down.
AAACACACATTGGTGTAACATGTCAGTCTGTGTCAGTGGTCAGGTGCTCCTGTAGTCTCACTGTGTGCTTGTCTGGTGACATATTGTTGTCCAAATTTAGAAGTGACTCAAAAAGGAAAACATTAGCGACCTCCTACTGTAAAGCTGTGAAGGGGTAAGAGATGATAGTGCAGAAAGTGGGGCAGATAAAAGTTGTCTGTGAGTGTATGATGTGAGCTAAGGGACAGTAAATGTTTGGACGGACTAAGTATCTCAGGACTAGATGTTTTCAATTTGTCGAAGAGTTATTGTGGATGACAACATGGGAAAATACTACTTTACTGCCTGCTAACACTAAGCAGATTTAATCCTAGAATGAGAAAATTTAGACAGTTTAAACAAAGCTATATTCACATATAGTCACATCAAGAAAGCTTTAGGAATATGTTAATCAGATTTCTTGATAAGAGGAATTCAAATACTAGCATAATAACCAAAAACTTTAAGGGAGCGAAGCGTATTTGTAGGACGACAAAGCTACAACAACGCTGGCTAACTGCTAGAAACTTCCAAGCGTCATTTCTAAGACTAAGGGTTGAAAAAGAGACAAAGAGTGTCCTTGAGGTTTTTGTGGTTTTTAATGTTGAGAGTGACTCAGTTCAAGTTGCTTCGTCTTGTAAAAGCTCATCATTTCAAGATCACGAACTTACAATGAACAGCTTTGATATGCAGAAACAGAACTTTTGAAATAATCAACTAAGTTACTGTTGATTGAGTGTGATTTCGTATTTTGTCATTTAAAGGTATATTCAAATGTTTAGGGGTGAGAGAAAAACTTGATTCACAAAGTACAAGGATTTATTTGTTTAACTATCTTTCAATTTTTATTTATTCTGGCAAAAAATGATTTATTTTTCAAAATGTAAATCTAAAATAAAAAAAGAGTAGAAACAGCTGGTTCAAATATATTGCTGCTGAATAAATCTTAAAAACTGACTCACATGATGTGAATTTTCTGGGGAAATGTGACCTCTGGTTTAGTCTGTAGACATTATCATTCACTGGTGTTACAAAGGGGAACTGAAAATCGCAATTTGGCAATATCTTAGAATCGTAATTTAAACTGAATCAGCACTCAAAAAGTTGTATTGTTTAATAATTAACTCAGGAAAAAAGTATATCAGCCCAGTATCTCAGTGGTATCTCAAACAACCATTAAAATGACCAGGGCTCGCCATCAAAGCTTTGTCTCAGAATTAACCAAAACTTTCTTTATCAGAAATTTTATAAAGATGAAGAGACAATATGTATGTATCTGTGCATGTATCACTTTTTGTGCAATCTGAACATGTTTGCATTAACTTGTCCTGTAAGCAACAGCCAACAAGAGGGGCAAAATTCCTTAAGAGCACAAACGTTCCAAAAAAAGCTGATTCTAAATATTTTGGATACTTCATTTCAATTTTAGGTCTAATTTAAGTGATCTTGACATTTATTAACTTGTTTACAAACTGTCTTTGTACGCTCCTCTCATGTAGCAAAGCTGTATTTGCTGATATCAGCAGATTGCATTTATAAATCTGATGTTATCGTTGCAAAGATCGGAGCTATGAAAAATCAGATGCTGGTTGTAAAGACTGAAATGATCCTGTAATGAGTCCTACTTATCTCCAAACACATCACAGCATGTTATTTATTGCTGCTGTGTGTTCCTCGGTGTGTTAGTGTAGATATTTTGCATCATTACATGAAAACATGTTGTGACTTCGCCAAACACGTGAAGGTATGCTCTCACATTTTGAAGCCTTGTGTATGTGCCCTTTCTCTAAATTAGCTTCTTTTAATAGGGCATCAGCAGCATCCCAGTCTGCCTCTCTTCTTCCCCCTCTTTCTCCTATTCCTCCCCCTCTTGCCACCCCCTTTGCCTTCCCTCCCCCCTCGTAAATTCCTCCAGATGCCTTGTGGGATTCCTGGACCTCCGTGAAACGCGAACTGCCCCTCGTAACTCCCGCTGTAAGCACCCTCGTAATGCGCTTCATCGTGTCTCGTAATGCCCCCTGTTCCCCGGAGAGGCCGCAGTAAAGGCTGAGACAGAGGAGCTGTGAGATTTAATGGGCAGAGTCAGAGCCTTATGAAACACACAGCTTAAAGACATATAGACCCCCGGCAGGATTTGATTAAGCCCCTGTTTCGTGGACAAATCTGTTGTTGCTGTCACCTCTGAGGAAAATAAAATGTGAGATCCTGGAATTTAACACTTTATCCTTCTTAGAAATATGGTCAATGGAGCTACTTTTCCCCCGTCATCACATGGCTACTTCCTGCTCCCGCTGGCTGAAGTCATTTGGTCTCAGGTGTGATAATCTGTTTTCTGAGAAAAGCGGCAGAACGTAGGCTGGACTATGTACGCTTTTCTCTGCCAACTTTCCAAATCCCTTCATATGTTGACAGTGAGAATGGGAACGTGACGCCACAGCTACGTTGAGGGTAGCAGTCATGTGTACATTTGTCACAATATCTGAGAAGCGTGGGATTGTTTACACTGAACACATGCTGGTGGTGGAGGTGATGGAGGCAGGGAACTGATGCCTGGTAACATGGATCAGTCTGGATCAGCGGCTGGATGTCCTGGATGTTCCTGAACATTACATTTTGGGAACTTGTAAATCTGTTCATGTGAGGATCCGGTCATCCTCGAAGGAAGGCTGAGGGATGAAAGCAACAAAAATAGATCGATGTCTGAACAGTGTGTGTTTATCGAACGCTGATGGGGCCGTGCAGGAGAACAGGGAGGTGGTGTGTGTCTGTTTCGTTATCCGCCAGAGCTATTCTTGGCCTTTGGGTTGTCAGCACATTCCTCCGTGAAGAGTTACACTTAGCCCTGATGTGTGTGTTTGAGTAACTGTCACAAATGAACACACACAAACAGAAAAATAACCCCGTTAAATTGCATTTTCACAACATATTGCACACGACAACCCATTTTTTCCTGTTTAATCCAGTGTTTGCAGAGTTAGTGCTAAATCTGATGACAGCACACATGTAATCAGACTTTTTGCCTCATCTCACACCTCAAAGGGCCGACTGCCAAGTGCCCAGGATTATCCACACTTACTATTTGCCCCTCGTGACATCACCAGAGCTTCATGGGGCACAGAGTTTGACTTTACAGCCTCTGGGTTAATGCCACAAATCATCTACTTGAGTACAAACCCCTCACTTCCTCCACCCAACCCAGCAAAACTGCCATTTCAAGTTTTCTGTTTTGCCTCTGTTGGACAAAATCTGCTGCTAAAATATGAAGTAGACCTTGTAAAATAATCCAGGATTGAAACAGTCTGATTGTGATTTTTTCCCCCTGAATTGCAATTGCATTTATTATGCGCTATTTTTAAGTTCCCAATCTTATGTGTTGTTGGTATCAATTGCTATATTAAATTAAATGAGATATTTATTTGTTATTCTTGTTTTGAGTATAAAAAACACAAATTAATGAGAAAATTAGGAATTCGTAAAAACAAAACACCACAAAAAAATCCACATAAGAAACTCTTTGCACATACATGTACATCGCAATAATCAGAATATCATAGAAAAGTCATTAATTTCACAAAGTAAAACCTGGATAATAGAAAGATTTGTTAACCATAGAGTGAAATAATCCAATCCCTTTTTACTCAAAATGTTGATGATTTTGGCTTGCAGATGATGAAAACCCAACATATGATTAACGAAATCTGAGTATTTTAAACGGGAATGTCAAGCCTCTGAAAAGATGTGCTTCTTTTTGGCCATTTTCAAAGTATTCTCCCAATTTTTGCCCATATTCACCCATGTTTGCTGCTTTTTGAACATTTTTGCTACACTTAACTTATCTGCATTGGTACTTCTTTCTGTTTTTTTTTATATTTACAGTTACTAAGGTCCTGATTTGATAACCAACCAATTTACAATTACCAACTATTCTCAGTGAGCTATTTTTATTTTCCATTTCACAGTTTCCCCAAATAATTGCACAGAATCTTTTCAAACAAGTGTTAATTGACCCCTTAGTTCCCACTGGCCCGCCGGCGGGCCCTTTGCCATTCCTCTGACGGTATTTCAGCTGCATTTATCCTGATGTGGACTTTAAAAACATGATATTTTCTGAAACTAGAGACTTTAATCTTTCAAATGAGGTGTCACTGATGAATTTTGACCTTATGGTTCTTCAGTTATAAGCTTTACGGTATATAGGTCAGAATTGGGTGAGAACTAAAGATGTACTGCAAAGATATGTTTTTAACACATTCCTTATTCATACAAATAAATGATAAAAATAAAACAAATCAAATCATGAAAATAGAGAAACAGCAATTACCTCCAGTCTGGGTTTACCTAAAGACTCCAGTATTTCCCATCCTCCACCTCCTATCTTTCCAATAACCCTTCCCATAGGCTTTCACTTTAAAAGTTATATTATGTTGTATAATGAAATTACTATTATGGTGGTTTCTTAGTTGCTAGATGTGATATCAGGGGCATCCAGGTTGAAGTAAATTGTGGTATTCAATCTTTTAAAGTGTATATTATCCTTTCCTAGTGGAGTGTTTTGGTTAGGTTATTTAGCCACATCTTAAAAGTAATACCCTTAGCATTTTTCCAATAGATTGTGTGTTTTTGGTACAGAGTTTTTAGGCCCATTGTCATTCACATGCTCAAAAAAGCTGCTTTCTCAGGACCATGTGGGAGTGTTTTTTCCTAATTTGAGTAACACAAACAACAGCACAACTGCCTTCAGCTTTTGGTTAAAATACTCTTAAACCCCAGTTGCCTGAATGAAAATAGTCAAATCAGGTATTCCAGTTTAGTAGCTTCTATTTCAAGCTGCTCTTTGAAAATCATTTCCCTCGTATGCAAAAGATAAACACTGGAGATTATGTGTTCATGAAGTATCCTGTGACTCTGCACGAGAAGCTGATTGAGTAAAGTGGCTTATGTGCGGTGCTATCAGAAGGTCTTTAAGGAGCTTTACATGCAAAAATATACAGTCATACAACATCAGAGCATTATACTTCATTATAGTCTTATAGATGAGCCTGTTGGCTTAGAGGGAGGGGCAAAGGTCATAACCTCTCACACTCACTGGGCTTTGAGAGCTGTCTTCACACAGCGCTCCTGATTCATGCACTCGTACAGCTGGAAAATATGTCAAACAATCTAAACGTTAACACAAATGTACTTTGTTGTACATTATTTTAATAATCTGATTTAATATTTGTTGGTTCAATTCCTTATGGTAGTGCTGAAGTTAGTGAAAACATGCATGTTAAGCTAAATTCTAGTCAATCAAAACTTTGTACAAAATGAGGAAATTTGTGTTTTTCTTTGTTGTAATGCTTCTTTGCAACAGATATTACATTGTAAGAAAGCCTGTTTGTTAGTAAAATAAAAAAAGAATAACAAATAGACAAATGTGGCACCATTTAAAAGTGAATACCCTGTTGAACATATCACACTTCCACCAAATTATAAGTAATAATTGAAGTGGAACATTTTGACAAACCTTAGCTCCTGCAATATTCTAATTGCAGACAGTGCAATATTTCTTTAACCTAGAATGTGTCAGAACACCAGATTAAATTTTTTGCAGTCGATATTTTATGCTCTATACCAGCGTTACTCAATAAAAGAGTCAAATTGTTGAAAAGTACTTTTGCAAGAGCAACAGTCTAAGTGATGAAAAGTGGCAAAAAGCTAAGATATAGCAATGAAAATGAGATAAGGTGGCAAAAAATGGTAAAAAAAAACAAAAAAAAAGCAGCAAAATGAGTGAAAACTTGGGTAGTAAAACTTTTCAGAGGCCTGACAATTCTGATTAAACATCCTGTCTTTATTGAGCTTCCATAATAGTCTAATTTTCACAGACACTGAATTTGGAGTTTTCATTATCTGTTAGCTATAATCAACATTTCAAGAAATAAAGAATTGAAATAATTCACGCTATGTACAATGAGTCCATAAATATCTAGGTTTCACTTTTTGAAATCAGCGACCAAACATATTGAACCTTTTTTTATTTGATTTTTTATATTTTATATTTGATTTCTTGAGATATCTCTTTCAATATGGCAATTAATATCAACAAGACATAAAATGAGGAACCTAAAACTAATTGCTCAATAAATTAGATTATTTCTGCAAACTGTTCAGCCCTAGTATAAACCAAAACTGCCTGAAACCATAAATAGAACTTTGACATCATTATCATACAGAGCTGCATGACACATTTCTTCCTGATGAAGAGGAGCGTTGTGTTATTTAATGTTGAGGCTCTTACTATAAATATCTGCATGAAGAATAAGTGCAGGAGGCAGCGCGCCACAAGGGATGGAGCATCACAGTGAAGTGTCAAGTGGGCAAATAATAACCTCAGAGTGTCTCTTTCAGCTGCGAGTGCTGTTATAGATTCATGGCCACTACAGTCATTTACACCATGCAGATCAGGAAACCAAACACCACTACTAAAGACATCCTGAGTCACGCTCTCTCCCACAGACGCATATATTTTCTTTACACATGCACCTGGTGACTGTTTGCCCGCCATCAACACGTATCCTATCGACTTTTTTTCGATTCAACAGCCCCCTATACAAAGCGTCTGCATGGCGACAGGGTTAGCACAGCGCTCGTTAAGATGAGCAGTTGTCATCAGCTGCTCTGAAGTTGCTTCGGGGTGTCGTGTTACAGGAAGCGTGCTGCCGCTGTGTGTTGTTGCACTTGTGGGGATTGTGAAGACAGGTGACGGATGATTAGAGAACATCCTGAGGGTCTGATGGGATCTGATTGAAGCCTCATCCTGATAAGTGATCGCTGTATTAAGCTGGAGTCAGACCAAAGAAATCTATTCAAAGTGGGGATGTAACAAGTGTGTTGTCTGCCTTTACTGATTCATCTATTAAAGATGTTTTCAGAATTTTTTATGACATGTATCAACTATTAAATTCTCATTCACTCACCATTGTGAACTGCAGAGTTGGCCTGCTGAAAAACCCAGTCATTAGCACACAGACCAGGGCCCTCAGTCATGAAGGATGCCCCCTGCAACATCTCCCTGCACAATCTGAAGCTCAATTGTACCATTGAAGGAAAAAGCAGATCATGACAGCGCTCCCTCCACTGTGCTGCCTAGAAAACATCTCAGTTGGATCTCCTTGTCATGACAGTAACGTTGGACGCCATCAGGACCATCAAGGTTCAATTTTTCCTCCTCAGAGAATCAAACTTTCTTTCACCTTTAAATGTCCCATGTTTGCCGCTCTCTGTCAAAGTCCAAACAGGCAACTTAGTGGCGTTGGAAGAGGTTTTTTGTTCTTAAAGTCCTTCTCTCTCAGATGCCGTCTGATCGTTATTGGGTTACTGTATCAGCCTTGAATTGGGTTGAAGATTGTCCTGTGTCTTGATGGACAGCCAGTCAGATCCTCAGGCTCAGCACTTGTGAAATTTTTTGGGTCTAACACTTGACTTTTTTGTTCCATAACCCATGAGATCTTTGAAGAAGTCCAAAATGTCAGTCTTACTGCTTCCAACCTCAGCAGTGATAGTGTGTTGTGAGAGCTTTTGCTTATGCAGCTCAACAATCACCATGTTCAAAGAGAGAAAGATTTGTCATCAGGAGAACATGACTGTGTAAATATCTGGCATGGAATTAGGTTAAATCCACATTTTGCAAGATTTTGTCTTTAAAGGTTATGATTTTAAACTTCTGATCAGCTGATGAACTGACCATTCCACTTTAATTGTTGTTGCAATAAATGGTGCATATTTCAAAATGCATAATTGCAAAGCTGTGTCTCTCAAATTTGTGAATCTTCTGACTCTTGAAGGCTTTGTTTCTGCTCTACTCACTTCAGGCTTTGGGCTTCCCAAAGTCATACTGCCAGATTTAACTAATCTGATAAATGAGTATCTAGAGCACATAAAGAAAGTATGTAGTGACTTTCAATGCATCATTAACATGAACCTGTTTTTTGTGTCTCCAGGTGTGCGTCTAGACCGAGTTCGGGGCGGCAGACAGAAGTATAAGAGGAGGATAGATGCTGAGAACAGCACGTACCTGCAGACACAGAATGCCTTGCCTCAGAAGAAAACATGTAAGTCTATTAAAACTGAAACACACATTAACTCTGAGGTGTTATGAACACAGATGTACCTGATGACTGCTCCTTTTATGTTAATTAGAGTTAGTCTTTGGTCATTGAGTTCAAAACAGTCACATTATGCTCTCAGTGATGTCTGTTTGTCAAAGCACTGAATCACTTTTACAGCCTATATTTGCTAATGAGGCAGCATTAATCAATGCCAAGAGTGGATTCTGAAAGATGAATGTTTCCAATAGAATATTTGTGCCTCCCAAAATATCCATCATCCACAAGAACTGCTTCATTTTTTACTTTGTTACAACATTTCATAGATTTTTTGGACACTTTTTTGGAGTTGAAGTAGCCTAGCTTTGATTTTCTTACTGATCACCCAGAGTTGCAGCCAGGAGTGTGGAGTTTGTGAAAATGTATAATTGGGTCCCACAACTCCACGACTCCAAGTGTTCACATATACTTTTTAGGACCCCTGTCTGTCATAAACCCTCAGAATGGCTCTTAATTTTCACCCTAATATAGTGCCCCTGAGATGAGACCAGAAACATAAAAAGAAACTTTTCTTTTTATCAAGAACAGACACTTTCTTAACTGACAATACCATTCAGTGACACCACTACTAATGTGTTGCTTGTTCATTAAAATTTTGAGGTTGGTGGAAACTTTCAGTTTCTGTTTGTGACAGGGCTGAACAAAAATAATGAAGTTGCTATTATTTTTCTTTATATTGCATTTGCAATTTGTTGTGCCATTATTTCTAGGTTACTCATCTTATGTGTTGTTGGTATCAGCTGCTTTATGGAAGGGGATGTTTACTTTATTCATCATTCTTGTCGTGATTAAGAAAAACATACAGTTGTGCTTATAAGTTTGCATACTCTGGCAGGATTTGTGATTTCTTGGCCACTTTTTGTAGAGTATGAATGATGATATCATTATGATTTAAAATGAGTAAACAGTTGTTTATCAATAAATGACTTTTCCCAACCTATTCACATGACTGAAAGAAAGGTTTTGTGTTATCCTCCATATTCTTCAAAAAATGGCCAAGAAATCATAAATTCTGCCAGGGTATGTAAACTTAGGGGCACAACTTTAGGGAAAAAAAATAGCATTCTTGTTTTAAAAAAGTCCTCAAACAAAGCTCTGTTTGCTTATGCAGGTACATCTCAAAACATAATAACATGAGAAGTTCAATATTTTTATCACTTGTTTCAGAAAGTGACACCCAGATATTATGTAGACTTATCATACAAAGAGTGCATTAATTCAAGCCTTTATATTTTAAAATGTTGATTATTATGGCTTACAGGTCATAGTAACCCTATTTTCAGGTTCTCAGAAAATTAGAACATTACGTAAGATAAATAAACAGAAATGCCAGGCTTGTAGAAAGAATGATTATTTCTATGCACTCAATACCATTTTTGCTACTTATGACTACTTTTTGCCCACTTATGTCATTTTTCACTTATATTTTTTGCCACTTTTGCACTCTCAAACTTAACTTTATGGCTGCTTCTTGCCATTTTTGGCACTCTTCACTACTTAGATTGTTGCTCTTGCAAAGGTAGTTTTCAACAATGTGGCTCTTTGGTTGAGCAGGTGTGGTGCGTAAAACATCCACTGCAAAAAAATTATCTGGTATTCTGACACACATCAGAAATAGAATATTGCAGCAGGCAATGATATGTTTTAATCTAATTCACAATTAATTGTTGAGCCCTAGTTTGTGATTGCATTTTTGTTTTGTTTGGTATATTTTCCTGGGACGACCTGGATGAATTAAGAGGTTTTAAATGACTTGTCTGTTTCTTTTCTGTTTTCCTTCTTCCTCAGATACTGTCGGCTGTGTCGTAGAAAACAAGGTGGTGTCGTTGCTCCTGGTTGCAGAGCCAGAGGGAATCTTCGCCATGCCTGACCCCACCGTGCCCGAGAGCGACATCAAAGCTCTGACCACGCTGTGTGACCTCGCCGACAGAGAGCTGGTGGTCAACATCGGCTGGGCTAAACACATCCCAGGTATTTCTCAGACCCTAAATACACCCCTGCGGTCTCAGTCAGTCAGTCTGTCTGTCAGTCAGTCAGTCAGTCTGCTCACACACACACATTGGCTCACATTAAGTCTCTAATCTGATCACAGCAGACTGTTGTGACTTGTGGGTGCCAAGACAGTCGCTACATGCCCTGAGGAGAGAGGGCATGTTGGCACGACTGAGTGTGTTATCTGTCAGTCATCCTTTATGTCTGCATGTGTGTGTGTGTGTGTGTGTACTGACGCTGCTGTGCCTTCACTGATCATAGTGTGTGTCCGGGATATAAAACAGCTGACTGTTGTTCTCCAGGAGGTTAAAATTCATTTCCTTGGCTCCGGCTGACTCTGAATTACTGAAATCCTCTCGATCCGTGGAACACTTAGCGTCTCCAGTGACAGCTGTGGAGACGTCCAGATATTTTTTCACTCTTAGGGATGAGAAGCTGGTAATGTAAGGAGGAAGTGAGCTTTCTGATAGATTAGAGGGATTGAAAGGGGAGTATGAAGTTGTTGTTGGTGGTAATCGTATGCGGCAGCATTAGAGAGATGCAGGTCTGACTTTGACTGAGCTTTGTGCTGCTGAGTGTTTTGAGCCGTTCACCGTTCACAAAACTACAAAATTATGTTTTCATGTTCAATCAGTTATTCATTACTGTAAGAGATATAAAAAAAGAGAGGGCATTCTTCTAATCTCATGTTGCCTTGAAAAGTCTTTGAAGCTCCAAACTTTTGTAATGAACAAAGCATATTGTGAGAAACAAAATTTGATTGAAAACAAAATAACTAGTTAAATTAAATATTGATATCCCTGAAATCAACACAACATTATTTCCAAATGAAAAAAGAAGGTAGAAAAAAAAGACCCTTAACGTCCAACAGTATTTTTCAACCTTTTAATGTCCCTGTGCAGCTCAAGTTTGTTGCCTGGCCACACTCCATTCTTGTATGTCCAATAATCCATTAAACCTGGGCCAATTATTGGCGCCAATGTGCATTCTAACCATAGACTGTACGATTCTAACACATATCTGCATCTGCCTTTTTTTTTTAAAATCTGACAGCCAATACAAGAAATTGCATTAAGACATAACTTATTTTAGTGCTGATAATCTCTTATAAGTTGTAGATTATGATCAAACATAAATCTAGAGATAAAACTTTTTCAAGATCTTTGAGATAAACAATAAACATTCGCTCAAAGGTATTTTAAAAAAAGTGAAGTGTTGGAGTTTGTATTATTCGGGATGTTGACACCAGTGTTGTCATTTTAACTGCAAATGAATGTTAACTCCAAATATCAGTTATCTTTGACTATTGATAATCAATATAGGTATTTGCCCTGGAAGACCATGTATTCTGTCTCTAATCCAAAGGAGAAGATGAAACAAAAATAAACCATTTTGCCTCTGCTAAACAACAACTTAGCTAACCATAAAAACACAAAAGTCAAAGATCTCACCAGGAGTTAAAATCCAAAAAACAAATTTTCCTTAGTTTCTCGCAGATACGGTATGTTAAGTTTTTGCGCTGCGCTTTTTTGGACTTCCCTCTCACAGCTACAATATATCCTCCTTAAATACACGTTACCCTTGTTCTACAATTGATTGTCTAGTATTAATACTTTGTACTACCTTTATCCATTCTTTACAGTGGAAAAACAGCATAATTACAACATAGCATACAAATCAGTTCGTCACTTTTGATTTGACAACCCATGTTTCTTTTTGATGTCTACATTTCGTTTGACTTATATTTTTTCTAATGTGTCACTGTCACACTTTTTTTGATTAGATTTGAAGATAAAGTACATCAATAGCACTGATGTGTGTCCTGGTTTTGTCTCTAACTGAAGCCTTGACAGCTTTATCAGCCTAAATCTACACCCAAAACACCACCAGGGGAACACCTGGGCTCTTTGTTTATGTTTAGTCTCTGAAATGCTTACAAAACACACAAAGCAGGTGTGTATGCTTGTGTGTGTGTGTGTGTGTGTGTGTGTGTGTGTGTGTGTGTGTGTGTGTGTGTGTGTGTGTGTGTGTGTGTGTGTGTGTGTGTGTGTGTGTGTGTGTGTGTGTGTGTGTGTGTGTGTGTTTTTGTGCTTGTATCTCTAACATGTTTGTCCTCTTATTCCTTGCGAAATAGTTGACATGAAGCATCCGTTTGAGTTTGTGCTGGTGTTTGTTGTCCCTCATNCATTAACTCTGAGGTGTTATGAACACAGATGTACCTGATGACTGCTCCTTTTATGTTAATTAGAGTTAGTCTTTGGTCATTGAGTTCAAAACAGTCACATTATGCTCTCAGTGATGTCTGTTTGTCAAAGCACTGAATCACTTTTACAGCCTATATTTGCTAATGAGGCAGCATTAATCAATGCCAAGAGTGGATTCTGAAAGATGAATGTTTCCAATAGAATATTTGTGCCTCCCAAAATATCCATCATCCACAAGAACTGCTTCATTTTTTACTTTGTTACAACATTTCATGGATTTTTTGGACACTTTTTTGGAGTTGAAGTAGCCTATCTTTGATTTTCTTACTGATCACCCAGAGTTGCAGCCAGGAGTGTGGAGTTTGTGAAAATGTATAATTGGGTCCCACAACTCCACGACTCCAAGTGTTCACATATACTTTTTAGGACCCCTGTCTGTCATAAACCCTCAGAATGGCTCTTAATTTTCACCCTAATATAGTGCCCCTGAGATGAGACCAGAAACATAAAAAGAAACTTTTCTTTTTATCAAGAACAGACACTTTCTTAACTGACAACACCATTCAGTGACACCACTACTAATGTGTTGCTTGTTCATTAAAATTTTGAGGTTGGTGGAAACTTTCAATTTCTGTTTGTTACAGGGCTGAACAAAAATAATGAAGTTGCTATTATTTTTCTTTATATTGCATTTGCAATTTGTTGTGCCATTATTTCTAGGTTACTCATCTTATGTGTTGTTGGTATCAGCTGCTATATGGAAGGGGATGTTTACTTTATTCATCATTCTTGTCGTGATTAAGAAAAACATACAGTTGTGCTTATAAGTTTGCATACTCTGGCAGAATTTGTGATTTCTTGGCCACTTTTTGTAGAGTATGAATGATGATATCATTATGATTTAAAATGAGTAAACAGTCGTTTATCAATAAATGACTTTTCCCAACCTATTCACATGACTGAAAGAAAAGTTTTTGTGTTGTCATCCATATTCTTCGAAAAATGGCCAAGAAATCATAAATTCTGCCAGGGTATGTAAACTTAGGGGCACAACTTTAGGGAAAGAAAATAGCATTCTTGTTTTAAAAAAGTCCTCAAACAAAGCTCTGTTTGCTTATGCAGGTACATCTCAAAACATAATAACATGAGAAGTTCAATATTTTTATCGCTTGTTTCAGAAAGTGACACCCAGATATTATGTAGACTCATCATACAAAGAGTGCATCAATTCAAGCCTTTATATTTTAAAATGTTGATGATTATGGCTTACAGGTCATAGTAACCCTATTTTCAGGTTCTCAGAAATTTAGAACATTACATAAGATAAATAAACAGAAATGCCGGGCTTGTAGAAAGAATGATTATTTCTATGCACTCAATACTATTTTTGCTACTTATGACTACTTTTTGCCCACTTATGTCATTTTTCACTTATATTTTTTGCCACTTTTGCACTCTCAAACTTAACTTTATGGCTGCTTCTTGCCATTTTTGGCACTCTTCACTACTTAGATTGTTGCTCTTGCAAAGGTAGTTTTCAACAATGTGGCTCTTTGGTTGAGCAGGTGTGGAGCATAAAACATCCACTGCAAAAAAATTATCTGGTATTCTGACACACATCAGAAATAGAATATTGCAGCAGGCAATGATATGTTTCAATCTAATTCACAATTAATTGTTGAGCCCTAGTTTGTGATTGCATTTTTGTTTTATTTGGTATATTTTCCTGGGACGACCTGGATGAATTAAGAGGTTTTAAATGACTTGTCTGTTTCTTTTCTGTTTTCCTTCCTCCTCAGATACTGTCGGCTGTGTCGTAGAAAACAAGGTGGTGTCGTTGCTCCTGGTTGCAGAGCCAGAGGGAATCTTCGCCATGCCTGACCCCACCGTGCCCGAGAGCGACATCAAAGCTCTGACCACGCTGTGTGACCTCGCCGACAGAGAGCTGGTGGTCAACATCGGCTGGGCTAAACACATCCCAGGTATTTCTCAGACCCTAAATACACCCCTGCGGTCTCAGTCAGTCAGTCTGTCTGTCAATCAGTCAGTCAGTCTGCTCACACACACACATTGGCTCACATTAAGTCTCTAATCTGATCACAGCAGACTGTTGTGACTTGTGGGTGCCAAGACAGTCGCTACATGCCCTGAGGAGAGAGGGCATGTTGGCACGACTGAGTGTGTTATCTGTCAGTCATCCTTTATGTCTGCATGTGTGTGTGTGTGTGTGCCTTCACTGATCATAGTGTGTGTCCGGATATAAAACAGCTGACTGTTGTTCTCCAGGAGGTTAAAATTCATTTCCTTGGCTCCGGCTGACTCTGAATTACTGAAATCCTCTCGGTCCGTGGAACACTTAGCGTCTCCAGTGACAGCTGTGGAGACGTCCAGATATTTTTTCACTCTTAGGGATGAGAAGCTGGTAATGTAAGGAGGAAGTGAGCTTTCTGATAGATTAGAGGGATTGAAAGGGGAGTATGAAGTTGTTGTTGGTGGTAATCGTATGCAGCAGCATTAGAGAGATGCAGGTCTGACTTTGACTGAGCTTTGTGCTGCTGAGTGTTTTGAGCCGTTCACGAAACTACAAAATTATGTTTTCATGTTCAATCAGTGATTCATTACTGTAGGAGATATAAAAAAAGAGAGGGCATTCTTCTAATCTCATGTTGCCTTGAAAAGTCTTTGAAGCTCCAGTGGGAAACTTTTGTAATGAACAAAGCGTATTGTGAGACACAAAATTTGATTGAAAACAAAATAACTGGTTAAATTAAATATTGATATCCCTGAAATCAACACAACATTATTTCCAAATGAAAAAAGAAGGTAGAAAAAAAAGACCCTTAACGTCCAACAGTATTTTTCAACCTTTTAATGTCCCTGTTAAGTTCAAGTTTGTTGCCTGGCCACACTCCATTCTTGTATGTCCAATAATCCATTAAACCTGGGCCAATTATTGGCGCCAATGTGCATTCTAACCATAGACGGTACGATTCTAACACATATCTGCATCTGCTTTTTTTTTTTAATCTGACAGCCAATACAAGAAATTGCATTAAGACATAACTTATTTTAGTGCTGATAATCTCTTATAAGTTGTAGATTATGATCAAACATAAATCTAAAGATAAAACTTTTTCAAGATCTTTGAGATAAACAATAAACATTCGCTCAAAGGTATTTTAAAAAAAGTGAAGTGTTGGAGTTTGTATTATTCGGGATGTTGACACCAGTATTGTCATTTTAACTGCAAATGAATATTAACTCCAAATATCAGTTATCTTTGACTATTGATAATCAATATAGGTATTGGCCCTGGAAGACCATGTATTCTGTCTCTAATCCAAAGGAGAAGATGAAACAAAAGTAAACCATTTTGCCTCTGCTAAACCATAACTTAGCCAACCATAAAAACACAAAAGTCAAAGATCTCACCAGGAGTTAAAATCCCAAAAACAAATTTTCCTTAGTTTCTCGCAGATACGGTATTTTAAGTTTTTGCGCTGCGCTTTCTGGGACTTCCCTCTCACAGCTACACTATGTCCTCCTTAAATAGACTTTACCCTTGTTCTAAAATTGATTATCTAGTATTACTACTTTGTACTACCTTTATCCATCCTTTACAGTGGAAAAACAGCATAATTACAACATAGCATACAAATCAATTAGTCACTTTTGATTTGACAACCCGTGTTTCTTTTTGATGTCTACATTTCGTTTGACTTATATTTTTTCTAATGTGTCACTGTCACACTTTTTTGATTTGATTTGGAGATAAAGTACATCAATAGCACTGATGTGTGTCCTGGTTTTGTCTCTAACTGAAGCCTTGACAGCTTTATCAGCCTAAATCTACACCCAAAACACCATCAGGGGAACACCTGGGCTCTTTGTTTATGTTTAGTCTCTGAAATGCTTACAAAACACACAAAGCAGGTGTGTATGCTTGTGTGTGTGTGTGTGTGTGTGTGTGTGTGTGTGTGTGTGTGTGTGTTTGTGCTTGTATCTCTAACATGTTTGTCCTCTTATTCCTTGCGAAATAGTTGACATGAAGCATCCGTTTGAGTTTGTGCTGGTGTTTGTTGTCCCTCATCAGCATTGTTCTGTTAGAAAAGAATGAAGATCCCCTTCTCCTCCTCCTCCTCCTCCTCCTCCTCCTCCTCCTCCTCCTCCTCTCCCACCCCCGGGCTGTTGCTGTCTGCCTTTTTTCTCCTGTTGTCGACTCTTTATCCTCAGCACAGTAGACAGACTGGGTACTGCTTATGTGTGGGTTTGTTGCTCTCTGCAAGTGGAGAGTTAAATTGGGAGAGCGGAGCAGGGGTGAGAGGAGGACTCAGACTCAGACACAGACACAGAGGAGACCCACCTGAGGGGAGAGACACAGGGGGCCCAGTGTTCATCCAACTGTCAGGCTAATTTCTCCTAAAGTTTGATTTGTTACAAAAAACATCATAAAATGCAACACAAATAAAAAAGGTTTTTCAGTGGAACCATTTCATTTGACAAAAGTTAGAAGTAGGTAAAGTTCAGTTTAAAAATGTTATAAAAAAAGACATTTGAAACTGTGAACAAGTCAGTCTGAAACCATCGGTGGGTTTGGCTCAGTCAGTACGTTTACCTGCACGCTGAGGTCCGACTAAGGTCGTAGCTCGATGTAAAGTCACAGGGAGTGATCTAGTCTTGTCTGTGTTTACATGCAGGAAAGAATGGCCGAGAACATCTCACTCCACTTTAATAGGCAGTGCTGTGTCCTTTATTGATAAGTAAAGCTGCTAGTTACTACTAGTTACTGCTCACCCAAAGTGTTTGTTTGTTGTATTTGAGCACATCAACCTTATTTATCATAATCATCTACTTTCTCTTTGCTGAGACCTGTCAAGTCTTGCCAAATCTAACAACAGCCTACAAGCAGTCGCATTATCTAGGTCTCACTAAGCTGTTTTCATGCATTTTTATAGTCTGATCTTGTGCTGACTAAGCTCATGGTCCGATTTCTTAAGCTGCATGAAAATGTACTGAGTGACCACAGACCAAACTGCCAACCAATCAGATCAATCACACATTCAAATGTTTGTCTGCTTGGCTATGGAGTTACAGTAACAGTGATGGTTGTGATGGTTTTGGATGCATGTAGCTTAGCTGAAGCTGTGGAGTGTTTAGGAAAATGGCAGGAAGGAACTCATGTCCACACAAATGGTGGGATTTCATGAACTGCTTGTCATTTATTAATTACAAAATAGTTACCAGCACTACAGCATCACTATCATTCTGTGGAGCAAAGCACATATACGACCTTCACAAAGTGCATCCCGACATGACTGCAATGAAAGGAAAAAAAGCACTGATGTTAATTGAATAATGTAAAGCCATGTTGAGTCTGCAACTGGTACGGTGGTTGACTTTAGTTAAGTGTAATGTTACAATAATGTGTGAGGAACAGATCTAATGCCCATGAGCCTTTATTTGGATTTTCACCTCAGTCTTTTGCTGGACACTTATCTGGAGCAACACCTCTCTGTGTTTTAGGCCTTGTTTACAAGACAGTTTTTCACCAATCTGCGAGGAAATGTACATGGAAATGCTGAGGGACTGAAAATTTGTAGTATGGATGTCAGGCCTGTAGTTGCTGATAAAACTGTAGGAGCCGTTTACACAACTATGGTAGAGGCTGAAGTAGAGGTGGGCTGATCATCTGGCGTAAATATTAAATGCATGTTCACTGATTGTTGAAGTGGTGCAACTTTTGCACACTTCGTTGAAAGGCAGTCAGATGATTCAGCAGCACAAGCACAACAACGTAGACTGCCATTGTTACTGTTGTTATTTAGTTCAGACACAGCAATTCAAGTTGCCATAATGAAAGCGTAATGCGTTGGTGCATCTTCAGCTTGCTGTTTACACAGCAACGGTGAAACAGAGCTTCCGAAAAATTTCACTCTGCTGGTTGTTTTGAAAAGTTTCCATCTAAGGTCAGCTAAAATGCCATTTGTTGTGAAACAAGAGGCTGAAATGCAACAATACCTTTGCGTTTCATCCTAAAACCTCTCTTGTGTACAAGGCCTCTTAAAATGGTACACCTGTGAATGGGACACAGCCCTGTTTTTTTTTCAAGAAGGTATTAAAATGAATTTTGAATTTAGTTTGGCAATTCTCATCAAGGGAAATTTAGATTATTTACATGCAGTCAGTTAAATTTGTTGTTGGTGTGACTCTGGTCTGGGTGCTCCTTGCCCTTCCACATGCCAATGTGGAATGACAAACCCTGAGGAGCAGATGGCAGCAGCAAAGACCTTGGAACAGAATAGTTATCAGTGACGGTGCATATGACATTTCAAACATGCAGGTACTAATTTGTGTGTGGCTTTGTCTTTCACTTGCAGACAGAGCTAGATCAGCAATGCTTTATTTTCATTCTTGGCTAAATTCAACAGACAGATGCAAGTGTGACATCAATCTTCTCATCTGTCTTCCAATAAAAAGTCTGTCTTCAACAAAAAAGGACTTAATCAGATTCGGAGCCATCTCTTAATAATGTGGACATCAATCAGTTTCAGAATAAAAGTTGACTTTGAATGCATTATACATTCACTAAGACCGAATGTTAAATCAAAAAGGATCTTATCACATTTCAATTACCTTATCATTCATTCAGAGATGTTGAATTGTGTAAGAGAATGAGAGAGATGAAAATCAGGAAGAAAGCAGAGAAAGATTAACGGCACGTACAGAAAAGTGACTTCTGCAGAGATGACGGAGGCATCTTGAGGCAGAAGATGGATAAAAAGAGGGAACAATAGCATCGTTCAAGAAACAGGTTTGTGATGTAAAAGAGATGGAACAGCTCAGTCGACTGAGACAAAGAAAAAAAGGTAAACGAAAAAGACAAACAGAGAGAGAATGGGTATTTTAAAGGGAGACTTCCCCCTCCGAGCAGCGTAATGGCCGTGTCACATCAGCTTTGGGTGAGTGGCAGTCCACAAATCCTCCACCGCTGCGAGAACCAGGGTCTTGGGCAAAGTGGCCTGGGCCATCTGAGTTCTTTTGCCCAGGGGGAGGTGAGTGTAAGGGGGGGCCACTGTCCTGGCTGCTCCCCCCGCCTCCTCTGTGTCTGCTCTTATCAGGCACAATGACAGTGATGTGGGCTGAAGTCTGAGGGCCAGACAGGCAGATGAGCTGGCTAAAGACCAACTGCCCCCTTTGCTTTTGGCCTTTTTTTGAGTCCGTGCTGCAAGTTGGCTGTCAAATATGAGTGTGTATGAGAGCGACTGTGGTGTGACGGGCTGTTCTTTGTATTTTATGATACGACTTACACTGGCATGACCATTTTTCCTCCCCTTAAAGCCTTTAGTGCCCTTTCCTGTAGAAAGAAAATCATTTGTCCCTTTTAAACGAGGTCTTTTGTCTTTACTGAAGCTTGTATTAGTTGTTAAAATCTATCGATATATTGTCTGATATTTCATCACACACACTCACACAAGTCCGGGTTCCTGATCGATGATCCAGTGCCAGAATACTGATCCCTATCGGCCAATGAAATTGTGCACAGACAGCCTTTTCCAATCAGTCTGGGAGTGATTGTGGGGAAAAGGGGCGCCGCTGATGTCCCCGTGGTGATTGTAAAGAGCAATGGATCCTGATGACAATTACTGATGGTGTCAAAAATACAACCTCACCCCCGCTCTGTAAAATCTTCTGGTTAATTACAGTAAACGTGTGTGTATACAGAGGTTTATGTGTGGGACGTGAGCAGGTTTAATCACACTCCTGTGGGGTGTAATTGTCAATCAAAGGGGGTGTGTCCAACTGAGGGTAATTAAATTCACACCCTATTTACTCCCTCTGTCCTCTGTTGTGTCCTTTACGTCGTGATCTTCTTATGAGGGAAATCATTCTTAATGTAGTCATCAATGATATTATCACACCTTATACAAATCACAGCTTTCATATGGGTTGTAAGCCAATGTTTAGGGCATTAGGTTGAGTGTCCGTTGATGGCATAAAAGTTGATAAATAGGTTTAGACTGTCTTCATTTTCTTTACGCCAAGACTACTACCAAACATTTTCTGACCATGATATTACTGTGCTTACTGACCAGTAGGGCTTCACAGTATATCATTTCAGCATCACCATTGCAATGTGTGCATGTGCAATAGTCACGTCACAATAGTAATGCCGAAAATAAATCTGTCTGAAGCCTAAAAAATAAACTGCATGGCCAAAAAAAAGAAGTTACCACTTGGATATAACTAAGCAAAAGAAAAGTGGTCGGGAAAAAAATCCTTGATGATGCTGATAGGTGATCACTTGAACATTTGGCCAAATCAAATTGAAGAAAAACACATGCACAATGGGAGGGGAACTCAAGGGATTGGGATTGAACAGCTGTATAGCTTTAAGAAAACCACTAATCAGTTAGGCTAACTGGCTTCAGTTTGCTAGGGAGCATAAAGATTGGTCGTGTGCTCTGATAAGTCTAGATTTATCCTGTTCCAGAGTGATGGGCGCATCAGGGTAAGAAAAGAGGCAGGTTAAGTGATACACCCATAATGCCTAGTGCCTACTGTACAAGCCTGTGGGGGCAGCGCTATGAACTTTGGTTGCTTCAGTTGCTCAGGTTCAGCAACATTATGAGCCCAAAGAACGAGATCAGCTGACTACCTGAATATACTGAATGACCAGGTTCTTCCATCAGTGGATTTTCACGTCCCTAATGGCACGGACATTTTCCAAGATGACAATGCCAGGATTTAGGGGCTCAAACTGTGAACGAGTGGTTCAGGGAGCATGAGACATCTTTTTCACACATGCATTGGCCACCAAAGAGTCCAGACCTTAACCCCACTGAGAATCGTTGGGATGTGCTGGAGAAGGTTTTGCACAGTTGTCAGACTCTCACATCATCAATGCAAGATCTTGTTGAAAAATTAATGCGACACTGGATGGAAATAAATCTTGTGACATTGCAGAAGCTTGTTGAAACAATGCCACAGCAAATGCGTGCTGTAATCAAAGCTAAAGGTGTTCCAAAGAAATATTGGAGTGTGACACCTTTTCAGTGTTGTGTAACAGATTTGAAAAACCTTCCTCCAAACAACAGAAACACACGCAATGCTTCTTTACAGGCCAAGAAGAAAAAAACATAAACTCTAACCTTATAGCATCCTTTCAAGATCCATCTTCTCTGCATCTCAAGTGTCTCATCCATTTTTTCTCATCTTTCCAGGCTTCCCCTCCCTCTCTCTGGCCGACCAGATGAGTCTGCTGCAGAGCGGGTGGATGGAGATCTTGATTCTCCGGGTGGTGTTTCGATCCCTGGCCTTGGAGGATAAACTGGTGTATGCCGAGGACTACATCATGGACGAGGAGCAGTCGAAGCTGGCTGGGCTACTTGACCTTAACAACGCCATCCTGCAGCTGGTGAAGAAGTTCAAAACCATGGGACTGGAGAAGGAGGAGTTTGTGGTCGTCAAGGCTATCGCACTTGCTAACTCAGGTATTAAGTCAAGTCTCTCTGAT
This sequence comes from Thalassoma bifasciatum, assembly GCA_008086565.1. Lineage (NCBI taxonomy): Eukaryota > Metazoa > Chordata > Actinopteri > Labriformes > Labridae > Thalassoma > Thalassoma bifasciatum. The sequence continues at coordinate 200,053 of RPOG01000759.1, read as the reverse complement.
AAGATTTTATTGATATCAATGCCCTTATCAATTCAGCTCTGTGTTGATTCCCTTATCAATTCCTCCTGTGAATTTTCTGTGTACAGATAGTAAGCTTTACAGGTTTTCTGTGTCAGTAAAATTCTTTTGAGACTAAATGAATATGAAATTGGTCAATGGATTTTGATATCTATGGACATATATGAATAAAAACAAGTAAAAATCATACGCCAGGTGACATCCAGTTATTGTTTTGTTGGATGCCAATGATCTAGCAGTGCTTCAAGTTGTTTGGAACCTGTAGCTTGCCGTAGTTAATCTGGAGTCAACCATGAGCCTGCACTTCCTGTTCGGAAAACATTTAGGTGTTAGTGTTTAGTATATTTTTGAGTTTTAAATACTGCTCACAAAGAGTTATTGGGGTATGTTTTTGTGATGAAAGTTGAAATTATGTTTTGAAACTTAAGTTTTGTCAATGTATGCTAACCATTAGCATATCAATGTAATTCCTGGCATATATTAGCATCAGGCTAGTGCTATGTTGTCCCTATTGTCTGTAGTACATTAGGAAATGTATATCATGTTGAATGTATTGAATAAGGATCTCTTGGAGGAGAGTAATATACATTTCTTTGTGTGTTCAGTTTTACAGCCTCTTAAGTAAAACTTCTAGTGGAAAATCCCAAATCAGAATTTTCTTGGGAAACCGTCATTTATCTGCTAAGCTAAGCCTGCTGGGGTAAAATAGTCAACATGAGGTCTGGGCGCCCTGATGTAATATAAAGAATTGAGGGCACATTAAAGATAAAGATTTATGGTGTCGATGGATTGAATAATTTCTTATAGATTCTGAACAAAAACCTGATCTCGATACCCATCCCTAATTATATTCCTGGACTACGCTTTGTAATTATGTAACTCTGATATTCCCTTTCAGACTCGATGCAAATTGAGGACTCGGAGGCAGTTCAGAGACTCCAGGACGTCCTCCATGGGGCCCTGCAGGACTACGAAGCCACCCACCACCCAGAAGACCCTCGGAGGGCCGGCAAACTGATCATGACCCTCCCTCTCCTCCGTCAGACAGCTGCTCGTGCTGTGCAGCACTTCTGCAGCATCAAACAGGACGGCCGCGTCCCTATGCACAAACTGTTCCTCGAACTGCTGGAGGCCAAAGCCTGACAACGAAACACACGGCTCTTGGCTTCATCCGGACTCCCCCCAGACGCAGGTGTAAGGAGGGCAAAGTGAAAGATGACAGGTGAAGGTGTTGTTTGACACTGTTTATTTGTTCATTTCAGCTTTGGTAATAAAGTCTCAAACCTGCAAATCCCCCTTGGAAGTCTGTTGCAAGCAGCTGGAACATTTTTAGAGCAACACCCTTCCTTCTCCTGGACAAACTTTGAATGGACGCGGGATGCATTTTCATTTTAGTGTTTCACAGAGGACTTCAACACTAATATAAGTGCGTCAACCTGCTTCCAATTTGCTAAAGACGGAGGGAAAGTCTGCGCTCAAGCAGGAGAAATCGCCTTCCAGAGATATTTACTGTTATATGCCAAAAGTAGAGCTTCTTTTGTCAAAGACCACCTGATACTTGAAAATCCTCATGGATTATTTCATCCATCTTGAAGCCTGTTAATCTGCATTTTCGTGCATTTAGAAAGCCTTTAAATGGTTTAACACTCTTTGTCCTTTTTGTATAAAAAAGGTGTCCGAAGTGGCAAGTCTTGCCAAAGAGTAAAGACTCGTACTATTATACCAGCATCTGTCCACAATAATATGATGTGGCCTGTAAGACATTCACGTAAACCTACATCCCTGCTGTGTTGTGTATCACAAAAATATCTATCAATAAACTACGTTCGTATATAGACAGTTAAAGGGAAGTAAATAAGCGGCCAGAGTCTCATAGAATAAGCCTGATTCTCGTAGAAAATTTCAGGGACAGAGTACTTAATGTCAACATGCGACATCAAAGTGGTATTTATTTAAAAGTGGCTACCCTCTTTTGCTGTTTTTCATTTACTAATGTGGCATTATAAAGAGTAGATAAGCGGATAATAATTTTGTAAAAGATTTTTGAATATCATTCTAAGATAATTTTTTACTAGCTTCTCTGCTGCAGCACTGATGCATAGATGTATATCATATCAAACTTCAAGTCAGAGTGATAATAATTGGTACTTGAAGATCATAATGTTGTAGATTTGTTGTAGGCCCATAGATATAACTATGTAAAAATGGCTGCCATACTGTATAATCTGGATTAGGGAGGCATTTGATGTCTGCTCTATGGTAGAAGTCTATGTTTAGGATGAAGTTTGTGCACTACTTTTCCTTTTAGCCATAAAGTTTGGGGAAACTGGTAATGGCGCTCTGTTAATCTGTTAGTGTGTTTCTGTGTGAAGAGTAGTTTAGTCTGAAATGTGTCCTTTTTTCCGCACATGAAGGGATTTAACTCGGAAGGAATCTCAGTAAAATAAATAATTAGCCCATGTCTGGCTCCTTATTTTACTCAAGGTACTGTGACACTATAACATGCATATTTTTGTGACAAGATGACGGCAGCAATATGCCGGATTAAATGTATGTACTGTACGTTTTGCTGTATACGTCATGTCTTATGCCAACAGAGATGTTTAATGATGCAAATAAGCTTTGTTTGGACGAGCTGTGCCGTGTTGTTTCATTCTCAGGTGGATTCTTGGGCAATAAAGATGATCCCCTTAATGCAACTCTCGCACAGTCTGAGTGTCTTTTCTTCTCGGTCGAGACGCTGAAAGGAAATGAAACAAATTCATTAAGAGCAGCTAGAGTGGCTTCAGTCTGTTCTGCACAGTCTGACAATGGAGTGCCGTTTCAAAGAGGAGGCCCATTATGGCACATTCAGGCCATCAGAGGCCACTTGGATAGAGATTTATAATTAACAGCTATAATATAATGAGGTCTAACAGTGGCTCCGGGGAGTGCTGGTCATCAGATTCCCGCTGAGGCTGATGATGGCAGTCGAGTCATCACTTTATCATACAACCATCTTATGAGAGAGAGCATGACTCCCTCAAATATGTATTTTTAGATAAAGGTAAACAGTTATGAAAATAAAATTGCCACAAACATCTCTTTCAAACTGGTCTGAATTTTGTATAGTCATGAACAGAGGCCGTTCTTTTTTGGCGACACCCTTTCTGTTGGCTTCTGCCTGAAACCATTATCTGGGCTAATTACTCACTAGTTTCATCTTTCAATCTAGATACAGGGGAATTGGGCAAGGTGATGGAATTGTTATGCTAGAACCTTGTCTTGGTATTTTCACTTTGCCGTTTTCACACAACAGTCATTTCCCCTTTGAGCACCAAATTTAGAGTGAAAAACTCAAACACTATCCCAGGTTATAAGTCACACAAATGCAGAACACTAGATGACTCATTTATCTCAAGGTATTTGCAGGTTTCGGCAAGTAAGATTCAAGACTCTTTAAGACCGAAAACACAGGAACCTGCTGTTTTACAACCCAAGCATAGCATCTGACTGGCTAGCATGCAGATAACAATTAATATCAGCAGTAAGTAAGAAAATAGACGAGCATATCACAATTTTCAATGCATTTTAGACTTTTTAAGGATGCACGGACACCCTGTAAATTTATCGTTTTCTTGACCTAAGAGCCACTGAACAAACCAAATATCCAGATGCACAGTCATAATGGATGTACATGAACGTAAACATTGAGTGAACAGGGATAGAAGTGCATGGTTAAACATGATTTAAAGATATATTTTTCTGTGGAGAATTGTTGAAAAATGCACAGAGCGTAATCATGAAGGAGTAAGCCAGCAAGAAGAAGCAAAATATTGCGAGAGAGACCCAACTCCATGGAAACATGACACCTACATTTCCGCCCTCCAAATCCTATTTAGATATTTACTACCTTGTTTTTACTTCCAGTCCATAACTGACTCTTCCTCCTTAGGTACTTGAAAAGTACGAGAGTCTTTCACAGTGTTATGGCGCTTGTATGAAGACCATTTTCCTCTCTGGCTCCAAGATTAGAGGGATGAGACAGACACCTTAAGACAATCAATAATAACAGAATATTTCTGAACAAAATGTTTTCTGACTTGCATTGGTATCGAATTGCACATACATATTACATACAATTTCCTCTTTTTGACATTTTCTTCATAGTCTATCATTGTGGCTAAGCATTGTAGTTGACTGTGGCTTCAAATGCTCGAGCTCGCAGTCTTGTTTGTACAGCTCATGGTTCAGTGCTAAATGGAATAAATAAAATCCCTACTCATCACATAAAACATTTGTGACAAAACTTCCGTGATGTACAAAATTCTGCCTTAGTAAGTAGATAATTAATAGGATTAAAGTAAATAATTCACTGTAGAGACATGAAGCTTCCAATTGCCACCATTTGTTAAATTACATGATGCATATGATCTGATTTATTTTAAGTAGAAAGTAAACAAATCTCAGAGAATAAAGATGGATGGATCCATTGATGGGCAAATTAAAATCATGGGTTCCCATTGGCCTGTGAGTACAAGCTAACGAATACTGGATACAAGCTAACCTGTGGTTTAAACTCACTGAGGGATTGGAGCTGTAAATGTTTCAGCACATCAGCCGTCAGTAAGTGAGTTAGTGATGTGGAGTGATAGATCCCTGTATGTTCCTCTCCTTAAATGAGTTAGTGCGTGTCTAGAGGCCGTGTTGCACAGACACCTGGGTGATGGATGAGGCCCTGAGGAGATGGGCTGTAAAAAAGGCTGATTCTGGCACTCAAGGGTGAGATCACTTCCTCAATAAAAAAGCATTGTCCCGAATCATCACGCCAAGGTATGAATGCTGATTAGGGCATTAGACAGAGGAGAGCTCGTCCGTTAGAATAAATCAAATGAGCTGTTGGTTAATGTTTTAGGGGCGGGGGTTCTGGTGCTGGGGGCCAATGGCAACAAACTCATAAAAAGTGTTAGATATGGACTACTTTAAGGCTCAGTGTGGTTTTTCTTTTTTTTCTTTTTTTTTATGCAGGTTGTGTCTCATTGCCTCACAATTAGAAATGAAGAAAAAAAAATCCAAATTGCATGCATGATTATTCCTAAAAATTTAGTGTATCATGAAAAAGGTCAGTATTTTTGGTCACTCATTCCAGAAAGTGAAACACACACACACTCCATAGATGTATTTTACACAAAGTGAATTATTCTAAGCCTTTATTTTTTTGAAATGTTAATATCTATAGCTAAAAGATCATAAAAACCCCAAATTCATTGCCCCAAAATTTAGAATACTACATAAGGAAAAAGGGGATATTGAGAATCAAAATGTCAGGTCATGCTACTCTTGAAAAATTTCCAGTTTTTCTCCCAATTTCTTCCAATTTTCTCCAATTTTGTTGCTTTTTCACCCCCTTTGCAACCATAAATTTAGTTTTATTGTTACTTCTTGCTGTTTTCGCCCCTTTTCAGCACTTACATTGTTTCCCTTGTAAAGGAAGTTTACAACAATTTAGCCCTTTGTTTAAGCAGGGTTGAGTCCAAGTTTGTGGAGCATAAAAAATCTACTGCAAAATTTTTTATCTGGTATTCTGACACATTTAAGGTTAAAGAATTATTACACTGTCTGCGATAAGAATACTACAGCGGACTATATTCTTTTTAACTCTAGTTTGCAATTGATCGCCCAGCCCAGAAAACAACTTGATTTCTTTGTTGCAACCAGAGAAAACATCACTTAAGTGCTTTACTCATCCAGAGACACTTGCCACTAGTCTGAAAAGTAAAACCAAAACAGCACACAGGTTTTCAATGGGAAGAAAACACATCATGTAAAAATAAAATCTCCCAGGAGGCCCCTCCTGTCTGCACACCTCACTGATTCATGTTTCATTTAGACGTTTTAATGTAGCAGAAGAAAACAAGGCTCCCAAAATCATCCCGGGATGCTGCTCACGTGTTAAAAAGTTTCATGCCCTCGACAAACTGTTACCAAATCTGCTGTTGTACCCCCTGCCTGTCACCCTCAATCATTTCCCCGCAGCAGATGGACAACTGTATGTGCAGAGGTCACATGAGGACAGCGGAGGAAAGTGACTCTGAAGCACATTGAGGCCTTCAGCTCATTACTGCAGTGCTGCTTCGTCCTGATAGAGGATGAGATAAAGAGTGTTTGTGAGCATGCAGCTGCACTTTGTTTTCAGCAGTAATAGTGCAGTAATATCTGGGAGTGAAGATAAGGAGCACTGCAGCTGGGCTTGCATATTTAGCTTCTCCTCATTACACTGGACACTGCATCGCAGCTACAAAACCAGCTGCTGAAGCTCGGCGCCATCATGTGGACAAAAAGCACGATGCAAGGGTCACTTAAAACTTTTATTTGTGGTCTATTTCAAATAAACCATAATAATCAAAAGTCTATTTGCACTTAGATGACATGTCATGTCAGCAGAGCTTTACACACTCTCCTCAAACACTGCTTGACTGTCTCAAAGCTATTTTGTTCTTAGATATAGTTTAAAAAAATCATGTTTGTTGCAGTTGAATATATGGCAGCAAACTTAAAAATATAACGGCTGAGGTTGTTGAATTGTTTTCATTTTTTGGTCTCATTGGCAACTGATCCTATAAATGAGGATCCTCTGCTAATGTAACTAATTTTTATCTACCAGCTATAGGCTACTATTTATATCTACAGTGCTTAACAAATTTATTGGACTCCCTTTCAGAAAAAAAGAAGGAAACCAACCAGCATCATAAAGAGCTCGAATTTAACCAAGAATTCTCTGAAAGATCAGAATTCATCAAAAATAATAACAATTATAATTAAAAAAACAACTAAAAACCTTTTTTCCTTCTTTAATAACTGTAGTTTTTCAATCAAAATAAATGTGCTTTTTCCACATTTGACAATTCATGAAAAACAACAACCATTACATTCTCTACAGTATATCATATATATATGTATATTATATTTTATCATATATTTATGTATATTTTAGAAACAGTGATAAATCGGAAAAACATAGAAAAAGTCAAAATCACAGAAAAAGAAAAACTTAACAAGAAACAAACAGACTTACAAACTGAAGAGAATAGGTATCATTGAAATTTGAAAAAGTGTTGAATTTTCCAAGATTTCTGAAATTTTCAAAGACTTAAAAAAAAGAAACTGACTTTAAAGAAAAAAAAAGATCAAACTTAGAAATTGAAGGTGAATGAAAATTATGAATTATATCTTAGGGTTAAAAATTTCAGTTAAACGCCTGTACTTTATTTTTGAAGAGGCTTTAATTTCAACAGATAAGACTTTGCTTATAACGAACTTTGTTTTTGAAAACACCACAAAAAGTTTTGTTGTATTTTAATAGGTTTGTTTTGAATTGTTAAAGAAAAGTCTCAGGAGCAAACAAAACTTTCATAATCATATATAAAATTCACTCTCACAGGATTTTAGATGAGAGACAAACACTGAGTATCGGCTCTTCAGGTAAAGCGCAACCTGACACCTGGCTGTTACCATGGCACTGCTGAGAAACAGCAAAGGTTGATGGGAGTTCTTGAGGGCTAAAGGAGCACACATGCAGTCTTTTCTGTGCTTTGACCCTGTAGGTGAAGGTTTTCTTTCCCATGATCTAGAAAACATCAAGAAGACAACGATATGAAGAAACTAAAAATCTTGGATCCTCCTTTTTCTTCTTCTCTGTGCCACTGACAGGAGCGAGTCAAAGTATCAGCTGTGAAATATTGATGTGGCAACAGGTGTGATCCCAAAGAGACAACAGGTCGTCTGCTCCATGTATCACACAGCGAGGGGCTGTCAGCTCCCCCACCACAGGCCGAACCACGGACCTCAGCACTGGTGAGTCTGTGTGGAAGCTCTTTTTACTCTTCTCTCATTTTACCAACGGAAAAACCAAACCATGCTGGCCTCAGGGCCTCAGGGCCCACAGTTTATCTCTTTAATCAGCTCGTGTCTAACAATAGACTGGAGAGTAAAGACCGCTGAAGTCTACAGAAATGTAGATAGAAACAAGGGGCTGATTAAGAAGTGTGCAGCTCGAAACTAGGCCATGAGATAAAGTCTCCAGTTACAGTGTTCTCTCCAGCCAATGATGTCTGATCGCCTTTCTTTTTCCCGGTGTAGATTTGAAAAGCTCTGTTAAAACAGGTTAAAATGACCTGTTGAGGGACGGATCCAAGCCACATGGATATTTGCACAAATTACATTCAAGCCACTGTTATCACATCTTAATCCAAATACAGGTCAAACTCTAGCAAGGACACCTTATTAACAAAAACAGATATGATGTTGCTGTTACACGCAAAAATTGATGTCTTAGATGATTTACATTGTTCCAGATTCACAGAGCCCCACTCCTCCTGGTTGGGGGGGAGGAGCGGGCGGTGAGCGGGCAGAGGGGGCTCAGGCCGACCAGCCCGTGGTCCGAGAGCTGTGGTTTATCGTTGTGATGGCTGGAGTAGCCCTGCTGCTGCTGGCTGTTGTGTTAGGTGTTGTGCTTCATAAGGTAAGAGATGACTGCATGCTTCCTTTTCTTTCAAGCAAATGAAACAAGCCCTGACCTCTTAGTTCATGATGCTGTCCTACAGGCCCTGAACAGACCACCCTTCACCAGAGAAAGACCCCCGCTGGTGGCTCTGCCCATGCAGAAGAGAAGCCCCAGGGCCATTTATCCAGCCAGTAACTCTGTGCTGGTGAGGACATTTCTCTTTCACTTCTCTCTACAACACTAGCACTCACTGATTTAACAGAAAGCACAAAGAACTAGCTCTGTCATTACTTTTCTTTCCATAAACTGTAGAAAACCACGGGCGGCACAACAGCTCCTTTAAAGAGAAGCCAGGAGTGTAATAAAATTTTGTTCATACTTCTGCGTCGATATGTGGCTCAGCAATACTCCTCTGAAATACATGCACAGTTGACCTGAATGTAACCAGTATTAATAGCTGTGATATAAGAAGTTGAAATATGGATTCAAACCCAAATTGAAGGGCCAGTTGAAAAAATGCACCAATTTACATTCTTCAAGGTTTGAAGTAGAGTTTCAAAATGCAAGAAGAAGAAATGAGAGTGAGACAAAACAAAATGGTATGTAATTTATTGAAAAACAACACTTAAAGTGTTTACAAAAATGGTCATCATAACTGAGTCCTTTTCTGATTTTTTTTTAATTTTAAGTACCTTTTTTCTGTTACTTGTTGTTTTCAATAAATTGCTAACTTACTTTTTTTCTCATTCCCATTTCTTCTTTTTGCATTTCAAATTCAACTTAAAACCTTTTTCAAGATCCAACATTGCGGAATATAAATTGTGCAGTTTTTCAACTCATCTCATCAGGGCTTTGATCAGGATCGTGTGTTAAGCTTTGTGAATTTTAGGTTTCTGGGTGGAAGTCTTTTGTTTGTTCATTCAGTTTATCAAAATGACGTTTTCATTACTAGAATCTTTTGGTTACCTAAACTGAAGTGTGCAATTGTGTTTAGTTACAGCCAACACTAGAGGTAGTTAATTGCCAGGTTTATCAGATTTTATTGTCAAAGAAAGTCCTGAAAAAGTAACATCAAACTTCATGTGAATAGTTGGTGGGAATCCTACAAATTAGAACTTGATAATTGATTTGTCTGATAGGTTTGAAGCTACATGTGCATGTCGTTCTTGGATAAATGGGGTGTGAATTTCTCCTGTTTACTTTTTTCCAGTTCGACACGGTACCCCACACAACTGGCTTCTCTAACAGTGTCACACTGAAAGGCTTCACCATGAAGATCGAGGTAAAAACGACGCAGCAACAACACACAATGAATCGATGCTCCTCATGTGAATGCATCTGTATTTTCACTTTGATAATCAGGAGGTGCTGGAAACTAAATGTGAGCCTGCAGATGATGAGGCTCCCCCCCAGGGTGAGCTGGGGATCCTCAGTGTGAACGCCCTGAGGCGCAGCGTCAGCCAGGTGATGGACGGGAAGTCATCCACGGGAGATGACGAGACCTGGGATCCTGACGTATCAGGTCATGACAGCGGGATGGTAAGAGAACCTGAGAATATCTGATTGAGCTGCTCAGGGATCCAAATCACCAAGTAAGATGACAGAAAACAACTCTGTGCAGCCCTTTTACTGCATTGTGAGGTGAAGGTGCACGAAACAACAGTCTGTTTTCTGACTTTTCCATCTGGACTTCCAGGGAAAACAAATCATAACTCAACTTCTAAATATCAATTCATCTGCAGAAAGTATATGACTGCATGTGTTGAAGCAGCTGATGCCTTTGCTTGTGCAAGAAAGAAAGAAATTCCTTTTTTAACAACTTCAAAGTGACTCCAGTCAGCTTGGTTTAACGCGCTCTCTCCTTTCTCCTCACAGTTTATGGAGGATGAGGAGTTTGTCGACACCATCAAAGGTTTCAGCACAGTGAGGAAGGAGCACACTATGTTCACTGACACCAACCTGTGACCTGTGAGGATGACCTTTGAACCCGACAGGACATCCGCTCTGCTGGACGTCTTAACATCTTGACAAGCGAGGCCACCCACTCAGGTCAAACCTGTCTGAGGTCCAGGCCAGTTAAAGTGAAAGTGAAGCACGATCAGAGTCACGAAGAGGTCAAACACAGGCAAGAGGAGGAGTTTCTCTTTTGATGTTGAAATTTAAGAAAGATGTGACTCATGCAGGAGCGCTGGAGCAGCTGAGATTACAAGAAAACAGGGAATGTTACAGTGGAATAAATGGATTCAGTCTCAGAAAACCAAGAAAACCAAAGATACTGGATTGTGCTGCAGAAAACATGATTGTTATATATTCGAAAAAGTTTCCCTTCTAGAAGAACTAATGTTTTGTTTTACAGGCATTCCTTTTCTATTTCTCTTAATAAACAGGGAATTCTTTCATTTCTTTGACTGATTTTTTTGTTTATCAAATGTAACTTGCACTGTGTGTTGAGTGAAACAACACACAGTGGATATTAAATAGTGAAATCTTTCAGGGCAACTATCAAACTTTTTAGGGTCCTTCTTTGTTGGAAACACCACTGTAGAGGGTTAAATAAAAAAAACAACAACTCTGTAACTGAGTTTAATTGGAATAATGGTATCACTCTACTGTGGAACTCCTAAATTTAGCTGTATTTCTATTTAACTACTCAAGAATTAATACTCCTGAGACAATAAAGAAAGCCCCAGTCTCAAGATGAAATATAATGAAAATTTTCAAATTATTATTTAATAAAAAAAAAAATATTTCACTCTATAAGGTGAATTGATAGATTCATAATTTTGTACAGAAAAAGTCAAGGGCCACTGGTGAAAAAATGGTCCTTTTTAAATTTTTTTTGTAATTTTCATTGGTCAGAAAAAGTCAGGTTTTTAAGGTTAAAGTGAAAATTATGAGATAAAAGTCAGATTTCTGAGGAAAAAGCAAGAATTCTGACTTTAAGCAAAGAATATTGATTTTTTTTCTCAGCGTAACAATAATAAAGATATTGGATCTTTATTTTTATTTATTTATTTATTCTTACCAGTGACCCCAATCCTCTTCTATAGTTTTAAGAAGAATAGAGATAATTCTTCTTTTTGTGTTAACAGATTTTTGGTCCTTTGTTGTGTCCCTAAATGTTCTCAGGACTCAATTAAGGAAACACACACTCCTATTCTAACACATCAGAAGAAATGACATTGATCAAAGTCTTGAAAATGACTTCAAATTTTAAGGATTTAACCACTGACTGTAATAAAGTAATGTAATCAATCAAAACCTATTGGAGCACTTCATGTAAGACACTAATAAACTCATTCATGATGTTATCACTTCAGGGAACAAACAATATTAAGTCATCACATATTAATTTATTTGAAATGAGTTGCAATGCAATGAGGGCACAAAACACTTGTACCATTACAGTCAATATTATGGTTACAAAACAGACATTTACATAATAAATTAATATACTGCAGTACCACATGAGACAGTAAACATAAAACCCCAAACTGGGAATTATATTGCATTAAAAACAAAAGGTTGGTTTAATGTACAAAAATGTTCAGGCATTTACAAAAGCAGCCTCTTTATTCTGTTTCTTGTTTAGTTGTAAATATATAAATATAAATCTCTAAATTGTAGTTACACCGATATGTCTGCTAATAGGAGATCAGAGGAGACACGGCTCTCCTCCATGCTGAAAGCTGTTCTATCAGAAAACAAAAGACTGATTTACAAAGTGGTTGTATCGATCATTTTCATCAAAATGTTGAAAGATTTCATCAGTTTATGTTTCTTTTTAATCAAATGACGTGGCGTGTGTTCGACCTCCACTGACCTTCAAGTTAAACTTTACCCTTTTTGATACATTTTTAACAGTTAAAATGATCAGCGTTTTCTTTTCCTGACCTTATTTTATAACATGCATGTTTCCCTTTAGTGTGAAATTAGCATTTATAAAAAAAAATAAAAGGTTAAAAAATAGTATTTCCAGCAGTAAAGTGCATGAAGCACATGCTAAGTTATAAATGTTCAAAGAGGGGGGATAAGGAGTAGTCACACATAAATAATTAAATATGTCACAACAAGCTTTGTCCTTTAAAAGAGCCTCAATGCTCTGTGCAAACCTCCCTAACGTCCACATCTTTATCACACCCTTCGTCTTCTTGCGCTGCATGCATCAGACAGATGCTTCAAAAACTCCTAAAAGTAGACCCTTTTACTAATTCGAAACTCATTTTCTAACTAATTAAACTTTGCTGCGAGATGTTACAACTGCAACTATGCTACTGTCACTAGACTGCTACTCCAAGAGGATGCTGCTGCAGCTGGCTACAAATACTACTGTAACTATGAAGCAGAGAGAGGATTTAAAAATGTGTGATTCAACAAATAACAGATTAAATATCTGTAATGCTACCCTGATTTCGTGCAGTAGGTCTAGCTGATCAAACAGAAATGTACAAAGGCTCAGGAATGTCAGTACCTTTCAGGAAAAGATTATAAACTACTAACACTGATGATCGTACCTGAGAGCTAGACTAGACCTGATCTGACAGTGTGTGGTGCACCTGTAGTAGCTGGTGATCTGAGAGCTGATCGTATCAAATCGTAGGCGTGCAGTGCTAGGTTTGTTGTGCGCGGCTTTGAAGGGGTGCTGCAGTGATTTTTCTATTGCACTACCATACATTTGGGAATAACGTTTCAAGCTACACATTTTAATGCCTAAAAGGAACAAACCGATTCTTCAAATTTGTCAATCATTTCCTCAATTCACTCTTTTCAGTTTCAAGGTGCCTTTAGCCTTTTGAGTGAAATTCATTGCGAAATTTTAAAATTCGAATGTATGTCTTGTGTGTAGAGATGGGTAATGATAAGGTTTTATTGATACTGACACCCCTATCAATCCAAGTCTTTATCGATTCATTCTGTGAAGTTTCTGTTTACAAATAGTAGGCTTTACAGGTTTTCTGTGTCAATTAAATTTTGTTGGATTTACAAGTAAATAATTAAAAATAAGTGACATTTTTTGCACATGGTCACTGGATCATAGATTTGTGGATGTAAACAAATTTAAATAAGTACATATCACACGTCAGGTGGCATCAAAGTATTGTTTTGTTATATGTTATTGACTGAACCAGGCCACCTAGCTATGCTTTGATTTTTTTGGAGCCTTGAGCTTACTGTAGTTATACTAAAGTCAGCCATTTTCCAATGTTTTGAAAACATTCACCTGTTAGGATTTTGATATTTGGAGTTTTCAGTGTTGTTAACATCCAGTAAATCTCATGTTTCTATTAAAACCGAAGTTATATCAATGTATGCTAACTGCTAGCATATCAATGCAATTTCTCATATACATTAGCATAGCTAGCACAATGTTTTCTATATTGTTTTAGGAGATGTATAACATGTTGAGTGTGTAGAATTCTGAATCAAATTTCTAAGGAAAATGGGATTTATCTGCTACGCTAAGTTAGCTGGGGCAGAATAGTTGCCATAAGGTTTGGTAGTTTTGATGTATTCCAGAGAATTGGTAGGGGAATTGTTAAAATTAAAGGCTAATGATCTCAATGGATGGAACTATTTCTTATCAATTCTCAACAGGAATCAATATCCATCCCCAGTTGTGTCTCATGACAGTTAAAAATCAATGTTGCACCCCTTCAATGTTTGAATTTTCATGATGGCCCAAAATGTAAACAGATGGAATGAGACGCATGACAACAATTCTCATGTTGACGTGCTTTTGGCACCACTAGCTTAAAGCTCCTAAGCTTCATCTAATGCTATTTTAATGAGGTGTACTTCTATAACGTTTCCACTACTACACAGCCAGATCACTGACAGACTAAAGTGCTACCACAAAATTATCACAACAATTACAGGGTTAACCCACAGATTTTAAAAGGAAGCTACACATTTATCAAAGTTAACATAATCTGAACTAGACTAATCATGTGACTATATGACCTGTCCAGTCATTTTCCTATTAATGCAATTATGACATACGAGGTATTCAAAAGTTAAGACGACTCCTAGGGAAGTGATAAAGTTGTTGGCGGTTACTACTTGAGGGCTCAGAGGTCAATGGACAGCATTTACAAAATTATGTTGTGATCTGGTCACAAAAAGTGGCTGCTAGAAAGTCCAGAATCTCACAAAAATAACCCTGCTCCTCCTCCAAAAATATGCTATAAATGTTTGTTCATCCAGCTTTTACTTTCTCAAGTCATTTCACATGGTTTTCCCTTTTGCAAAACGTAAAAAAGTTCCCCCAAATTGTGCAATTTCTCTCAATCATATACAAAATATTTCATCTGAACGTCCAAGTTAACAGCTACGATTGAGCATGAATCTAAAATTTCGACATGCAGAGACAGGACATATGATCTGGGATTTTAAAGGGTTTGCTCTGTGATACTTAGCAAGCAGAGTTTTCAACCCCAAATCTCTGTGTAATGCAACCGATCAACAAACGCCATATAGGCAAAATCTCCGTACAGGAAAATATAAGGATTTATTTACACTAATGTAGCACAAAAGAGAACAACTGACCTTCGGGTGAAGCAAATTAGAATATAATTATCTGACCCTGCTCTATTTGGAAGCACTGGCAAATCAGAAAGGGAGGTGTTGGATTAATACTGATTACTGGCATCCAGAGACGAGTCATCATGCTGTCAGAATATACAGGGTTGTATCACTGAGGCATTAAATATTTAAAATATGTATGAACTATACAGACCAGCGGTTATATGTGGAGTTAAAACCTTATGAGCAACAAGAGGTGAAGTTTAAAAAAGTGACAAAAATGCAAGGAACAGAGTCTGTGTGTTGAAAAATAGGAAGGAAAAGACTGATTTGAAAATCCTCTTTTGTGGTTCTTCCAGATTACCAGAACCCTCCAAACGTCTGTCGGATAGTTCTGGAAACAGGAGGCTCTCTCCTATGGCTTTATGTAGGACATAGTACTGTGGAGACAAAAGCAGATGGGACGATGATAAATGTTTTGGTTACAAATGGTGCACGAGAAGGAGAGCTAGAAAATGGAAGAGAGACTACCAGAAGGGAAGAGATGTGAGGTGAGAAGCAGACACGAGAGCAGCTGCTAAGAAAAGCTGGCAGAGGTTATGTGAGTAAGGGTGAAGTTGTGTTTCAGGGTCGGGTGTAAGCTGCTCAGCGCTATGGGTTTCTACTGCAAAGACGAGTGAGTAAGTGAGTGAGTGAGGGAAGACTGCTGCTTTGAGGAGGGGGGAAGAGAGTGATGCTACAAAGAGAACGAGGGCTCGGAAGAAAAGGCTGAAGGTGAAGAGTTCATGTTAAAAGTGTCGGTGCCTCACAAACCTCAGTTTCCACAGCTCTCATACCAGAGCTACCCAAAGGACAAAGCAGCACAGACGAAAGACAAGGAAGGTATAAGTCAACAGTGGAGCATTTTCCTCTCCTCTTATAAAAGCTTTAGTTGCAAGATAAAGTTTCCACTTCGCTGTTGCTTCACAAAAAGGCATCTTTGCTACTCAAGAAACTCAGTGTGCTTTTTCAAAGGACAGGGAGTGAAACTAAAGAAGCAAATCAAACATATCCCTCAATATAAGACTCTGTTAAGACATGTCTGGAAAGGCTGACCTAAACAAAAAAAAAGGACAACAGTTCTTAACTTTTGCAAAAAGTAAAGCCAAAATGCCCTCCATGATGGGTGCTGACCACAGATTGTATAACATATGGACCTGATATCACCCAAATGTTTCTCAAACATTCAGAAGACCCATCATTGGTGGGTTTAGTTTGAGTTGAGACAAAGCGGCAGAACTTTTGCAGACGGCTACCAGGCGCCTGCCTGTCAGTCTAGTCCGCCATGCCCTTATGTAGGCAATATTTTTAAGTTTAACAACTTTGACAATGTAAAGTTATGAAAGTTTTCACCCCTGGTACGCGGTGTGCACATTAGGAGAATTGAGCTATTCTGACCCAAGTTGAACCAGGCTGTTAGCATGATTCTTCTTGCTGTAAAAACTGCTTTTCGGATTGGTGTGTGTGTGTTTTTTTTGTGCCTTTGTAACCAGCATCAAGTTTTTTATTTTTATAAACCAAACACACATTTAACACACTGATAAAGTAGTCTCATTTCCAGTTTTGTTACATTTTCTCTAACCAATTCTCCTTGCTCGCTACCCTAGTGCACGTGTGTTAACAAAGTTGTCAATCAAGATGTCATACCTCATTTTCTGCATCACTAAAAATGTCATTAACAGAAACCATACTTTAATTAAACAATTTTTTATATTTCAATTTTCAGATTTGTTCATATGTATTTGTTATCATTTTGGCTCTACTTTTTGTGTAGCTGTTTTGATGTGCATCATTTTATACGGTTTATGTTTAAAAACAAACATGACGAACCAACTTGATATGATTTAAGTTGCTCAGTTGTTTTGTACAGAAACTGTTGTAGATATGCGTAGAGAATCAGTGTAATTGATGAAACAATTAATAACTGTTTACCTTTAAGAATGTAATCTGTTAGGAGGGCGGGCACCTTCTCGCTATCGTCCCTCATGGCATGGAGAACTATTAGAAAAGGGAGAGAGAATGAAAGCTGTCAATTAAGAGAAATTTGAACAAAAGATGCAGAGATTTACAACCAAAACCAAGTGAGTTTTTGTCTTATTCCTAGTAAAAAAAAAAAAAAGTCTTACTTTGCATAATTCATGTCAACCACATGTGATAAATGAAGAAGTCACATTTTACGGTATTAGATGCCAAAAAAGCTTTGGTATGCAAGTGACATGTTAATCCTACTCTTAAAAAAAAGAATATTTCCAAGTTAACAGGGTTTGTAATAAAGGTTTACTGTTTTTTAACTCTTTTCAAGACATTCAGGCTTTATTTTTTACATGGATTATTTTGAATTAAAATATATTTAGATGAATCTGGCTTCAAAGGATTCTTTTGAGACATTTTACAGGAAACAGAGATTATGAGTATGAACATTTTGCAGCTTAAACTCACTCTTTGTGAGGATCTGGAGATCTTCAACTGCTGGGGACCCTGCTTTCTTCTCATATGGGATAACTGTGGTCAGATACTGAAAGACAAAACAGAAAAGATCACTCAAACACATGTAGGTTTTTAAACAAAGAAATGTATATCTTCAAAATAATATATTGAAACATATTTGAATTTGTATTTCATTGTACAACTGCCAATTCAAAGAAGAAATGAAATGATGTTGGTCAGAAAATCAGACATGAGTGGAAGCTTGTATGAAAGTGGTTGCTGGTTTCAAGCTTTCAAAAACAAAAACAAGGTGTGTCTTTACAGTATGAAGCAACAAAACAATAAAGTAACTCAAACACAGCTGCAAGAAAAAGGAGAAGTTGTAAAACATTTAAATAAACCCACAAGTGATGGACAGGGATATAAAATGATAAAGCATGGCTAAAAAAAATAAAAGGAGAAAACTGATCATACAGATGAAACAAATGTCAGTGGCAGCTGTTGGAGGAAACAAAGATGCAGGTGATGAAAAAAGAACAATTTAGTGGAAAAAGCTGCAAAGAGAGAAACGTGAGTCAGACTAAAGAGCCCGGGCACCTGTTTGTCCCCGCCAGTGTTGCCAAAAGTTTGACGCAGGCCGTTCTGAATGACAGTGGAGAGTCCCTCCAGAGTGAGGAGCTACGAGGAGCGAGAGAAAGGAGGCAAAGAAAGGAGAGTAAAGAGAGATAAAGTGATTTCTACATTAAGAGGCGACGAAAGAAAGAAGATTTGGCACAAGATTTGGAGTCAAACGGTCATGCAGCATGCGTCTCTGCGTCTTCCTGGAGAAGTGTGCGTATATTTCACTGATCATCATTAGAGTCATGCACATGCAGCTCATTGGTTGGTTTGTGCTTCACCGCGTGACTCACCGTGCCCGGTATGTGCGTGCTGGCTGTCCTCTGGCCATTGGGTCCAGTTGTGGTTGTGCCTCGGATTTTCTTCTTCTTCCGCAGGAGCTCGCGGTGTTCCTTCTGTCTGTTCTGCACGTCGATCAGCAGCGAGATGAAGGCGTTCTTCACCTGTTGTTAACAACGATACAAAAGTTCATATATGTTAGTTTTTCACATGAATGATCATGATGAAGATAACTCTGAAAACGCGGCACGTTGCACAGTCTGTGTTTTTTCCTCCCAGCTCTGATATCAAAAACTTCTTCATAACCAGAATTGTATGTGTGACAGAAGTAGGGCTGAACAATTTGCAAAAATAATCCAATTGCAATCATTTCCCCCTTTATTGCAATTGTGATGTATTGTACAATTATCTTTAGGTTTCCCATTTTTTTGTTGTTGATATCAATTTCTCCATCATATGCACATTTATATACATAATCTTTTTATGGCTTGCAGATAATGGAAACTTCATATTCAGTGTTACAGTAAACAAGAACACTACATAAGATTAAAAAAAAGTATTTTAACTGGAAATGTCAGGCCTCTGAAAAGTTTTGCTAGTTTCTGATCACTTTCCTAGCTTTCACCTATTTCTGCTGCTTTTTGACCATTTTTGCCACCTCAAACTTATACCGGTTGCTACTTCTTGCTATGTTATGCCACTTTCACCACTTAGATTGTTTGTCTCTTTGTTTGAGTAACACTAGTGTCGGGCAGAAAAAATCAGCTGCCAAAAAAATCATCTGATATTCTGACACATTTGAGGTTAAATAAATATTGAACTGTCAGTGATGAGAATATTGCAGCAGGTCATATCCCAATCTAATCTAATCTGCAATTAATTGCCCAGCCCCAGACAGAAGAGGACAGTTTCATATAAATGTAGTTTGCAGATGTAGTTTATGTTTTTTTTCCCGTCACACTGCTAAAAAAGCGAAGCACCTCTTTTTCATAGTCCAGTTCGTCCCGCAGGGCCAGAGCCTGGATCAGCTCCTCGCTGTAGCGGCGAATGGCCGTCTCCACTTCCTCCAGAGTCTCAGTCAGTTCAGACACTGACAGCTGACGCAGCCCTGAGGACGGAGTTTGGATACATCAGAAGGAACCAAAGCGACAAATCATGAATATATTCATGTGATTCTTGTGGAGTGTGAGCTGATGAGTATTTAGCATGAGTGGACTGTGTTGTGACTTGAAACGCGGTTCGTCAGAGTCAAATCGCACGGCATGAAGAACTGAACATTACAGTGTTGATTATGAGTTTGAACTGTAATTTAATAATTTACAATACAATCATATGTTAAAACCACATGAAAGGGCTCTACTCAGTCTAATCAGATTTGGCGACTAAACACAAAGTTTTGACTTTGATCAACATTCACTTTATGTTTCCAATTACACAACATGACTCAAGTTTCACTGCAGAAGTTTTACTGGCTGTCAACTCACATTACAGTGCTTATAATCTACAACTTTCAAGCTGAGCTGTTTTTTTTATTCCTCAACTTTCTTATCCAACAGGTTAGACCTTTGTGAGCTCAAATTAGCATCAGCAAATCATCTGAGGAACAATGCTGTTAAACTTCAAACTGATTTATTCAGTGTTTCTGTGCCAGTTTTCACCAAGTCTGCTCTGTTTAAACACGAGGAGACCTTTGCAGAAACTTTGGCTCCAGGAAAATAAAAACCTTGTGAACTATGAAAACTAAAAGGTCATCCCAGACTGAAAAGTTCACAGCTGGTCCCGGCAATGCTTTGAGTGCAAAGATAGTGTGCAAAAGAACACAACAGTGCAAATATTCTACTGACAAAATGCCGGCCAACTTGTGGTCACATGCAGATCTTGGGTGATGTTTGAAATGTCAGCTTTTGGGGGGCAGCATCATCAAAATGCAAGATGTAGTATAACAAAAGTAAAAACAACATAAGTGGAAATGCATCAAGAATGAAATACAACTACTAAAATACATTTTCCACTTCATGAATGAAGTAACTAACAGTGATTTAACAATTAAAAGATATAGATAATATTTTTTGTCCAATAATGTTTGTATTCATATTTTCAATTTAATATACATTTTCTCCGACTGGATAATCCTGCACTGTACCATCCGTCTTTGAATATATTTAAATCATTTTAATCTCTTTATTTCACATTACAAAATGCAAATCACAGGGTGCACTGGAATTGATTTCAGCAGGTATCTGAAACAAAATCTATAGCCTGAAGTCAAAAGTCTGCAAATGCAAATCCTGCAATAGCCTGGCAGCAGAAACTGTGTTCGAGCCAAATACATACTGTTGATTATATAACAAGTATGAACGTCGTAGCTGCTGTCTGTTTGCATTTGTTATGCATTACATAAGAATGTGACTGCGTGTGTGTGAGAGTGCAGAGTGTGCGCTTCATTAAGGAATCTGGATAATGTGAGAGTTGGAGGAACACTGGGCCTTTTTTAAACTCAAGTATAATAATATTTTATTATGTGTAGAGGGGAGTAAGCGGTACTCACGGTCCTCGTAGCTGGTGTTGGAGCCCGAACGTTTCAGGCCGTGAAGGTCCTGAGAGAGCATGGAGAGGTCGGACTGTGAGGGACTGTCGTCATCATCGGGGTCTGGAGACTCCTGCATCATCTCCTCGATCTCCTCTATCACCTAAAAACAAACAGAAGGAGTGTATCACCTTGTGCATATTGCGTCTTTTTTTATGTGTTTTCTGTATTTAAGTGATGCAGAGGAGGGGGAGTCGTTTTCATTTGGCTGGTTTTCACCAGTGAGATGAGGATGTGGTAGATCTCAGCAGAAGTGCTGTGACACAGAACTGAAGTTGTTTCCATCTTTATAACCTTCCACAGCTGATGTTTGTTTGAGTCACATTGAAACATGAGAAATGCATCAGGGTCAGTTAGAAAGTGCGTTAAGTCATGACTGCATGTTTGGGTACGCAGCTGATTTAACACTCTGAGCTGGAATCTGTCCAGCAAGATACAGTTATTTGTGTCACTATAGAGTCATTGCTATTTTGGTTCTGTTTGTAGTCTGTTCCTCTCAAATCTATTTTGGGTCATCACGAGATGCAGAACAGCTTGATCAGAGGAAAAACTCACAACAAGAAGCTGAAAATTGTGTGTGAAGGCAAAAAGCCAAAACCTGAATAAAAAGATCTGGGTCACCAAACTAAAATGCTAAACACTAAATGAGCAATGATGTATAGTGGGTGGGTGGGTTGTAATGCATGTTAAGGCAAATTTATACTCCTTATATGTTCGAAAATGTATACATCCTTTTCAAACCATGTTACCGTCACTGCTCACATACTCCCATGCGTCTTTTGGGTTGTAGGAAGTGGGATTCAGAATCAAAATTTTATGACAACAACCAGCTAAAAAAAAAAGGGGGCCGTGGAGGAGATATTGCTGATGTATCTCATGCATATAAGGAAAAAAACTGAGGCAGCGTTGTAGGAGGTGGTAGGCAGTGAGACTGTTAATACATCAAGTTTTCCTCAAAAAAGTTCCACCAATGTATTTTTTGAAGGTGCCATAACTGACAGA
This sequence comes from Thalassoma bifasciatum, assembly GCA_008086565.1. Taxonomy (NCBI): domain Eukaryota; kingdom Metazoa; phylum Chordata; class Actinopteri; order Labriformes; family Labridae; genus Thalassoma; species Thalassoma bifasciatum. The sequence continues at coordinate 178,079 of RPOG01000759.1, read as the reverse complement.
CAATATAGTCCATGTGCAGACCATGCCTTGCTCCTCCCCCTGTTTGCAGACTGCAGAGTGAAGCAACTTAAAAGCTACATCACAGTGTGTGTTTGATGAAGTTGAACAAAGATTAAACTGGTCCTACTGTTTGCAACATATTCTACCTCTCTTTTCCACTTTTTCAGTATCACATATACAGTTGTGCCTAAAAGTTTACACTCCCTCCAGCAGAATTTTCTGATTTTTTTTGGCCTTTTCTCAGAAAATATGAATGATAACAAAAAAACCTTTCTGTCACTCATGGTTAAAGGTTGGGTGAAGACATTTATTATCAAACAACTGTGTTTACTCTTTTTAAATCATAATGACAACACAAACTTCAAAAATGACCCTGTTCATTTTTTTATACACACACACTGATTACAAGCAAATAGATCACATGTGAGGATGGTTACCTTTAGTAGACATTCAAACACATTTGTGTTCACTTTTGTGCATTTGTCAGGCCAAAACCACCAGAGTTGTGTAAACTTCTTAACGTGGTCATTTTTGAAGTTTTTGTTGTCATTATGATTTAAAAAGAGATTTGTTTTTCAATAAATGTCTTCACCTAACCGCTAACCATGAGTTATAGAAAGGATTTTGTGTTATCATTCATATTTTCTGATAAAAGGCCAAAAAATCAGACACTCTGCTGGGGGGTGTAAACTTTTGGGCACAACTAAAGTTCAATAAATATTCCTTATATTAAAAGTAAGACGCGTAACATTTGTTATCATTGTGTCATTGTTATGGTGTAAACTGAGAAAGCAAAAGAAGAGTCAGCCCCAAATATCAGCCCAAGAAAATCGGCAGGTCATCAGCTCAGGGTGATTAAAAAAATTGGTATCAGCCCTAAAAAAAATCCATTCTTCAGACATCTCTTAAAAGTAGAAAGGCACTCTGTGGAGAAGAGTCTTGCTGGAGATTTAGTTATGTCAGACTGGGAGCACCAGGCATCTTTCACAGGCAGAGCGAAGCAGGTGAGTAGGAGTGTAGACCTGGATGAGGGATTCTGTGTCGGCAGGTCCTGTTCTTGTCACTGTTTTGTAAGCCAGAAGCAACAAGAAACCAAGTAGCTTTCTGAAAAAACATTTAAGGCTGATTTAAGGATGTTAATTGTTACCTGCTCAGCCGTGAAGAGCGGCTCGTCATTGATGCAGGACACAATGATGGAGTGCATGTCCATCTGCTCCCTCAGCTCCTCGTCGTCTGACAGATCTAGAGACTGGTTATCCAGCTTCTGTCAATCAGACACGGAGGGGAGAGAGTGTTCAGTGGAGCAAACAGCTCATATTTGCTCTTTCTCCTGCAAATTGACTTTCTAAAAACTGTTTGAGTATGAAAATGCGGCCTGTTCCTTGAGTGTTTTGTGCGTTTGCTGTACCTCGAGCTCAACGAGGTTGAGGGTGGGCAGGTGTAGGGAGCGAGTGTGCGATGTCTTCCAGTCCACCGCCATCACGTTGCCGTAATTATCCGTCAGAGCGTTCCAAACCCTGAAGGAGAGAGAGAGAGAGAGAGGGGTTTGTGTTTTAATGAAGCGAGAAACAGAATTAAGTCAAGGGGAAATTGCAACACAAGTGAGCAGATCAACAAACTGTGTTCCCTTCTGTTTTAAATGTGACACAGCATTATTCAGCAAGTTTACACCACAGTCTTATCAGTGTTTCAACTTTACCAACCATGTTCCTGTTGTATTTCACAACTAATGCGACCAACTTCATTTTACCTCATCGAAAACAGACAAATGTATAGTTTCTCTGTCTTAATACAGCCGAGCACAAACTGTTTATTCACCAACATGGGGGTTTATTTGTGTTCACTCACACTTTGTTGATAAAAAAAGCAGCTCATTCAGAAACAGTGTCATCTCAGTTTCAACAGACTGTTGCCTGTTTAAAATGCTCTGCAGAACGAGCGCTGGCAGGGGAAACATCACAGCTGAGCAGATGGTGGTGGAGTAAACAAGTTTAATAGTTCACTACGAAATCCGTTTTCTGTTTCCAAACTTAGAGGGGAAGCAGATTTAAGAAAATATGTGCAACATATGATTCGAACAAGTGGTGCTTTTTGCTTGATATTCAACACAAACATCATCATTTTCTAGAGCTCTGAATGTAGTTGTTTGAGTTGTGTTTGTTGTGAAGCTGAATGATTTGCAAAAATGATCTAATTGCAATTATATTTCTCTATATTGTAATAAAAAAAGCAAGCAGTTAATCAGTATTCTTCAAAAAGAGCATGACTTAAGAAAAATACAACTATGAATAAATACCTTTAAAACACAGCTATTTTGATTGGGGAATTTGAAATCCAATGCTATTAAAGGGGATTAGTTTTGGCTATTTTAGTATCTTATCTCTCATAGTTTTTGCTTCTTTCTGACTATTTTCCAAGTTTCCTCCCAGTTTTCAACCAGTTCACCAACTTTTGCTGCTTTTCAACCACTTTTGCCACTTTAAACTTATTTTTACTGCTACCTCCTCTTGTTTTCGCTACCTATCACCAGTTACAATGTTGCTTTTGCAAAGCAAAAATGATTTTATAGAAATAGCATAGAAATGAACATAATTTTAGAGGCCTGACATTTAAACTCAAATATCATTTTTACACAAATTTTGAGTAGCCATTATCTGTAAGCCATAACCATCATTCCGAGAACAAAATGTCAAAAATATTGAACTTTTTCATGATATTCTAACTTTTTGAGACACACCATCCCCTTCAGTATGGCAAGTGAAGTCAAATTTGCCATAGAAATGTAAGTAGTTCTTCTTTTTTTTAATTATTATTCCAATTTGAGTCTGTTTAATATGAAGCTCTTTTTAATGAAAGGTGATTTATTGCTTGTGTTGTTTGACAATGTTTGCGGTGGGGAACCTAAAAACAATCCCACAATAAATCGCGGTTGCAATGTAGGGAAAAATGACCGCAATTAGATTATTTCAGCAAATTGTTCCACCCAAAAACAAAATTGTACTGTCTGCAATTAGAATATTGCAGCAGGTCAAATTGTGATTTCATCTAATTTGCAATTAATTGCCCAGCCATCATTTGGTGTTGAATCACTGGACACAAAAGCAACAATAACAGAAGTAAACATGCTTTTCTGGTTTGAACAAGAAGCTAAAAGTCAAGTGCACGTGCAAGCCAATGTTTTTATTCCTCGCCCTGATCGCTGCGAGCAGAGCGGGGATGGATGCTGTGAACCCATGTGTCAGAGTGACTGTGCATCGTCATACCCTCTCAACACACACACACACACAACAACAACACGCACACACACACATTGTTTATGTAACTGGCATGTTTCTCCCTGAGGTGCCCATGCACAGCTTGGCGAGTCAGGGGCTGAGGGTCGTTCTAAATAGGGCAAAGGCTGGCAGGATATATATTTTGCGCCTCCAGCAGGGACATCGTCTCTGGCACGTGAGCGCACGCCAAAATACCCAAATTAGTTCCACAGAGCGCATTTGCATCTGAAAACAAGGCCCGTTTAAATTTCAAGGGAACGTTTTCCTCGTCTTCTCTTCGACACTGTGCCAATTTGTCTGAATGTCTAGCTTGAATATATTTACGCGGATGTTGTTTTATCACACGCACACACACATAATCCATGCACGCACGATTTGGCTTCAGCGCAAACACATCTTGCTCTCTCTCTCAGCATTCTCACACAAACACACATTTCCATCCCCTGTCATCCCGCTCGCTCGTCTCAGCAACGCTGAAGTCTTGCTAAAGAAAGGGAACTTGTTAAGCGGCAGAGCACGTCCTGCAAAGTGCAGTCATCCAGAAAAGACTCTTGCTGAGCCTGGCGCTGCTCTTCGGGCTTCGCCGGGCTGCCGTCCAATTATTCTGTACCCTCCTTCCTCTGTGTCTTCACCTACAACAAGCAGAGATGTTTTCTGTGCCTGTAAGACCAGCCTCCCTACATTCCCCCCTGAAACATTTAGAGCCACATGAACTCAGAGAAGCTGCTACTCTTTGTGATAAAAAGCCGCCTGAAACTGCTTTTATTACTGTCAGTGTGTGTTTCCAAGGTGCAGTTAAGTTACACAATACTTACCTCCAGGACTTTTCTAGAGCTGTCAGAAGTGATTAGTTCAAGCAACTGGTTTATATGAATACAGTAGCTAGAATAAAGAATACCAGCTGACACGATCTGGTGATTAACTAAGAAAGAAACTGATAACTATCAGAATGATGGTTCTCTGTGCACAATTCTTTAATGTAAAGAATGAGGTTTCCTTTACACTTAAAAACATTTTGAAGACGAAACATTTCTCCCAGACAAAAATTGGGACAAAACTTGGAAACTTGTTAGAGAGCAACAAAACCTTTCTGTTTAAAACATCCCTACTTTTATTGATCTTATGAAATATTTCAATTTCCTGAGACGCTGCATTTAGACTTTTCATTATCTGTAAGCCAAAGACACCAACACTTAAAGACATAAAGACTTGAAATGTTTCACTCTATTAATAATGACGCTATATAATATCTGGGTTTCTTTTTCTAAATCGAGCTACCACAAGTAATTCACTTTTTCATGACTTTCTTGTTTTTGTGATGTACCTGTAAATGCAAAATATATTTCTTCTGTGGTTTGTTTTTAATATAAATCCTGCTTTTCTCCTTCATGTGTGTGTTTCTCTGATTCAAAACAAGAATAACAACAATAAATCAACAACTTATTTAAACAAACAAAACCCAGAACTTGATAAATAATCGCAACTGGATTATTTTGCCAAATCGTTCAGTCCTGGAGTAGACAAATCTTACCTTTAAGTAAAGCAGGTAAGCTTTACATGCTTAACATGATAACTTCTGAAAGTGTCAGTCATATTCACATAAAATGGATCAGCTTTGCACATCTACAGTTGGGCCCAAAAGTTTACACCCCCAGCAGAATTTCTGATTGTTTGGCCTTTTCTCAGAAAATGTGAATGATAACACAAAATCCTTTCTATCACTCATGGCTAGTGGTTGGGTGAACCATTTATTAAAAAACAAAATAGTTCACTCTTTTTGAATGCACAACTCTGGTGGTTTTGTCCTGATAAATGCACAAAGGTGGACACAGATGTGTTTGAATGTCTACTAAAGGTAACCATCCTCACCTGTGATCTATTTGCTTGTAATGAGTGTGTGTGTGTAAAAAAATGAACAGGGTCATTTTTGAAGTTTCTGTTCTCATTATGATTCAAGAGTAAACACAGCTCTTTGTTAATAAATGTCTTCGCCCAACCTCTAACCATGGGTGACAGAAAGGTTTTTGTGTTATCATTCATTTTTCTGAGGAAAGGTAAAAAAAAAATCAGAAAATTCTGCTGGAGGGGGTGTAAACTTTCGGGCACAACTGTATCTATGTTGGGATGATGTGTCAGGCTGCTCAGTGATGCCATGCTGTAATAACTTGGTCTGTTATAATCAGAACATTGACTGACAGACAGTAATGATACTTGTGACATTTTGAGTCTGTTTTTGGATCAGTGACTTTAACTGCTTAAATTAAACCAATCAAGCATAAAATCAAGTACTGTTAACGTGGCACGACCCCTCCTTACTCCTCTCTCACTCTCACAAATACAACATAAACACAGGCTTTAATGCTTCAATGTTACAGAGTCAAAATACACGTTTACATGTAATGTCAACATGCTCTTTAAATGGCTTGTGGCGTATTAACCGTTATGAGTCTCAGGCAAAATTATGGAGCAGGATTTTTTGTATTATAAGGTGTGTTTTTAATGTTGCCAACCTACACTATATGTCTGCTAAACTTTGGACAGCACTGATTTGAGCTAAGCTGCCATTCACTCAAACGGCTTCATGTTAGCATGTTGAGGCTAACGCTGCTAGCTCAGAGATTAAAAGTTATCGTCAATAAAAGCAGCAAAAAGTCAAACTCACTCATCGTCTTTCAGGTAATTGTCCTCCGTGATGGGTTTAACAGGAGCTATATTCTCCGTTGTGGTGTTATAGTTTCGGAAACACACTGTCAGCTTCTCGTCGAAGTCGTGGACCAGGTCCTCCATCGACTTGAAGCTGCAGATCTCCCCAGAGAAACTGTTGTCTAGGTCGGACAGATCATCTAGGCCCGACGACGAATCGCCCACGTTAGAGTTGAGCTGGTCCAGCTGCTCGGCCGTGGCGGAGGACGGTTTGAATTCGTTGAAATCCTGCCAGTCCTCGTCAAAGTGGGCTAACGGCGCCGCCATGACTGCCGCACGGAGCTCGGAGGAGGAGAAGTCGGACCCCTCGGATCGTTCTCTGTTTTCGGTTTGGAGACAGTGAAGGAGGCGGTGAAGCTGCGAGGAGAGAGAGAGAGAGACGACAGAGCGAGAGGAAGTGGGAGGGGCTATGTGACGTCACGGCACAAGCTCCTCCCACCACCTGGAGCAAAACAAACCCATGTTAGACAGAGCCACGCAAAGATAAATTTTACATACATGAATCAAGAAATTCTGTTATTTTAACCCTTCTCTTGTCTTCGTGTCAATTTAACCCGGTTTCATTGAATCGCTTGAAAATTTCATGGATGGTTCCATGCTTGTAAAATTGGTTATGACTGTTTTTTGTTAAATTATGTATGTTCTGTATAAACTTACATCATCTTACTGCTTTTGCTTTGACATAAACCTGTTTGTCATATTACCTCAACATTTAGATATCTGATAATAATCTTATCAGAATCAGAATCAGAATCAACTTTAATGGCCAGGTATGAACAGACAAGGAATGAACATACAAGGAATTTGCTTTGGTATACTGTGCTCTTTTGAACAGGTAATAGTAAGGCATAAAAAGGGATAATAATAATAATAATAATAATAATAATAATAATAATAATAATAATAATAATAATAATAATAATAATAATAATGTTGCACATAGAATATTATTGACAACTATAAACACGAAAGAATAGCAAATAGACAAGACTAATATTTACAGGCTAATATTTACAGGCTAATAAGATAAAATAAAATAAAATAAAAAATATTCGTGAATAAAAAAAGTCAAAATGTTTGCTTTTTACTACTCAAAAAGAGGTATACTTTTATGTAAGTAAGGTCTTGTATACCATATATTACAAAATTGATTGTTTAATATATGTGACTGTTAGAAACAACTCCACTGAAGAGGAGAAACAAAAAAATCTGGGGATTTTCTCATTGTACCTTGTCAGCAGTCAGAACAGACAGTGCAGTTCACATCAGAAGACAGGGTTAGATAAGAGGGTTTAACAGTCTGTGTGATCCATGTGTTTTGCTTTTTGCTTTGCAAAGATTTTTTTGTGCCTATATACTTAGTAATAATATTGAGACAAAAAGTCAAAGCTATGATAAAAGTTGAACCTATAACATAAGTAGTCATAATCATAAGGAAAAAGTCCAAAATTATGAGATAATAAACTTACACCTTTGGGATAAAAAGCTTTAAAGTGCCAGCTGGAGCATGTGAATATAATAATTTTGACTTTTATCTTCCTCAAAATTTTGATTTAGTATGGGGCAAAAGCATTTTTTTTTTCTATCATATAGTTTTGACTTTTTTCACTTTTTTTTTTAACTTCCTCAGTCATGATTTTAACCTGTATCTCATAAGCTCTCTTTTTGAACTTTATTTTTTTACTTTGTCATCTCATAATTTTGACTTTTCTTCTCAAATTTTTGGTTACTCATTGAATGGTTTTGTAATTTTTTCCATAAATTTGGCTGTCATGTTCCTCAAAATGTAGACATTATATGGGACGAAAAAAAAGAAAAGAAAATTAATCCACTGGTCACCACCAGATGGCGTTATGAACCTGAAATAAACCAAATGTTTGTATTTTGATGCTGCAATTATGGAATCACATCCTTATGAACCTTGTATTTTTGTGACAGTTGAAGTCAGGGAGGGTTATGACTATGATTATAGTTTGACAACATCACAGGTTTATGAATACCATTCTGTTAACTATGTAAAAAATAAGTAAGCACTCAAAAATAGCCTTTAATTTCTCATTCAGAAACTTGTGAATTGTTTAATTGTATCTTAAAATGTTAAGTATTGAGGATTGTATGATAATAGTAATTATTTAGCAGTGCAATTCAGTCTAGCAGGGTCATTTCACCTGTGTTAGAGTAATGAAAAGACCAAGGTATGCATCTATTTTCTATTGATTTTGTCTGTTTGAGTGTAAATACTTAATTATTGAACACTTTGAGTCTACTAGCTAAGAATATACTGTACAACAACACTGACATGCACAGACTTCCCAAAATAAATGAAGTATAAATTGAAATGTATGATTGACAACAAAGCTTACTCAAAATAACGTCACTTTATTGGCAATTGTTCATATTATTCCTAATGGCATTCTGAGTAGCCTTTTGCCAGTCGTCTGTCTCCAGACACTGCCTTCAAGAAACAAATGACTGAATACAAAGTAGAATTCTGACACAAGTGTTTCTCACCACAGAGCCCTTGACACATGCTTTGCCAAAAGCAGTGATTCAGGGCCACACCGGGCTCCTTTGCTGTGTTAAGTTGCGAGGGATGAGTTTTAGGGGCCTTCACAATCTCTTGCCCCATCAAACTTCCGTTGGCGTTTTTTTTTTTTTTTCAAAACCCTGAATGCTTTATTGAAAATATGCATACATAACACTTTTCCTACACAACAATACAAAACATTACAATCACTTTTGTAATTAACACAATGAACGCAAAGCCACACATCACCCTTTCCCCCCGCCCTCGCCCAAGGAGCTTAGAGATGCTACAGTAAGCCCTTAAAGTACCCACACCCAGCCCCTTACCCAACACCACCACCATCAACACTACCTCCATCACCTCTGAGAGAAATAAGACAAAGATAAATCAGAAAGAACTCCCTTGGTAAACTCAGACAAAAGAGTACACACCAGGTTGCATACAGACATAGCAGGTGAATTGTGGGATTTACTGCAACTACTTTTGACTTCTTTGTGAATGATCTGCCGGTTAAGTTTTCTGAAAAGATACAAGGTGTGTGAGGAGTCCGTTCTGCAGTCCAGGATCGACACAAACAACCTACAGAAAAACACCTGTGCGCCAACCACCAATCGACAACAGAACACAAAAAGAGAGATCTGGTCTTTTACACAGACATGCGATAAAGTCGATTTCACATAAAGGAAACTCTTTAAAGGCGAGGGTTGGAGGCTTTAGACCTGATTTGATTGTAGGTAACACACTTCATGAAATAAAAAAAAAAAAAGGAATAAAATAAAAACTCCAATCTCGCTCTGACTGGCATGGGTGTTACTGTGCATAATCATTTGAAATAGTACTTGTAGATAAAATGCAACTGAATATAAAGAAACTAAATATATAAAAAGAAAGATAAAAGAGTTATTTAAGAAAACTCAAGATAAAATAAGGACTCCAAATGTCTGGTTATATTTTAATATGATCATACAGGGAAAGAGGTCAACCAAAAAATGATATAATGTGAACAAAAAATGTAAGTAACAAAAAAAAGTTCAATAAAAACAGGCAGAAAAGCACTGATTTTAAACATGTTTTTACTGTATATCAGTCCGTAGCAAATAGTCATTACATACCCTGAAAAAAGGGAGGAAGAAAGCTTTGAATGGTGCACTAACCACTGAATAACTTGGCTGGAGAGCGAAGGGGGAAGGGGGTGTTAATGCTGAATTCTCTCTAATATGAGGCTGCTGTGCCTTATGTGCTGCAAGGTTCAGGCTTTATTCCGCCGACAGGAGAATCAGTCACTGCTTTTGGGTGCATAGAGGCAAAGTGAGGGCTCAATTCCTTTTAGCAATCTCTGGCTATTTTTTGTGGATTTATGCAGTTGGTGCAAAACAGCGGAGAGACCACTCAAAAGTGCAGTGGGGAGGGAAGGGGAGTGTCATACATACTGAAAGTCTGTGTGCAACTGTATGAACAGGAAGGCAGTTTGTGTGTGTGTGTGTGTGTTCAAAATTTGCGACGACGCTCCGTAATGCCGAGAGTGGTTCCTGTTATTGGTGCCTCTTCTCTCTATCTACTCGTCCTATAATTCACAATCATCATCTTTATATATTACGACATGACCCTTTGCTAATAACACAACAGCTTTCCGAAACATGCCTCCTCTTTTCAACATCGCCAGTGTTGTTTTTGAAATGCCACGTGGTAAAGGAGAAATAAGTTCTAATGTAAAAATTAAAGCCCCAGATTAAAGAAAAGTTTGTTTTCTTTTACAAAATGGCTCTCAAGTATTCTTTGTTCCACAGATAGAGGTCCCTATGGGGCTTTGGATAACTTAGAATTGGTTTAAAATCCTCTTTACAATTTTTATTATGGGATCAAGAGCAGAGAGGAAGGGGAGGGAGGGGGGATTTTCTGCTGGTGTGAATAGAGCACACATACAAAAAAAAAAAAAAAACACGCCGCAATTAAACCTGCACGCACAAATGTCAACTCTCACATTAATGTGTGCATGCATTATCGCTCTCACTCACTTTCTCTCACACACACACACGCGTGTGCGCGCACACACACAAAGGAGGGACAGCAGTCACCACTGTGCATTCAAGTTGCACTTTTCATGTCGTTATATTTGCTTCCTGACAGAGAAACGCCTGCTTCACTTGTTGATATGTGCCCCGTGTGTCCCTCTGTCTGTCTCCTCTTTTTAGGCAGATGTAATGAAGTTGTGCGGTAGCTAGCTCAACAGAGTAGGGGGGTTGTGGGGGGAGGCTGAAACATTACAGCGACTGTCCGTGTTAGGAGTTAAATTAAGGAATAAAAAAGTTCCTAATGTCAAGAAACAGAAAGTGGAAGCTTCACGCTGAAGCTCTCCACGGGCACTACTCGAGCTAAGATTCGCCTCTTTAATGAGAATTACGCTATGTCTATCATAAAAAAATCCAACGTTTAGCATAGCATTTCCTTGTGTGTGTGTGTGTGTGTGTGTGTGTTCTCTGTCAGCTGGTCGGTCAGTGTTTTCATGATGGTTTTCATCCAACAGATCAAATGCGAAGAATATAGCAGAGAGTGGGGAAGAGGGGGAAAACATACACGAAGAAGAGTCGCTATATCCCCCCTATGCACCATCCTCCCCGAACAACACCCCACCCGTGTCCATGGAGACATTATACAGGTAATGTGACAGGCAAACGGGCAGACAGATGTAGTCCGGTAAGTAGGCGGCTGCTCTGCCGTGTCTGTCTTGGAGGCATCACGGGGACACTCCCAGCTCAAGTTGGAGGTGGGTTTCCAAGGTCAGATGGTTGAAGCTCACCACTGAGTAGCGCTCGTATCCCGCTGGGCATTGACTAGTTTTCCTCTGGGTCAGAATCAGGTTATCAACAAGGTCCTGATTTTTCATAGTGTCCGTCTTCGACTCCAACCCTCTGTCCTGGCCAGTCGGGAGACTAAATTTTCTCACTTTTGTTATCTCTTTTGTCTTGGTGGCCTTGGTTTATCTTCACTTGCTTCAGGTTGGTGTTGGATTTCGTTCGCCCGTGTAGGTTTGTCTTATTGTGGGATTCTTGGATTGTTGTTACAGAGAGATGTCATCAGGCCTTTAACTGACCATCAACTGTCCATGTTACTGCAGTTCTCTGAGGGGGAAAGAATGTGGAAACATTAAGTCTTGTTTTAACTTGTAAAAGGTTGGTGTGTTGAATGATATTTTTAGCTGAAAATGCATCTTTTTTTGGCTAAATTTGTCTCTTACCGTTGAGTCCGTCCGCCTCTTGTGACTCGAGGAAGGGTGCTGGACCCCAGACACGCACTGTGCCGTCATCTGAGGCGGAAGCCATGAGTCCTGGGATGGTTGGGTTCCAGCTCACACAGTTAACGGTGCGTGTGTGGCCTGTTAGCTCAGCAATGGGAAGTTCACCGCGCCGGTGCCAGATGTACACTTTGTGGTCTGAGGGGAAAGATGGGACCACATTTAATAGAAGAAAGGTATTCTGTGCCGCACACAGCAAAACATAAAAGATTCAATTCTTTAACATCACTGAACAAACACTTTATAGGAGTTATGACTAAGACAAGAAGATTGTATCATGAGACAAGCATACATCATCAGGGACCGGCCCACAGCATATTACAGTTAATCCTGTTAGTGCACTTTGTTTTGCTTTGTCTGTACCTTCGCTGCCACTGGCAATGAAGTCTTCATTGTGTCCTCCAAAGCAGGAGTGGATGGTGTAGAAGCCCTGGGTCACACCCTGGTACTTTCTAACCAGCACCCGGTCTTGAAGGTCCCACAGGTGCACTCCCTACGACAGGTAGCAGAAGAACAGTATGTAGCATCTATCTAACCTCACAGGTGATTCAGAGGCAGAAAAACGGACGGTGATCGTGGATGGGGGAGCTTACCTGAGTTGCTACATTTAACAAAGCTAATCTTCCGTTCTTTGAAACAGTAAAAGACATTATAGGGTGATCCTCTTGTACTCTGTGGAGGACATGTAAAGAAAACACAAGCAGTCAGGCAACTTGTTGATTCAGACACACATTCATTATTACTTAACTAAACCAAGGTGTACAAAGTCCCCTACAAGATAAACCCAGCATAGATTGATAAAATGAGAAGTAATTGTCACATATTCCATTGATGTAGAAGTATGAGTAATAAAAAAGAGAACTCACAAACAACAAAGACTTGAAAGTGGCTCAAAAACACATTCAAAGCAGCATTAACAGACTTTTTCAGTCATTTCATTCATTCAAGAGTTTGAAACTAAAAACGCCAACACCTACATGTTTCTGTCTGTAAGGTCCTCGAAGTTGTACCCTCGGATGCGTTGGTGTGTGTCTGAGGCCAGAACTGCTCTGCCGTCGCTCAGGCACCACAGGCACTGCACCCTCACACCCTCCCAGGAGTCCAACAAGTTACCATCCAGGTCCTGAAAACACAAACAGCCACGGGAAAGGGAAATGAAGCAGGTACATGGTGATACTTTTATTTCACAAAGGAGCATTTCTTTACACAATGAAACTCTAGCGTACAACATAAACATGCATTAAAGCTAGAAAGGAGCCTGCTCATCCATAAAACCCACAGACAAAACAGTCAAACCTCCCCCCAACAGAATGAACGAAAGGTTCATCAGGTTCATGGCTGAAAAATCAATGTAGGTGCATAAACAACTGACTTAAAGCTCTCTCTTTAAGGTCAGCTATCACATGACAGCTGCCATATGTCAACACTTATCGTTTCTCTCCCCCCTCCTCCTTCCTACAATCATGGCACTGTACTCGGAGAATAAAAACTCACGCATTGATAAAACTGTCCTCTCTGTCCTCCGGTAACAAAGCGCTTGCCGTCGGGGTTCCAGGCCACACTGGTCAGACTGTCTTCGTGGGATTGGGACATCTTGGTCCGCAGCTCCCCCGTCTGGTCATCAAAGGGATTGATGGAGACAAGAAAAACAGAGCAGGGAGAGAAAAATTGGGGGAAGGGAGACAGCGAGAAGAAACATTAAGTAAGAGTGGGGGAGGGGTTGATAAAAGGAGGAGAGAGGGGAGGGGGTGGGATGGGAGAAAAGGAGAGGTCAGTGAGTACACGCAGCCTACACAGGATCCATGGCTGAGCAGAAGGATGTTTTTCTCCTCTCCTTGTTTACTACAAGTGGATGAGACATCTCTGCATATGACATCATCAGTCTTTGCTGCTGTGTGTTTCTTCACATGAAAACAGATAATTAAGAGCTATCACAGGTAGAGTGGATTATGTAAATCTAAAAATAGCACAGCATGAAAAGAGCATGATGTCACCTGAACGTTCCAGAGCCAGAGCTCGGAGCAGTCGTCAGGCCCACAGGCGATCAGGTAGGTGTCATCGGGACTCCAGGCTAAGTAAGAGACACCGTATGCGTGACCCTCCAGGGTCCTGAGCAGCTTTAACTGATGGCTCTCCTGCAAAATGAGAAGATGAGGGTGATAATGATGAACTCATTATAATACACAGAGGATTGTGCCCTCCATTGCAGTGAAACTAAGAACTTAAGCTTTCAAACTAGACAAAGGAGAGCACACTGACTGGCAAGAAGCGATGTGACATTAAGTCGAAAATTAAAAACGAAGAGTCCAGCCTGTGTGACAAATTAATTTTATCTCACTCAATGCCTAAGGGGCGTGAATTCACACAAGTCTAAAAGTCTATGACAGGGAAAAGAAACTCCTAGGACAAGCAATTTTGATGCACGCCTCAGGTTCTTTTTGCAGACATAAGGTGTGAAAAAGCTGAATCCTCTTCCAGAGGGAGAGGAGCAGCATAATTTAAACTTTAAGGATCCAAAGAAGGACAAAATACTTCTTTGAAATTCTGAGACTATGGGAGAAGTTACTTTTGTTTTTGCGAATGATTTATCATGAGTAAGGAGACACAATGGCGAGAAGAGCAACGTGTTCAATGATTATGCATGCTAGAAATAGAGCTTTGGTTTAACCCCAGGGATCCCAAGCAGTTTCTGGTTGTTTTTTGCCTCTGTCACATTTATTCTCACTGTGGTCTCATTGTTCTCCACAAAGTGAAGTACTACACCTCTATAGACTCAGAAAAACCATGCCTATAAGCTGATGTAACTCAACTACGTCTTTATTCAGTGTGACATAATTTAAAAGCTGTAGTTCATTAGAAAACAAAGAAAAATGGTAACACATTTCCTCAGATTTTTTCCTTTTAAACTTAGAAGAAAATAAGGAAGTAGTGTATTTAACACATTTTTAGATTCCCTCATGCTTAAGGAACATAGGAAAATAGGGGCGGTGGAGCTACTTTTGGATTGGACAAACTGTTTGTAAATGCCAGTTATTTCAAAAACAAGTGTATTTTTGGCTCTTGGCCGCAGATTTAAAGTCCCAAGGGTGAAAGCAAAGTTTCTTTATTTACACAATGAATTCTCAATGTTCTTGGAATACAAGAAAGAGAAAATAGGAAGAAAAATTTGAAGAGCTTTGACAGTTTATTATATTACACATATATAAAAGTCCCAAGACAAAGATGCCAGGGAATGTGAAAGCCCGGCTTGTGTTTACTTAACCATCTTTCCACTCACCGGGTCCACTTGCCAAATGATGACAGTAGTGTCTTTGGAGCCAGTGGCTAGTTTGGTGCCGTCGTTCGAGAATTTGCAGAACCACACCTCGTTACAGTGCTCTGTGAGGATCTGTTGGGTGTAACAGGGGAACTGTTTCCTGTGGAATAGCAAGAGATCAAAGGTTTAACTTCATTGCTGAATAAAAAGAAGAAGTTTTTGTGCATTATACTTCAGTTAGGAAGGAGGAAAGTGAAGAGGAACAAACTTATGAAACAAAAAGAGTAATGCAGACTTTAACATAGTGTCTTTACAGCTGCTGGTCAGCTTCTGCGTACGTATCAAATGCTGCAGTATGACTTTTTCACAATAAGATCTCAAGGGGCCTGAGCAGCACCAACCTGCTGCAGACATGATCGAGGAGAAGAGAGACTGAGTCCAAACTACTGTCCAGCTTGGTGTTGTGGTAGAGGCAGCGGTCCCTCTGCAGCTCCACTGCTTGCCGCAGTAGCGTCTGCAGCCGCCGAGGGGGCAGCATCACAGAAGGGGGCAGATATGCTGTGAAAAGAGTGACAAAAGAAAACAGATTAACCCTCACGGACAGGTTAGGGACTGTGTGTTCTGGCTCTAAAGTGTCAGAGTACGGACGTGTTTGCTCACTCTGTAATTTGTCGAGCAGTCGGCAGCGTGAGGCGGTGCCCTTGCCTTCCCACTCTGCCTTCGCTCTCAGGTCCTCAGCATGGCTACACATTAAGTACCTGCAAGATGAAGCAAGTAAATTGATAGATATGATTAAAATATACCACATGAAGTCAAAAGGAAATCAACACTATGAGAGAAATAGAAAATTCTTGCGTAGCCAAAGCAGAAAAACACACTATGTGTAGGTTATGACAAAGCCAAGGACACGCCTGGGTATTGACCAAAGGAGAGACAAATCAATACATTATTCTGCCAATATTGTGACAGCCTGGCAAAACAAACAGCCTCGACCGTGGTGTTGATTAATCAATTTGCACTGATTGATTAGATAATGATCACAGGAATGTGTTTGAGAGGCAAGGTGCTGTGCTTTGATCAGAGAAGAGGAGACATTCCTCAATCACTACACAGTAATTCAGAAGAATAACAGTGAAATAATGTCTGAGAGCAAAAGTTACAACAACTCAGACAAATAAAATTTCAGGAATATGGATTCAAGCCATTGATTTTTGGAAGGGATGTAAACTAGAGCTTGTTTTGAAAGTATTCTGATAGCTATCTGAAGTGAATCTAATCCTACTATTGGTGATAAAAATGCATATATTCTTAAAATGGAAGCTGTCTGAAAACAATGGACACATAAAACACAAGAATCCTCTGCCATATCGTTTTCAGAGTGTCGTCTACTGGCACAAGTTCAATTCCAATAACCAATCAGCATCCATTAAGAATCCTGGCTCTACTGTTGGCTCAGTCCCAGCTGTGGCGGCTGCATGTTTAATGATTACAGTTATCTAAGAGCTACATGGAGCTGTTTGTGTATAGACTGTCCAAGGAGCTCTATAAGACGGAGGCGATGTAAAAAAGTAATTGTACCCGCTGAGTACGTGGATGCGATCTGTGTTGTACTTGAGTGGCGTCAGCTCTCCTCGCAAAACCTGCAGAGCCTCCAGGACTTTTCCATCCTCCAGGTACTCCAGGTACTTCTGCTGCAGCAGCAGGAACTTCATTCGCTGAGAAGAAGAGAGACTAGGTTTATACAACCGAAGGAAATGACATAATAAACTTATGCTGAATCAAGTTAACTCCAGACAGTAATGTAGGGCATCAACATACTTTTAATTTAATGTAATCTAAATATTGATAGCCTAGTCTCAAATAAAAGACTGACACAGTATCACTTCCAGCATTAAAATGTGTAGTATTGGGAGTCTCTGTCTTATCTCAGGTATGCAGTTTGAGCTGCTGCTCGGACAACCACTGCCAGAAAAAAAACACATCCCCCCATAAGACTCTACGTATAAATAGCTTAAAAACACACGGACATGTCCCCATGAGTCTCCAACTTGGCCTGTAACAAGCAAATGTTCTCCAGAGCTGCAGTGAAGTTGTGTGTACAGTGACAACACAAACCTGCTACAGCTCAACACCTAAAATGGCTGTACATACTCATACAATCAACAGCTACAGCAATCATCTCAATAAACCAACTGGTAACAGCAGTTAAGAGCAGCAGCAGGGACTCCACTGAGACACACAGAGGCCATTTTTGAGGCTCATCTGCTTTGTTAATTAGCAGGCTGGCTGGGGCTAATTAACCAAAGCTGGGGTGCATCTATGAAGTGAAACTGTAAAGCCTGTTGTTTCATACAAACCTTCACCTGAGAGTTCAGAATTGCTTCAAAATAACATGATTGTCCACCAACATAAATGATAAATACTTAAATAAAGTCTTTCAAGAGAAAGTTATCAGCTTATATGGTGGAAATTTAGTATGAATTTCTTTTAAAGATGGTCCCTCACATAATCTCCATCCATAAGTATAAAATAAATATTTCAATTCAAACCTAACCCAAAATAACCCTTACTCTAACCCTCAATTTGAATTAACACTTGAATCTGTGTTTTTATGGCTTTAAACTGTGTCAGTTTATCACTTTGTATGCAGTCACTTGTTGAAGCAATATTGACGTGACTCTGTTGTGTAAGGTTTCATTGCAAGGTTCATCCTCCTGTGGTAATATATTTGTAACATGAACCTTTGGATTAGCTTTTCAAAAGCCACTTGAAATTCACAGAACAAATTGGCAGCAAGATGACTAATGTATAAATCCACCTGTATCAATCTTAAGAACATTTACTGTATTGAGCTGAATATAGGATGATTTTTTTTTCATTGAGTGTCTTATAAAAGGTGTCTAACCTATGCGGATACTTTTCCAGTGTTGCTACATGACCGCAACAGCAGAGAGCGCCAGCTTTTTGTCAAGCCAGTGACCTCACTGTGGCTGCTGTGATCTGTCAATTGCAGCGGAGACGCAGTGACAGGAGATGAAAAAAAGAGATGTGTTGAGAAGAATGGATGAAAAGTTGGGCAAGTTAACAAACAACTGAGGTGGAGTTATGATGCTAACTTTAAGATAACGGTGGTCAACCATTTTCCAAGATGTCAAAACATGGAGATACAGGGTGAAATATCCAAAGATGTTGTGTCAAAAAAGACTGTTCTTTCTGTTTCTGCCTGTTTTTTCCTTTCAAACTTCTGCTTAAGATGTTACTGTTATAGCTAATGGTTTACTCGTATTAAAATGTTGAAATTGTGTGGTTCGACTAGATATTACATTTGAAATACAGATCTTAATGATAGTATGTATTGAAAAATGACAGCAGTTCCTTTAAGAAAAAGTAAATTTGGTTGTCTTTTTCTGAAGATGGTCTTGAAAAGAAAGGGGTCGTCTTTTAAACAGTGTCATCCTACATTTAGGTCAATACAGTATTTGTGGCCAAACTGATCCCCATGCACTGACACCCTGACTCATACATGATGTCTGTTCCTGCTGCATATCCTGGTATTTTATCTTTCACAGCCCGAACCTGCAGAACCTGCATTTTAACGCTCCAGTTCTAGAACCTCCAAACGAAGCGGCAATCATTCAGCCCAGTTCAGGTTTGGGCAAAGGGAGCTTACCACAATAGCATTGGGAGAATGCATCAGTGCTCTCAGCTCATTGAGATCATTTTCAGCCTGGAACCAAAACAAAAGGGAGGGTGATAGAGGGGAGAGACAGAGAAAGAGACAGCGAAATGGTTAGCTCAGCAGTTTCCTCTCCATGCACAGGGAAAAAGAAAAACCAATCACATGAGCAGTTACACAAATCTTATGGTCACTTTCTTCTTTAAGATGACTGAATTGAGCCTTTGACTGAGCCACCAGGGCTGTCAACATCCCAGCTTTAAGTGATTCAAAATGACTGACCTATTTTCATATGAAGTTACTCCAAACCCAGCTTTTAGAGTGTGAAACCTCCTGACCCTACCAGAAATTTTGTCAGGGGTTAGTTATTCATCCTGCAGCTATGAACTTGGCTCATGATTCACGAGGCCATTATCAATACGACCTGTGCTTTCACAAGCCTCGTGTCAGAGATATTGGGACAAGAGTTATTCTTTACTGAAACCAGGGCAATGCAGCTAAGAGTGTTGATTTAACATCCAATTACATAAAACCTCTTAGAAATTTATTAGGTTTATATTGGAGCTATTTAATTCCATCTTATCAGGCCTTACGGAGCCCTCGCAGCAATCTCTGCTGTGTTGTTGGTGTTCTGTTAAGCCCTAATCTAGTTCTTTTAACACAATAAAGAGCACATAATAAGGCTTGTACTGTGTTATTTTGTTATTAAATTAGATGACAGAAATGATGAAAGAGAAAAGTAACCCTGTGGGCCACTGTACAATATTCTACCAAAATTCTCATATTTCCTTATCTTGCATTTGTTAGTAAGTCATGTAAGAAGATCTCCTTTAAGACACGTGTGCTTATTGACAAAAGATCACTAGAATAAACCATCCATTAAAATTCTTGCCATTGTATCAGCATTGTAAACAAAGACCTACCTTGTCCCATTCGCCCTCCATGACATGGTTGCGGAACTTGGTAGCTGAGGAGTGTTCCAGTCTGCAGCCTGATTCCTGCATCAGCAGGTCCACTGTTTGACTACAGAGAGGACGCACAAAGAGAAAAAGGTACACACAGTTAGAATGACATATGAAAATGGATTAGATGGGATACAGGATGTTACACTGAAATGCTGGATTAAGTTATGGATTGAAATAGAATGAAACAATAACAGATAGGGATAGGTACCAATTTTTGGTTCTTTTGATTGTTTATTGGGTAATAAATTTTGATTTGTTTAACCACAAAATCTCAAATATTTGAATTTTGACATATTGGTTTCTCAATATATAAACTTATACAAATATATCAAAACAACATTCAACTGTTTGCACTGCAACTCAGGATGGGTACTAAATTCTGTACGTTGAAAGGTACTGACTAAATCCCCTCAGTAGTACTGTATATCGATTCATGTAAAATGAAATGGTACCTTGTTTCTACACCTAAACGCATCCTTGTGATTGTGAGGGAGCGGAGGAGAAGGCAATGTTCTGTACTGGACATGGGCATAGAGTACGTAGGGCTGCGTATTGATTTGTTTCATTATCAAGAAAAAAAACACTGCGTAGTTGTACTTAACTTATGAAGCTGCAGTTAAGGATTTTCATATTAAAGAAATTTGTGAAGCAACTGCAATGTTACAGTACAAACAGTTGAATGTTGTTTTGATATAGATGTTAAAGTTTATAGATTAATAAATCAATATATTACACTGAGAATTTTATGATTTTGCAATTGAACAAGACACAATTATTACCAGATAAATGCACAAAAACGTACAGAAAATTGCTACTATTGAGTATTGAAAGCGATCCCATGTACCGGGCATTGGTAAAGTATCTATTCAAATGTGAAAGGCACCCATCCCTGACTGCAGCATCACAGTTGTTTCACAAATATCTGCAAAATGAAGACCATTAACTACAATGAACAACATAATGACTCAACAACAACTCTGCAGTGTTTCTCCTTGGTAATGCACAAATTAAAACCCAGCTTTACCTACTACATGCTCATGTCCTGCATACATAAGCACCTACTCTTCTGCTCCCTCACAGTCACAAGGATGCGTTAAGTTATTGAAGCATGGTACTGTTTGATCTTGAATCAATACTTAATACTACTGATGGAATTTGGTTGAAGTATAGAAGTTTAAAGTTAAAGTTGAACGTCTGCATCATTTTACAGGGTAAATAATTCAATGTTCTTGATTATTGTATGATTCATGGCATTTCTCAGCCATTTTACAGTGTTAATAAGGACAGAAGAGATGTGCAGCATAATTTGGAATCATAGAAACCTCATTGGCAGACAGTACACTGTGGGCAGTTTAATTTCCAACAATGTTATGATGGAGTCATCCCAGAGCTGTGTCAGCGGAGTATTATGAGTGGACAGTAGGAGGTTCACGAACATGAACTAAGCTTCCATCATATTAGCCTGTCAGCCAAGGCCATCTGTCCAGTCACATCTCTCTTTGTGTTACACATTCACCACCACAACAGGTCTGCTGAGATGTGTGTATGTGTGTGTGTGATAAAGAAAGTGGGTTGTGGATGGGGGTGGTGACACCTTCAGCATGATGACATCATTCTCAGGTATCAATGGAGTGGCGCAGCAGCAGCAGCCCTATGTTGAGCTCTCTCATCTTGCTACACTGATTCCTGCTGCATTTCCCCAGCTGAGATATAGGGGCTCTGTTTCATACCAGCCAATGCCATGTATCCCCCTGACCCACCCTCTCTGTAAACACAGCGATGTGGAGCTGTCTTTTATAAAGCCTTGTAATGGCAGCCAAACTCTCTCAGCTGGATACCACATATCTGCGAATGTCTAACTGCCCACCACCACCACTATCACCACCACAGCAGCAGCAGCTTTGAAGGGGAAGGCTAGACAAAGATTTCTTGAAAACCCCACTATGCTATAATTAGATTCAAAGACGGGGCGTCCATCTAAAACAGCTGGTAGAAAGCGCATTCTTCAGCCGCCATGAAACCAACAGATTCTGCTCAATTCACGACCAACTGTCGCCCACGGTATTGACTGCTGCCTTTAAATAAATACATGCCCTAACACATGCACGTCAGGGTTTCTGACTGACTGTTGACACATTGCTCTGACACACTGGCAGTGACAAACAGTAAACACAATTGTCTCAGATAAATGAGACAACGAAAACTGTTTGCAAATGTAGATTAAATCCACTTATAGAGACTTGCTAGACGACGGTTCAAAGGGTGCATTCTGAATACTAAAATAACCAGGGCAGTTTTCATAACCAGGCTAGTTATAGCAGTCTGGCTGTGCTATTACTTTTCCTCTAACACCATTCTGCAAAATAACATTTTTTTTTTCTCCCTGAGGCGGTTAAGCTGGAAAATCTAGAAAACCACCAACCATTCAAGCGAAAACTAACACTGACAACCCGCACATTAACCACAAAAAAAAAATGCATTGGAAAAAGTCGATCATGACCTGCTTGTGTATTTAATTAAATCAACATCTCTCATTCCCATGACATTCATTTAAAGAACCATAACAACTTAACGGATCTTCTCTGAATAAACGTTACTAATGTAAGATGATGTAATGCTCTTATTCAGTGCAAAATCCTCATCGTTTATTCACGGATAGTGGCTTCACTCGGAAATAAAAACAACCAAAGTTAAAGATAGTGGTGTTAAAAAGCAAATGCGGGCTTGTATTTTGTGGTTCTGTGAAGATTTAATGTCAGGACCCAACACTAAGCGCAGGCTAGTCCTGTTAGCTTTGAAGCTAACTGTTATTGTGCAAGATGGACCCCTTCTTCAACCAACTGCCGAGCTCAGAGGCTAACTACCCCATCCCCCCATGTTTGTGTCTGTCAAGCGCACTATTAGCGCTTTTACCAGCTGCTACTTAGCTGTTCCGACCGCACAACCACGCATAAATGTAATACTTAATGATCAACTGTAACGTTACATTCGTTTGTGTTTTTCTCGACTTTGAATAAACTTACTTAAGCCCTAGTCCGTGGAGATGTTGCCCTATTAATCGTATGACATCTTCCTCCGCCTGCGATAGTCGTTTTTTCTTTTTCAACGAGCCGACCTCCGAGCCCGAAGCTGTGGAGGCAGCCGAAGTCCCCGAGCCGGGCCCTGTTGCAGACCCGTTACTGGTACCGACACTATTTCCGTTGTCTGTGTTGGAGAGAAGCCCATTGGAGTGGGTTCCACCAGCCGAGGTTGATTCCCCGTTTTGTGCGCTGTTCAGGCAGGAGAGCTCCGCAGATTCTTGTCCCTGTCCAGCTCCGTTTGCCTGCATGCTGCTGCTGAGGTTATTGACTACACTTCGGTTAAAGTGGATGGCAGAGGTGGCTTGAGAGAGTGGAGAGTGTGTAGCAAGTCCCAAGACAACTCCAGAAAGGCCTGTTACAACTGCTGAAGCCCCGGGCTCTCCTGCTCCCTCCGCCGCCGAGGCTCGGTGCTTCTTCCGCGGGGGCGGCGACGCTCCGCCGGTGTCCGAGTCGGAGGAGGAGGAAGCGGAGGCCAGAGTTTCCTCACCGAGAGCGGCCGTGGTTAGAAGCCGGCGGAGCTCCGGGTGGGAAATAAAGGTTAAGCTTCCAGGTTTGAGGCCTCGTTGTGGGGCTCAGGGCGGACTGTCACTGTGGCAGCGCTGTCACTTCGCCCGTTTTTGTTGTTGTTTCTTTCTAAACAGCTGCAGCCCTAATGGAGTCCTCACGCCCTGACGTCACCGGAAATTCCTACACTACCAGGCTTCCGGGTAGAATGATAATCCGTGGGAGGCGCAAGAAGACATCGTTAGCATAATTATCACCTAATTACAACAATTCATCGCATTAAAAGTCACCTGCGTGTTACCAGACACCGGAAATAAATTAGCATGCAGTGCGAAACTCGAATTGATTTTCTGCAAGTGTTCAGCTTTTGACATTTCTGCCTAAACCGCATAGATTTTTATAAACTGACCTGGACAAGAAAAAAATGTTAAATATAATGACCATAACGTAAAAACCCCAAAAGAGGACCCCAATCTCGCCACCTGCAAAAAAAATTCTTAGATCCTAAAAGAAGATAGAAAAGCCTCATAACCCTAAAGTTAATTAAAATCACCCTTCCTCAAAATTTTGCTATATTATCTCACATATAATTTTTGATCTACAAAAATCCGATTATGCATCTCATAATATTGACTTTTTGATTTAAACGGTTTGACTTTTTATCTCAAAGTTTTTAATATTTTCTCACAACTTTGAAATCTCAAAATTTGACTTTGTCTTATGAATTATTAAAATTTCGACTTTTTATATAAATTATTTGCCATTGTTACCTCCACCTTTTGACATTCTTATCTCATTTTTTTCGAAATTATATCCCATGGTATTGGTCTCAGAACCTTACAATGTTAATTTTTGATTCTCATATTTTGACTTTTACACTGAAACTTTTGGTTGTTTCTGAAAATGTTGACTTTTTATCTCAAAGTTTTGAATATTTTACTCGTAATTTTGATGTCTTAAAATGTTAACTTTTTTATCTCACAATTTTGAGCCCGATTCAAAATTTCAACATTTCATCTCAGCATTTTGACTTCATATCTCAAATTTAATTATTTGTACTCATAATTTGACTCTATCTCAAAATTTTGACTCACTGATCATCTTTTATTTTAAATTTTCAATATCTTATCCCAGAATTTTGTGTTTCATCTCATAATTCTGACCTAATATGGTATTTTCAGCTGACACAAAGGTGCCAGATTTGCAGACAGAACATGGAGCCTCAAATGGTCACAACATTGTGGATACACATGGTTTGGATTGGTAATTTATCACAATAGCTGAGCCTCATTATTGTGGAAAGTGATTGTGCATGTTGCAAAAATGACGTATACAGAATTTTGTTCGATCTTTTGCTCAACAAAAGGTGAAACAAGTCTATTCTACTACATAATCAGTGAAATGATCACAAATATACAGTGTAAGCATATTTTATTAAAACAAAATACAATGTGATAAAGCTACATGATTTTACACAATACCTGAGCTCATGAAAAACTACAAAAGAAAGGTATTCATGACTGTAACAAGCTTTTCATCCTCATGTGCAACTACAGAGAAACTGTCTGAGTTCTTTGAATCTTTGTGTGTAGAATGGTATGATGCCCATTATAGAACTAGTCATGTGTTTGTGGTCTTCCATTAGCTTTTCAATGCTACAGAGAATATGACATTAATGTGGATAAATAACTGTGTACAGGAGTAGTCAAGCAAATTGGGGAATCTAACCAAGGCTTTTCTTTGTGTTGTTAGGAGTCAAGAAAGGTCTCCAACTTGATGTGGAAGAGCAGTGGTTGTTGGAACGCAATTGGCTTTGGGTTTGTCTTTCCCTTTCATGAAGAAGGTTAGCAGCTCCCCTTTCCCTTTGACAAAAATGGGCCCTCTTCTGATAAAACGGAAGCCATAATCCTTTAAGATGTCGTAGCAGTCCTCCACCACCTATGGGCAGAATGAAGCGTCACATTTTGACCCAAAGAAGGAAACTGAAGTGTGTTGTGTGTAATATTTTACCTGAATGTTTCCCATCACACCCGTTGACTCCATTCTGCTTGCAACATTCACTGTGTTGCCCCAGATGTCGTAGTGAGGCTTACGAGCTCCAATAACTCCAGCTAGAACTCCACCTTTATTTAGACCTGCAGGGAATCCATATTACATGCTAATAACTTAAGGGCTTACACAAACTGAATTGGTAACCCTTGACTTTACAGGTCCACAAATTTCTTTAGAATTAGGTAATTCTCTGACAAACTTTTCAAAATTTATTTCTTGAAATTATCCCCAAATTTCATGTCAAGTGGGTGAAAATAAGCATGTAACTTCTTCAAAATAATGTCTGAATTTAACAGCAAGCAAATCCCAGTCTGTAAGTAACTTTTTTGTTCACTTTCTTTGACATTTCCTGGAAATTTTAATGTTTATGAGTGAAACTATTTGAATACTTCATAGCTATTTGTGGACCTAACTTAATATTACTCAAAATGTGTTCAATAAATCATCAACTTTTATCACTTGTTTTTCTGGAGATAGCAGAATATAGTTACACAGTGACGTTGGGAGAATTCTCCATACATTTTGAAGTGAATTTTGAATTGATTTTAAAAGAATTATTGCTGTGAGGAAAAGATAGATACCAGAATAGTTTGTGTGCGTGTGTGTGTGTCAGAGGAAAAAAACAGATTCATAAAATAATTCAGAAGAATTCTACTGAGTCCTTTTCCTCCACTCACCTATTCGGAGCATAAAGTTGTTGAAAGACTGTTTGTTGAGGTTGCTGAGGGTGACTTTCATCGCCAAAGCAAAGTCTGCAAGGTCTGCAAGATGCTGCCAGCGCTCTATCATAGACTGTTCCTCTGGCTGTGGTACAATAGTAAAACTTACATTCAAACTGTCAATACTATGTGCAGTTCCAGTTCAGACTGAATATCACAGCAGTTATGTACAAAAAGGGTTGATTTATAAGAAAAGATGGATGCTGTTTTGACCTTGCGGCTGCTGTAACCGTTGGTGCTGCTGTCTGGAGTGAGCCCTGAAGCTGCCATGTAAGTGCTTCCTATTGTCTTGATCTTAGTGATGCAGCGAAATTCATCCCTGTCTAGTAACTGGAAGAGAAAGCAAGAATCCAAAGAAAGTCCTCTGCAATCAATGATACTACAATTTGATGCATTTGTATCAGTGGTTCTTAGTATTTACAAACATTACATTATTGACTCACGCTGTCAAAGTCAGAGATGATCTCATTGAGAATCCTTAGACACTCTATGCCTCCATTGTTGATGCTTTCCTCAGTGTAGAAATCAGAAAAGTTTGGTATGGAGGCAAACATCACCCCTATTTCATCATACGACTGGCTGTACAGCTCCTATAAATGAGAAGTCTCTTTTGATTTGATTAAAATGATTAAAAAAAATAATCGAAGGCATTGAACAGTGACAATGAAGTTAGCCACAAGAGGGCACTAATTCACAGTTGCTTTATAACACGAGCAGATGCATGATTCAAATCCTGTTATTGTAGCTTTAAATAGCACCAATCTGTTGAGAACCTTTCACTTGTGTAACTTTTCATCTTTATTTAAGTCATGTTGTGACTGGTGTGTGTCCTCGTGTACCTCATCTCTCTTCTTTGTTCCAAGGAAATGTTTGGCCACGTGCTCTGGCAGCATGTTGGTGACAAGTGCCTCATTCCAGCGCCTCATCTCAAACACTCTTTCCTTCTGGTCATGAACACCAATTTTCCACAGAAACAGCTTCCTGGACTGATGCTCCAACTGTATGATCACACACCCCAGATGAAAATACTGTTATTTGTTCTGATAGTGGCAGTGCCATTTTATGAGAGGATTTCTTGTCTCAAATGAGGCTAGGTTAAGCCAATAAGCCAACGGTAGGCTTCCAAATTCAGAAAGGTTGCGTCCACCTTGCATTTTTGTGGAGACCTTGATGCCAACAAGGTTACAACAGTGTGAGAGTGACTTACGGTGCGGGCATAGAAGTAAAAGCTAATCATCATGACAATGATCATCATGGTCATGAGGTATTTAGATGGCACTGTGGATGTTCTGAAAACACAAAGTTAGAGACAGATTATATCACAATGAAAATAAATACAAAAACCTTAGATTTCAGGTCAAATGACAATAGCCTGAACAACAGAAAGCAGAAAGGTAAAGACTCCGACCTGTACGAGGCGAACTGTATGTAGTCATAAAGGTCATAGATGTCGCTCCAACTGTAGATATTAACCGCTCCTGTAGCTGTGACAACCAACACCATGAGACCCAGTTTAATCAGGTGGCTGACTTGGACTAACATCGCAGTGGCGATGAGTGACATCACAGCCATGAAGCTGTAGTGCTTTGGATTCTCAGCACAGCCTCTGTCACCAATTGACTCCAACATGGGACCAAAGGTGCTGTTGAAGAGTCGGAGGGATGGAGGAACACAGCTCAGCTGCAAAGTAAGAAACAAGAAGCATGAGGGGTGTTGAAGCTCAGTGTTATACACGTCTTCGGACAAAAGTGTCTATTGTTGTTATTGGTGATGGACTGCTGTTCAGTATGTTTTAAATGTCTGTTTGCTTGTTACTATTTGTATTGTATATTGTTTAACATCTTCATGTGCTGAAAAAACTGAAATCCAAGCAAGTCATTATGTCTTATTTTTAGTAAAATTGTCCTTATATTATTCTTGATATGAGCCACATTCAACTGACAAGTCCAGAAAAATGTCACCCAGGGACCACAGATGAAAATTAGCCTTTTAGCTCATTCTGGCTTGACAGTTTTTGTCTTGCACGGCCCCTGTCAAATAACAAATATACTTAATTCGTAATAGATGAACTTGATTGGACACAGACACCCCTCCATAAACACACACACACACACACACACACACACACACACACACACACACACACACACACACACACACACACACAACACAACACAGTTCACAGTCATTGCATAGTCATGTGTTTGCAAGAGATGCACTGCTGTGAAACTTTATAATTAAATAGTGTTTTGGTATATCTTCAAAACAAGTTCAATGGGAAACACAAAGTTAGTTCAAAACACAAAATCTGGTTTACTTTACTATAGTCATAAAGCTATGCTTCCTAAGTATTTCTAAGAAGAACAGTTTGTATCTTTTTTATTTTAAGTAAAAATTACTAATTGGGCTTTGGTGCAGATGAAGTCAGCATTTCTCTTGTGGATAAAAAAACAGTGAGAGACATTGCAGAGACAATGTCTATGCTTTATGCAATCTGTGGCTGAGAATAAACATACAGACGTAACAACACTGACAGCAAAACATGTCCCCAGCAGCTTCGTCTGAGTGTGACTGTCACCTCTACGTGACAGCTATGAAGGCAGAAACTGAGCGTGCTCTTTAGCGTTGTGTGTTCCCATGAGACTTTGAGGCAGCAGTGTGTGTAACAGGCTGCACCCGCGGGGCTCTGACAAATGAGCCTGAAGGCAACGACACAGACAGCTAATAGACACCACAGGGAGCATGCAGGCAGACATATGAAAGACAGTGAGAGTTTGATGAAGATGAAGTGGAAACAAAATGAAAGATGCACTCACACGAAGGCTTGGCTAGAGATTGAGTAGCCTAACAGTGATACTTCATGAACAGGAGGAGGTGACTGTTCTTTCAAAAACACCCATAAGGAGGGGTTATATGTTTCTGAACAAACACCTTGTAGAACATGAACAGTTACATTTATTACAGCACAACAACAAACCAACAACTACAACCACTACTTGTGACTGCTTTTTGTCCATTTTGGTCACTTTTCACTTCTTTTTTTGCTACTTTTTGACCATTTTTATACCTTCTCACTATTTTCCAAGTTCACTCTCAATTTTCTTGCCACTTTTGGACAATTTTTTTGCAACAAACTGACTATTTTCAAGTGTAATTACAACTTCCTTGCCATTTTTGTCACTTTTCATGGTTTATTGTCACCTTATTAACCATATTTGCTATTTTCTGAAATTTTCAAGTGTCCTGCAAAACTTTCTTGCTTATTTTTGTTACTTTTTTGCCATTTTAGTCACTTTTTACTCTTTTTTCACCACTTCTGGCCCATTTTTGCTACTTTCTGAGTATTTCTAGGTTAATCTTGATTTAAATGTCAATTTTTGTTGCTTTTTTGGCAAGTTTTATTACCTCAAACTAAGTTTTTAGTGCTAATCTTAGCTGTTTTTGCCTCTTTTACCACTTCAGATTTCTTTTTGTAAAGGTAGTTCTGAAATGTTTGTCTCCTTGGTTGAACAGGAAATATTGCAATTTGATCTCATGTGCGATTAATTGCCCAGCCCTAGTTTTTAGGATAGCAAATATAACACGTAGGTGCTCTTTTATGATGCTAACAGACACATGATACTTTGATTGTGCAGTCTTACCATATCAGCGATCACAGCCATGGTAAGAACAAAAATGGCTGCCATGGCCCATGTGTTTCTGGCCCAGCGTGTGCGATCGATCCATATTGAGAAGGAAACCAACCTCTTAGAAAACATCTGTGAGGAACAAACAACAAAGACATCTTTTTTTAAAGCTGAATGCAAAAAAATTATCTTGAAGACATCTATTCCCAACCCACCCTCAATGAGTTTGATGTTGAATAATTTTAGCCACAAGGTTGGAAAGTGTACACCAGACACATTGAATAAAACTTAATTCCCAACACAACCATAGTCTCTATTTTTGTTTTCTCACCCTGGGGAAGACGGCCGCAAGGGAGCAGACTGTGAGGATGAGCAACAAAACCTCTCCTATTGCCAGAGTCACATAATTCACAGCCAGCCTACAACAAGAACACAATTTTTTCTATCAAACTGTGCATCAATGGATTAATTCAAAGAAGTCTCCCTATGTTTGTTTGTATAGTAAGTGTGTAGATACAGTATGTGTGTACATACACAGGATCTATAAACACTTCCATTGCTGTGATGAAGAAGAGCACGATGATGAAGCAGCAAAACGCTGCCCCACTTCTCTTCTCTTTCTCTGAGGAGTAATGTTCCTCTAGTTTCCCGTCCAAGAAGCGCATAGACAAGTGGGTGATCTTATGATCCTTCATTCTGATACAAAAAAAAGAAGCAACAGTCATACGGGCTTGAGAAAACAAGACACTTCTCATCAGTTTTCTGTCCAATCACAGATCAGCATTCAACTTTCTCGTCAAAACTTTTTCTCACATCTGCTTGGTTTCTCTCTCCAAAAGCTCCTGTTGTAGCCGTCTGTTGATCACTTGTTCCTCCACCATCTTTATCCTCTGAAGGTTCAGACAAGAGTCAAGAGTGAGTGAGTGAGTCGGTCAGATTACCAATAATAGATTCTTCACATACAACCCTAATTCCAATCAAGTTGAGACGTTGTTCAAAACGTAAATAAAAACAGAATACAATTTTAAACCCTTTTTAACCCATATCCAGTGGAATACACTACAAAGAAAGAATATTTCTTGTTCAAACTGATCAACTTGATCGTTCTTTTGCAAATATTCACTCATGTTAAATCTGATGCCTGCAACATGTTCCGAAAAAACTGGAACAGGGGAAACCAAAGACTGGGGAAGTTGAGGAATGCTGAAAAAATACCTGTTTGGATCATTCCACAGGTGAACAGGTTCATTGGAAACAGGTGAGTGTCATGATTGAGTATAACAGATGCATCCCCAGAATGCTCAGTTGTTATCAAGCAAGGATGGGGAAAGGTTCAGTATTTTGTCAACAACTGCATGAGCAAATAGTCCAACAGTCTAAGAACAATGTTTCTCAATGTACAAATGCAATGAATTTAGGGATTTCATCATCAGCAGTTCATAATATCATCAAAAGATTCAAATTTTGGAGAAATCTCTGCACGTAAGCAGCAAGGCCCAAAACCAACATAGACTGTCCGTGACCTTTGACCCCTCAAGAGGAAAAGGACAATCCGGATTGTTCTCGGCACAAAGTTCAAAGACCAGCATCTATGATGAATATTAGTGCCCATTGCATCATGGGTAACTGTCACATCTGTACAACAACGGAGACCCCGGACTGTTGAGCAATTGAAGTTGTACATCAAAGAACAATGGGGATAAAATCCAGCAACAAAACCTTCAACAATTAGTTTCCTCAGTTCCCAAACACTTATTGAGTGTTGTGAAAAGAAAAAGTCGTAAATGTGACCCTGTTCCAACTTTTTTGGAATGTGACACAGGCATCAAATTCATTGGGGTTGTATTTTAAATAGAGTCAAAGCAGTCCAAATTTACAAAGTTTAACATGTATTAAAATTCACCTCCTGTTTGGACTCAGTGGGCGTGGACTGCGGTGAGGCTGTGCTCCCATTGGTT
Organism: Thalassoma bifasciatum; assembly: GCA_008086565.1. Lineage (NCBI taxonomy): Eukaryota > Metazoa > Chordata > Actinopteri > Labriformes > Labridae > Thalassoma > Thalassoma bifasciatum. Next base: position 146,446 of record RPOG01000759.1, on the reverse strand, counting down.
GTTGTTGTGTTGATCAACTGGTTTGAATTTCTGTTGGACAAGGTGCCTGGTTTCTGTAGAAGAAGATGCAGAGAAAAAATACCTGTCACTGTCATATGAATTGGAGAGTAATATAGTCTTTATCTGTTGTAGCACTCATCACTCACATTTCCATTCAGCCCATTCGCCATCTGTTTCGACACCAGGACCAGGTATGTGTCAATGCCTTTTTCCAGCAGGTACTCACACCTTTCCCCTCCGGCTCCTGGCTCCAGCTCGAACTCTCCATGCAGACTGTCCTTGGTAGTCTGGGAAATATGCACTCTTCTGTGCACCACAAAAAAAAAAGACTTGCTTTAATACCACGTGGGATAGAAGTCTACGGCTATCCTCAGAAGCAGGGAGGGAGAAAAAAGGGTTGTTTCATCTTACCCGGGAATCCCTCCAGATTCCATTTTATTGGCCACAGTGACATCTGTGGACCAAACATCAAACTGCCATCTTTTCTGCCCCAGGACTCCTCCCAGCACAGTGCCAGTGTGAACGCCCACACGCATGTCCACGTCAGTTTTTGTCTTCTCTCGTACGTACCTTAAGGAAAAACATAGATAGATAGATAGATAGATAGATAGATAGATAGATAGATAGATAGATAGATAGATAGATAGATAGATGCTTTATTGACCCTGAGGGATGGGAATTAAAGTATCAAATATATCAGTTTGTGCGGATTTGATGAAAACAACATAATATCTTCTTTTTTCCTACTTTTTTGGAGGCCCGAGCCCAACACCACGGTTGGACCCTATTGGAACCCCAATGACAAAACCAAAACCAAAAGAATGGCCACCTGGAGGCAAATTTGTCTTAAATGTTAATTTTGACGATTTATAGAGTACGGATTTCAACTGTCCAGTCCCACAGAATTTTTCCAATTTCATCACAAATTTCACGTGTGTATACTAGACACAATGATGACCAAAATCTATCAAGAGATTATCTGTCACTAAATAGGAATGGCTAGGGGAGGCATCCGAAGTTGACCATTTATTCACCATCACCATCAACCTGAACATCTCTTATGTGCAATGTTTGATCTGGACTACAACACTTGTTCGGTGTCACAATGACAGAAACTTACGAGATGGCGTCTACCATTGCTAAACCCATCATTATAGAGCAGAAAGCATGGTCCTCTCTGAAGTCAGGAAGCCCACAGATGCAGTAGTAACAGTCTCCAAGGATCTTTATCCTCAGCTGGTGATATTGCTGTTTGATGGGGTTAGAGGAACAGGTAAACATATATGAAAAAAATGTAAGCGAATACATGCAGAAGCCTCTGAAAATGTCATATCAGTTATAAATGAAATCATGTGAAATGAATATACCAAACAGTAAATTTGTGTTAAAGTGTGAGCCCAGCTTTAATAGGAGAAGACAGAACTAAATATGAAGTCTGACACTCACAGCTGCCAGTCTATCAAATCGTGCAAACAGTTCATTAAGCAGCTTGACGAGCTCCTGAGCGCTGCAGGCTGAGGACAGCTGGGTGAAACCCACAATGTCAGCAAACAGGATACTGCAGCAAGAAGTGAAAAGGCTTCGGTGTCACATTTGAAAAACTGTGTTACTAAATCAACAAACTGTGAAATCGGCAGCAACAAATCCTGACCTGACATGTTCATGGCGGTACATGTACATGGTGTTGAACTGCTGCTGCTGAACCTCGTTCTGATTGGCCTGGTTCTTCATGCCCTGCAGCATCTCATCTGCAATGTGTTTGGGAAGGATGGACAGTAACAGGTCCTCCTATGTGGAGACATAGTGGAAAGAAAGATAGTTTTGTTGTGCTAAATTACAGCGGGCAGAGAAAAATAATGAACTGTCTTTTTAGTTCTTTTTGCTTTTGTGTGTGACTGAGGCAGTAAATAGATCCAAGCAGTTCCCAGGAGATTCTCTTGTTAGAGGTGCTCTGGTTGGTTGGTTGGCTGACTTTATTTACTGCAGCTCAAAGTGGCACTGAAGAGGCACTTTGGGGAATTGCATATCCTCTATTTGTTTCTGTTTCCCCAGCTGCATCTCTCTACTATTGTTCACCTTTTTAGACTCCTGATGAATGCACGTTCTTGTTCTGGCAAAAAATCAAAGTACATTTGAAAGAATCAAAAAGGATCAAATCTTTTGGATAAAAAAGTCTGAGACTTTATTAGACACATATAAAGTTCCATTAATGAAAGCCCCTGCAGGGATTGGTGTTGATTTCAATACTCATAGTGGACAAAGCTAAAAATCTTATTAACTTGCACTGCTTCCAACCCTGCTTTATCTTGAAAGTAAACAAAACTACCTCTTTGTTTTATCATCCTACTGTCAACCCCTTTGAGCCCTGTCAGTTTCGATCAGTGGTAGATTTGAAACCAGACAAGATCCATCCATCATTCTTTTTGTACATAAAATCTGGGGAGTTAAACTCTCATATTGTGTTTTTAACATGTCCCAGAGTGCTGTTTCCTTCTACTTATGTGTTTACAGAAATCCAGTATAAAGGTAAACAACAAAAAAACATTACGATCCAGACTACAAATGTTCACATCGCTTCCTGTGTTCAATACACGTCATTGTGTTTTTTACATGTGCACTTTTGAGGGATACAGCCATGACATTCATGTATTTGGAAAAATTAGTGTAAAATTCTCTCTTTTTTATGGTTGATTGCACTTTTTAGCAATTTATTCATTTAGTTTGAACATAAGTGTATGGGTTTCATTAAAGTTTGGGAAACAAGGCTTGTAAAATAAGTGTTTAATTCAAAAAGGGACACTACAGCATGTGAAAATGTTAAGCTATGCTCTGGCAGACTTGGCATGATAGGTCTTAAAGGGTTAAGTATGTAAACTGGCACCTACCCCTGCTCGTGTTATCAGAATAAAAACACAAATATAGAAATGAATCGTTTTTTATGTCTATGATTCATGTCGCACTTGTAGGTCATAAAAAGACAACACTGTTAATTCTAGACAGATTTACAAAAGTGCACTTCACAGGAGCTTTAAACCAACTAATAAGCATTAACTTGTGCTTTTCAAAACACACATTGGCTTATCTACAAACTGTCTCAATAAGATGGTAATATTTAAAGTGTGTGGAACATTATCAAAATGTTGACCAAGGACAAATTTAAACAAGTTGAAGGTTGCTAATGCCCAGCAAATCTTGAGAAAAAAAGGAAGGTAAACTTCCATAATTATTGGTTAAGCTTCTGTTGGTTGTTACAGACTTTTGTCTAATCATACTGAGTCAGGTCCCTGATGGAGGCTCTGCTGGTGTAAATAACAGTCCCTCTAATCATCCTATTAGCCCTGAGCTGAGAAACACACACCATAATGAGGAAGCACAAGTTGTTCCACAACACACACGTGTTTACCCAAAACAAGAAACTGTATCATCTCATTAAGCAGTACGCATGTGATGTAGATGATTGTTTTGTATGTGTGTGTGTGTGTGTCATCCATACCTGTTGGGTGCTCTGCTCCTCCAGCGTGAGTTTGACCTCCAGTGACTGACGCGCCTCTAGAAAAGCTGTCCTGTACTTCCTGTCCGCCATGTAGAAACACATCACACCCACCACGGCCGAGCACAGGTACAGCATCATGTTGGCAAAGAGCTCAAGAGAGACAGAATACAAGTGAGTGCATTAGTTAGTTTTCAGTCTTTCACTTTAACAACCGTCTGTTTATATATTTTAACATTTCTCCTGCAATCGTCTTGGGCACTTTAAAGGTGGAATCATCATTTCTTTAAATGAGTTTTAATGGAGTACATTCCCCAATAAGGATTCCAGGGTAATTGTCTGTTCTTGATGAACATAATTAACAACCTCATGGAGCTTCCAGAAAGTCAATTAACATGCCACTGAATGTATTTGTTGCGACAACAAAACATTTCTGGAATGGTTCTAGTCCTCTTTTTTTTCTTTCAATTTTTTGTACATTTTATGTGTTGTTTTTTTTTACCAACTCTAATTTTTGTACTTTGTACTCTGACAATTTAATGCCTTTCAAAAATTAATAAGGCAGGTTTTATACAATATTTTCTTAAACTTTTATCTAGTTTGCTTTTTGAAAAATTATTGAGGCAAATTAAATTATATTTTGATTTTTTTGAAGAGTGTATCACATGCTCCAAGAGGGTATAATTTTACCTTCTGTCCTCCATGTTTTCTATTTATTATTTGATTGATAAGAGGGGGCTCACTAATTGCAATTTCAAGTTTTATTTTTTGTTTAGTGAGAAACAAATTTGTTCTGAAAATTTAATCACTCCAATTAGAATCAGAATCAGAAATACTTAAATAATGCAGGGGGAAATGTAATGTTACGGTTGCTCATCACACGAATATAGCAGTTAAAAATAAAATAGAATAGGGTGATAAGGTAAGCATTAAATAAGCAACAAGCAGCAATGGCGCCATAAGTAACAAACAAGATAAAGTAGAAAAAGATAAAATAATACAAGAAATTGAAAGATCAATATTAAAAACTATTTACATCATGAATTTGACAAGATGAAAAATGTCACACAGATATTACACTTGAATCAGATATTGAACACCGCAGTAACCATTGTGCAGACAGATTGCACTGTCATGAGTTAAATAAATAAATAAGTTCCAGATAAATTAGTTTGTAAGGTTAAGAATCCAGTGTGTGTTTAATAAATGTGCAAACCATGGTTACCCATTGAATTTTTGGTTCCTTTTGTTGCATTATTCTTCCTTTTTGTGACTGCTGCTGCTTTTCCCCAAATTATCTATTATTGTTTTTGATCATATTTCAGACTTTTAGGTAGACAATTTTTGCTTTCCCTTTCAAAAACAACCTAATGGTGCAGAGGGACTGGAAGACAAAAACAATTGCAAGGGGACACAGAAGTCCTCTTAGAAGGGAACTATTGCTGTGACCCTTAAGGGACTCTGTAGATTGGGGCCTCTGACATTTCTGACTATGAATTTAGAAATCCCTGTTGTTTTCATTGGACACTTAAAACTCTGAGAAGAGAAGATGATGGAGACTGGGAGTAAAACGTCAAAACACTGTCTTTAATCTCAGATCTCTTCCACTTTGAGCTCTCTGTGTAGAAAGTCAGGAATCTTATTTTAAAATCGCACAATAGTTTTGGTATCTCTATAACTATATATTTTTTTCTTTTTCATCGGGCCTTATCTTTCATCCTTACTATGTGTGGCTGTATTTACCTGTCGAACCAGCATGGGCCCCTGCAGGTTATCCTCAAACCTCTGAGCCACAGTGACCCCCAGCACCAGAGTGTGGACCCCGCAGGAGAGCGCGGTGAGCAGCAGCAGCGGCACCAGGTTCAGCGGAAGCGTCAAAAAGTAGGAGAAGCAGAAAAACGCCTGCCAGCCCACAGAGTCACTGGCATGAGAGAAACGCTCATTGTTCAGACACATGTAACACAAAACATGCACGGTTATCATCAGCCACAGGATGTACGGCACTGCCCCGCGCCACACCGGAGACGCGGGGAGCTTCTGCAGCCAACACAGCGCGCAGAGGACGACATCTGCGGCCAAAGCCACCGCTGCCACCACCACCATGGCCAGTTTATCCTCAGTGTAAACCACCGCACACATTATGATAATGAAACTGTTAAAAAGAGCAGCAAACAGCCCCAGAATGTGAAGGTTTTCTTGTCTCTGTCTGCGGAAGTAGTTTTGGTAAATCCTCTCTAGTGAGTCAGGTGCGAAAGTTAAGCGAACTGCGCGCGGCAGGCAGCGGCAACAGCCGGTCTGCAGCACCGTCACCTCACGGGCCGGACCTGCTGCGTGGCTGGAGTCACTTGGTACTTGGATGGAGTACTCCACAGAGTACTCTGCAGACTGTTCAGACTCTGTGGCGTGGACCCGGTTCACAGACATGTCAACAAGGGCCCCAAAGATTTAATACTGTTACTCCTGAAGTTCACACAGGGCAAAAAGTCGTGCAAAAAGTTGATAAAGACTCCATCCTTGGTCTGCTTCTGAAGATTAATCCATCCATATCAAAGAATAGAATGCATTGCAGGAAACATATCCACAAAAAGAAGTTTTTAAGTGAATTATCCACATTTCCTTTGTAAATGTGCACCTATTTTTCATTTTACAATCCAAATAGATTCACTTCACTTTCCCAGAATTTCTCCCCATCTTGTTTGAGTGTGAAAACTTCTTGCACTCTCTTCTCCTTTGCAGCCAAAAGACTGTGGCTTCCATGGTAAACCAACAAAACCAATACGATTAGGCAAGTGTCCATCTCCACACGTCATGTTTTCAGAGAAATTACAAAATGTAAGGACAGCATCTTATTTTATATCATGAATCCATCTTTTTCTCAATCATAAGCTGCAATTCTACTGTAAGATGTACTTCTGTCTCCTGATGTTATTCTCTGCTCATCACTCCTCCCACCCCCACATCCTCTTTCCAAACAGCAAGTCCTCTGTTACTGTTGCTAAGATGAAACCAAGTAACTGAATGTGGTAATCATGTCTGGGGAAATGCACCAATGATGCTGTGAAGTGGTAAGGAAAAGGGAAAAGAATCATGCCACAAAACTGACCAAAATAAAAACAAAGATATGTTATAGGGATTAAAAACACAATTATTTATTTTATTCAACACATGTTCGTTGATCTACACATATAAAACTTAAAAATATCACATTCCCTGTCAGGTTTGTTTTTGGAACCAGGGCTAAAAGTTTGCAAAAAAAATTGCCTAACTGCAGTGATTTTTCCTTATGTTGCAATTGCAGTTTATGTGTGTAATTATTTTTAAGGTTCCCCATCATATGTGCTGTTGATATCAATTGCTGTATTGAGGGGAATGATACTTTTCTGTTCTTATTTTTCATAAGAAAAACAAACATCAGGGAGAAATGTAGGATTTTAGCAAGACAATGACAACAATATCAACAACAAAAAAGGGAAAAATAACAAAAAGAACAAGTATGGTGAAGTAATTTTAGCATACATAGGCACATGTCGAAAAATAGAATATCATAAAAAAGTAAAATTATTTTGACTTCTCATTTCAGAAAGTAAAACAGGTATAATACAGACTCATTATACATAAAGTGAATCATTTCCATTATTTCTTCAAATGCTGATGACTTTGGCTTTCAGAAAATAAAAACCTGGAATTAAGTATCCAAGAAAATTAGAAGATTACATAAGATCAAAAAAGAAGGGATATTTTTTTTTTAATTTCCAGCCTCTAAAAATTTTTGCTCCTTTTTGACCACAATCAAAGTTTTCACCCCAATTTTTTCCCCTTTTTTATACATTTTGCTATTCTTCGACCATTTCTGGCACCTTAACCCTCCTGTCATCGTTGGATCAATTTGATCCAATTCCAAAACTTATTTTATCATTACTTCATTTTTTATTTCATGGAACTGCTTGAAAGTTACATGGATGGTCTCATGCGATGTTATTTGCATGAAAAATTAGTTATGACAGTTGAATGTTGTGTGTTTTTATAAAAAGCCTTTACTTTTATGTAAATAAGGTCTATCATACAATATATTACATAAGTAGTTCGAAAAATCTTAACCTAAAAGGGGGTTACAAAGAAATTTGAAGAAAATTTTACACCTTGTATTCTGTAAGCAGTCAGAACAGACGGTGCAGAGTAAATCTGATGTCAATAGGAGGGTTACATTTTTTTTGCTACTTCTTCCACTTTTTTCTGCTTAGGTTGTTTCTTTTACAAAGGAAGTTTTAAACAATTTGGCTTCTTAGTTGAGCAGAGTTGAGTTCAGGGTTGCAGAGCATAAAACAGCTACTGCAAAAAAATGTATCTGGTATTCTGACACATTTGAGGATAAAGAAATATTGCACTGTCTGCGATTAAAACAATGCAGCAGGCCATACTGTAATTGAATCTAATTTGCAGTCCTACTCAAGACAATGAAAAACATTCATGTCATTATACACAAACACATGCAGGTGCAACATTTCATCAGTCTGTATGTGTATCCTCCTTAACCGGTGATTTCCCAATCATACCACTGAGTGTGCTTCCTAAAGCCAACAGTATGGCCAGTACAACTCCCACAGTTCCCAGTCTCCCCAGAGCTGCGGTACCCAGCGCTGCGGCCCCGAGTGCCCCGGCTCCGATAGGCGCTGCTGCTGCGGTGACCGTCTCCATGCCGATTCCTTGAAGCAGCTCCGCCCCTGTGAGGAGGCCTCTTCGTAGGTTCACTGGAGTGTTGAATGGGCTCCTCGGTGCACCCAAGATAAAAGCCCCCACTGCAACAAGAGCTATTGTGACAAGTTCTGATGTAGCAAGTGTGGAGGATTTCAGTGCTACACTTTTGACAGCAAGAATCACACCACCTGCAACTGAACCTAAAACTGCCAAAGCTGAATTTCTAGATGCAAAAGCTGGATTTGCAGCAACACTTGCAGCTCCAAGTGCCACCCCTGCAGCTGTAGTGGCTCCTATCATCCCTCCTGTGCTGCTCCGGGGCCCCAGAGAACCAGACAGAATGGCTCTTAAAGCAACACATGATGCTACAGCAGCTGCTACAGCGACCTTTCCAGCTGCTTCTTTCCCAAGTCCCACCATGGCCACAGTTCCTAGACCAGCTCCCAGCAGCCCAGCAGACAGAAACGCCACCCAGAGGACTGACTCCAGCATCACAACCACCTCATTATCAAGTCCTTGTCCCCCAACACCAGCACACACACCTACACTAAATCCTAACATCCCCACAAACACAGAGTAGAAGACAATTCTCTCGAGTAACTTGCACCCCCTCTCAGATTGTGGTCTTTGTGTTGTACTTTGTGTAAGGACTCTCCGAAGAGCAAAGAGTATTGCAATTGTGAATCCCATGCTAAAGAGTCCAGCTATTACACCCATCCTCCCATACACAACGCTGAGGTAAAGTGTGGTGAAGATGATAAGTAGAGCTGTTGTCATGTCGTTTATGTTTGAGTATGAGTACACTCCAAGGACCAGAATGCCTTGGGCTGCGAAGTAGATCAACGGTGGAAGGAGGCCGGCTAGGACTCCAGCTCCAACGGCGCCAAGCACAAGTGATGCTCCTGTTGTTGCCTCCAGTAAATACGGCAGCCGTACTCCAACTTGATTCCACAGCTTCATCATCAATGCAGCGAGAAGGAAACTGCCGCCCAGAGAAAAGAGCACAGAGGTGAAAACGATGCATGAGGTCACAACTCCAACACCTGTGGACCCGGCTCGCTTTGCAGCCAGAGTGGCAGCAGACAGTAAGACGTCATCTTCAGTGAGTGCGGGCTCCACTGCAAATAGCACAGCTTCTCCGAATGCAAAACCTGCTGCTGCACTCTGAAGAACTGTCTTTATTATAGTGGAGACACCTGAGAGGGAAAAGGAGAGGGTTTTAGGCAATATTTATCCCTTTTTATTTTTTAAAAGCTGAAAGTATACATTCACCGATTTATCAGTCTCAATTGGTATCAACCTCTATTTCCTTTATTTTGGAGGATCGGAGTAGTCCAAACATGTGAAACCCATCTTTTTTGCTGCTTGACTGACAGGCCCAGAGTGTTACCTGCTACATAAATATTACTATTATTATTATTTAATTCTGAAAATGAAATACAAAAGAAACTGCTGTAATTTAGTAGTTTGGACAGCAATATTCTAAACTTTTAATTTATATTTGAGAGAACTACCTCATGTACAGTTAAAACATCAAGTTTGTATTGCTCTACAGGTATTTTAAAAATATTTTTCAATGAAATAAGAGTGGAACATTGAGGGTGAGTACAGTCAGTCATAAAAAATAATCAGTAATGGCAAAAATTGGTATAGTATAGTGTAATATAATACAATAAGACGTAATTTAATATGATGACATAATATAATTTGGTATTATTAAATATATCAAAATATAATTCAATGTAATATAGTTTAGTAGAACCACATAATGCATTGTGATATAGTTAGGAGATGGTGAGTGCAGTATAGTGTTAGTAAATCACAAGTTATATTAGTAGAGAGACAGTGCAAAGTGAGAACCTTAATGTGACAAACTATGGGATATTCTGTTTGAAAGGGTTGCTTTACAGTGAGATGCCAGTGTTTTAATTCAATTGCTGTTTAACTTGTAATTAATACTTCTTACCCTGCTGTTGCTGCTTTTCATTAAATAGAGTCTTCATACATCTCCCTGTACTCTAATAAACAGACTGTACCTCATGTACTGTCTCTTTAAGAGAAAAGTGAAACCACCTGAGTGTGTCCACGCTGAAACTTAAAACCAGGAAGTCTGATAGACACGCGAAAGAATAACAAACACACACAAAATGTGTCTCTACTTACTGACCTCAGTCAGTGCATAATATTCTTTGTATAAACAGTTGTTTTATATTCTTTCTGAGCTCTGAAAGATTTCAGGAATCATCAGAAACTCTCTGACAAGGCTGTGTTTTCCTGTCTGTGCTAAAGCTCTGACTTCACTGTTATAAAAGCAGCTGCATGAACATCTGAGCAAAGATGTGGAAAACTACCTCTAGTTTGACCTAGCATTGACGTTTTATGGTACAATTCTTTATCAAACTCACCCAGGTTTGTTTCTGCCATAGTACTTTGCTGCTCCATGGCTAAGAAGCTCCTCCCCTTCCTCTGTGATGTCACTTTCTGCAGACACTGGGTTGAGCCAATCAGGAAACACAATGCTAGAGTACTGATGCAGCAGGTGTACCTGTAAAGTTGTTTTACATGCAGAGTATCTGAAATATAATCTGATTTTAAATCCCCCTCATTCAGCTCAATGTTCTGCTGTTCTTTCCTCTGTATTGTAAGAGTGAGAATTGAACAAATAGTTCCAGTTTCCATCAATTTGCAATCAGTCTGATGCCAGTGACTTTAGGCACATTTACTCCACACAGCAATCTACATATCAAATGACATGTATCAAACGTCATGTCCCTGCAACATCATTGCTGTATGAAGTAATGGCTTCCTATACAGACCTTTACCCTGTGACCTGTGTTAAGCACCGTGCACTGTCTGCAAAGCTGGCACCATTATTTCAGCTGAAAATTTAAACAACTCAAAATCAAAGATAAATTGTACCTAAGATTTTTTGTCATTATTTATACTTCTTCATGACAGAAATGTGTGTATTTCTCTTTTTATTTAAGCATGTGGAGAGGCATTATTATGGAAGTGCATGCAAACAAGGCTTTGAAGAGAATTTTTCTCCCACATTCAGTAAAAATTTTGAAATAATAAGTCAAAATTGTAACACATAATGATCAAAATTATGAGGAAAACAGTCAATTTGTTTTAGCTTCAAGTCAAAATTTTGAGCTTTCATCTCATGGATTTGACACTCAAAATTCCTGATTCATATAGGCAAAAAGAATTCTACAAAGCGTTTTTTTTACAAGATAAGATGAGAAATTTTATTTCATCGCACAGCAGCAAAATTACATTTCGGTTTCATCGGGTTCAGGAAACATAAAAAGATGTTTTTTGATGAATTAATTTTCATGTTTTTAACTTGCATACATAGGCTTATATATAGTATTTAAGTTCACATTACATTTTCACTTTGAACAGAAAATTTTAATACGTGGGTGAAGCTATTTCATTATCTTTGGGTAGTTTTGTAGTATCTCCAAGAGGCCGAGGATACTATTGGATACAAATGGTCATTACTATTGTCTTTCCCATATTAACGGCCTGCACAGGAGTCACATTGCATGAAAAAAAAAAATATGTGGTCTGTGGTTTCTATGTCATTTTTGCAGAATGAGGAAAAGTTGTCATCAATATTAAAATGCAGTCTAAGAAGTACTTTAGATGGATAGATAGCATTCATAATTTAGAAATCTGTTTTTTTTTTAGTTTTAGGGGGTTTAAGGAGTTTGAGATAGGATGGACAATTCTGCTCGAAGGAAAGGAACTGAGGGAAAGTTAAACAATAACCGAACGCGGCCCGAGTCCATCTGCCCTCCACTTCCTGCTTCATGTCAGCTGATAAACGCTGTGTCACATGACTCCTGGTTACTTCCCCGTTGGTACATTAGTGCGCATATTTCCTCTTGGACTGACGGAGAGTTTATCACAGCGTAGATTTATTTAGTGGAGCGAAGAAAAGCACAGAGTACACGAGAGAAAGGAGACTTCTTCTACTTCTGTTTGAGATTTTCGGTGACGGATTTCAGTAAGTTTGTCTTTGCAAGAAACTAAAACTGAATGAACTTCAGAGATAATTCATGCACGTGAAGAAGCCTTTTAGTTTTAAAGAATAGACTTTATTTTCTATGGGTTATTTACAGCTAAAAGTAAGTGATTAAGACAGATATGACAAAAATGAGCATAATTATTTATTGTCAAGTTGTATGAACTTTGTGTTGCTTTGATGAGCACTGAGAGTTGAAGTCAGCTGACTGACAGTAGGAGTCACCTGGCAGGTTGTGTCTGGCCTCTGCTACACTTACAGTTACACCCAGTCAGGTGAGACTCAGGTGTTGTTTAAATTGGTTGATACCTGTCAGTAATAAGCCTTATGCAAAGTCAAGGAAACTCATTGATGACTCTTACTGAACTACAAGTGACCACAGTTTCACTTTTCTCCCTCTGCAGAAATGCATTTTGCTGTGTTTTTATTTATATCAACACTCTCTGCAACAACTTTTGCCCTTGACAATGGATTGATGTTGACGCCTCCCATGGGCTGGCTGGCGTGGGAGCGTTTTCGCTGTGACATTGACTGCAACGATGACCCCAAGAACTGCATCAGGCAAGATAACAAGACATAAAATTTCTAATTTTTAAGCATTTGAATTGGATGTGTAAGTTGACAGGGATGTTGGCAAACAAGTTTGCGAGCCAATCAAATGGCTGGATCATCAGAAATGCTCTGATATGTTGATTGAAGACAAACATGTCGACTGAGACAGTTGAGTTAAACAGTCCAAACCAGTTTTGTAGCAACAGATGAATCCTCTTTGAGAATGAAAATCCTGAATGTGCATCTATTACTACACTCTTCACACACATTGTCATCCATTGCACAGTGATGTTAAATCACTTTTGTTACATGTTTGATTGAAAAAATCAATGTCTCAAAAACTGAAAAGTAAGAATGTTTTTCTCCTGAAATGAACCTACAAAGGTTATTAATATAATCTGCAGCTCATCTAAGCTTAAAAGAGTCTTATAATAAATTCCAGTTCACTGCTTTACTGTTAAGTTCTACCCCATAATAATTCCTTCATATCAAAAAATTTCCTTTTGCAGGGCTTTAAAAACAGCCTTCTTCAGCTTACTCTCACTATTCTACATCTAATGCTTTTCAACTTTTATTTCTTCCTTCTGCTACAAAGGCTCCAAAAGGTGTTGATCCACTTATGAACGTGCTGTTTTGGCTTCTCTTCTCAACTCTAATTGTACTTTTTGGTTTTCCTCCCAGTGAGAATCTGTTCATCGACATGGCCGACAGACTCGCTGAAGACGGCTGGAGAGAACTCGGCTACGTGTACGTGAACATCGATGACTGCTGGTCGTCCATGGAGAGGGATGAGCAGGGACGGCTGCAGGCTGACCCTAAAAGGTAACACTACTGTAAATTCTCTATGCTTACACAGTTCAGATACAGTTTATATAGATGAACACTCATATACAGTGGTGCGTTGTCAGCAACTGGCTTTGTCCACAATGCCTGGCCCACTGAATAACACTGATAAAATAACTATTAATATAATAACTATTTGCCTCACAATCACCAATATTCAAAAGTCGTGAACTGACAAAACATGATAATATAAAATAAAATAAAGCAGCATCTGCTCGATTTTGGATGCACACTTGCGAATATCCAAGTTTCTGCCTCTGCGTCTCTTTCCGGAGTGGATATGCTTCTTTTAAGCTGTGGCACTTTGTTTCATGGTGCCTTCAGGTAGGATGAGCATATACTTATCTTTCCACTGACCTATATAAGTCCCACCTTTGCTCTCAACTTTCCTTTTTATTGCTTTGGACATTGATGTTTTTCCTTGCTAGATAACCCTTACAAATGTCTCAAACAACTTCACCGTGGGCCTGTCAGATAAAAACAAAAACAGGATGAGGATGTCATGCTGAGAATAACTGTGTTACCAAGAGATGGCCAAATCATTACAGTACATGTTCTTAAATAATGAATACCTTAGTCAGACTCATAGAAATGTTTTTTATCACCAGGTTACTGTCTGTTTCATACAGGAGACAATGTGTGGAGCCAAAGCAGGAACATTCTGTTACAAATTCAATAGGTTTAGATAAATAAGTTTATTAAATTACATTTGTGAACAAGACATAATAGTGTAGATGAGAAAAACGGGGGTTTGTTGTCGTGATGCTCGGTAAAACTGTGAAACAAGGTGTCTGTAATGTGACTGTCATATGACTTGGAAAATACTTGAGTCAGTCACTTTTCCAGTGAAATGTGTTTATAACTGCAGTCTCAGCATCAGAATGACCTCCCCACAAGATGGAAGTGGTGAAGGAACCCAGATGAGATAGTTTTCCCCCACTGCAGGATTTTCAGTTGATAAATTGAATTAGATAAATTGTCGTCTTCATCCTCAGGTTCCCAGGTGGCATCCACAAACTTTCCCGCTACTTGCACGACAGAGGCCTAAAGCTTGGGATCTATGGAGACATGGGGACACACACCTGTGGGGGCTACCCCGGCACCCCGCTGGACAAGATTGAGATCGATGCTCAGACCTTTGCTGACTGGGAGGTGGATATGTTTAAATTTGATGGCTGTTACTCCAACGCCTCAGTGCAGGAGAAAGGTGAGGACGGAGAAGTGAAAGTGGAGTTAGATGCCTCTGAAACAAAAGTGTTTAGTTATTTCTTCTTCTTAGGTTACCCTCTAATGTCAAAGGCTTTGAATGCTACGGGCCGTCCTATTGGTTACTCCTGCAGTTGGCCCGCCTACCAGGGGGGACTGCCACCTAAGGTACGATAAAGATGGCATCAGTAGTCACCTGGACCCTGAGACACAACTTCCTTATATATTGTTTATATGTTTGTATTTAAAACTTAGACCTCAGCATCGACCAATGTGAATGAATCTACTTAAAATCTGATACTATAAAGGATTTCTTGACTCTTCTTGTTCTTGATGTTGGTTTTCAGGTGAACTATACCCAGCTGGGTGAGATATGCAACCTTTGGCGAAACTACGGCGACATCCAGGACTCCTGGGGCAGTGTGATAAGCATTGCTGACTGGTTCTTCGAAAACCAGGATGTCCTGATACCTGCAGCCGGACCTGGAAGGTGGAACGACCCAGATATGGTCTGTTTGACAGAGCTAACAGCCGAAACTCTATTGACATATTTGCATCTTGCTCTTAGGTTGGTCAGTCAATAACATTGGGGGAGTAGAGATACAAGTTAAAGACCAAGGCCTTATTTTGAGATCTGGAGCAACTTTTTTTCATCAGTTGAGGCCCTGAGAGTGAAATAGTTTGAGGATTATAAAAGAGCTCATGAGTCAGGGATCAGATCTTTTTGATCGCTTATTTTATTTTTCACTTTTCCATTAACGCTTTTCTTTTTTGTATCCTTTTTTTCATTTCACAAGTTATTTTTTGGGCTTTTGGAAGTAGAGAGAGAGTAGGGAATGACTTGCAGGAAACAGGCCACATGCTGGACTCAAAGACGGGTCACCAGCTCGAAGGCAGACCTCACAGGGCGTAACAAAGAGGCAACAACTATATAGAAAAAAATTAAGTGGGAGTGCTAAAAGTTGCTTTTCATCAAGAATTTGCCAATGACTGGCAGTAGAAAACCCGGTAACCACGTACACACCAAGCCCCCTCAAAAAAAAACAGACCTTGACTGCACTAAAAAGCACTTTTACAGCCTGTTTCAAAAACAGCTTGGGTCTGAAGCGCTAAATTCTATCAACATGCACTGTGCGGGGGTGATTATTTTTTTCCAACCCAGTGGTTTAGTAGATATCAGGATCATAAATCTGTCCAATTAGAGCCACAGCTCAGCTGGCATGACTCAAGGGCATCTTATAGCTGTCAGAAAGGAAACCTAAAGCCAGTGTCTGATCCAATATGGCCTCTACCATTGATCGACTTCACTGCTCTGCAACAGGAGCAGACAGGTGATATAGCAGAGACTACATCCATGTTTTATACAGTCTATGGGCTACAAAGTCCAATTGTGCCCTGTTTTTTATATTCGTAACATTGTTTTATTAATGCCTTTGTCTGTTTTGAACTATTAGCACCAACAGACCAAGACAAATTCCTTCTAATGTTAAAACCACTTGGCAATAAATCTGTTTCTGATCTGCAATGGTTGGAGCAAATTCCCTATCAGCTCATCTATTTTGTTTGATCTCTTCCTTGTCTGTGTGACTCCTCCTGACTCTACAGCTGATCGTCGGTGATTTTGGCCTCAGCCTGGATCAGTCTCGCTCTCAGATGGCTCTGTGGGCCATCATGGCTGCTCCTCTCTTTATGTCCAATGACCTGCGCACGATCAGCAGCGAAGCTCGTAACATCCTGCAGAACAAAATGGTCATCAGCATCAACCAGGATCCAATGGGCGTCCAGGGACGACGTATTTTACAGGTAATCGCTTTGCAACATCCTCTGCATCCTCCTTATTATGTATCTTGCTCTCTGTGCTGGTATTAACAGCCTTGTGTTGTGTCTACCAGGAGAAGAGTCACATTGAAGTGTTCTGGCGTCCACTGTCAAACGGTGCCAGTGCTTTGGTGTTCTTCAGCCGTCGTACTGACATGCCGTACCGGTATCAGACATCCCTCAGCAAACTCAACTACACCACAGGCAGCTACAAGGTAAGTCTATCCAGTTCTTCTTTCAGTCATAATTATCAACCATGTTTTGAAAACCAGCCTGAGTAAAAGTATGTGACTAATGCACTGCTTTAACAACTAATTGTAGTCGTGAGTTATAAGACTTTGTTGATTTTTCAACTGCAGCCCTTGTTCACTATCCAGACATATTGGATCAGTTTCTCTTCTATTCTAAAGTTTGCTTATTAATTGGAATTTCGTGAACGATTGACTCATTTTCTCTCTCTTCTCAATCGTTTCTTTAGATCTATGATGTCTTCACTGACAAGACCACGATGCTGAAAGACTCCACCAACTTTGTGGTGTCAGTGAACCCCACAGGTGTGGTCATGTGGTACGTTTCTGCGCCCGCTAAACTCAACCAGCGTCTTTTCTTCAGAGGTGGAAATCTCATAGAGTCTGCGCAGAGCTGGGATGAAAACGCCATCCCTAAAGTCTTCCTCTGAGCACTAAAAAATTGAACTTTTTTATTCAAGTTCAGATGACTGTGTCTGACTTCATGCTGTGGCTCGTGATAGAGTGTTGCACAAACAACAACAGGTGCTCAAAGGATGAATTTTCTTTTTTAATGAAGTACCATGATGAATTTGAAATTGCATTGTTGATTCCAAGATTGGATAGACTTTGAACTCAGGGATGGACATTTTGGGTCTGATCATGTCACAGATCGAGTCGATCTCACTGGAAGAAAAGCAGTGATTCTGGAAAGCTAATGATTGATCATAATCACCAAGTCCAGATGGCCAAACCTGGAAAAATGAGTGCACTCATAAAAATCTGTCTTTTGTGGCATGATTTTTTTCTAAAGTTCCACCACAAATTCAAGGCCTGTTTTTTACTGAATGATGTTTATATAAGAATTATGTTCTGTTTATGTGTGATTGTATGAGTCGACATCTGGATGTTGCTCTTGTATCTCTGTTGAATATGCAGTTGTGAATCTCAAAAACTTTTGCTTGACATTATCCAGTGAAATGTGGTTTTGTTTTTATGTTTTTCTTCAGAAATAAATTACACACTTATTCTTCAATTTTGCCAATATTTGTGTTTCATTATCTTCAAAACATTTAAATCCTCTTCGGCAGAAAAACAGTGAACACTTTAAGTGCTTGCAACTTATACTGAAATGACCTTGACCCATAAACTTGCCAATAAATGTGGAAAAAAAACAAAGGTCCTGTTGAGTCTTCATAGAAACAGACACAAACAAGCAAGCATACTGAAGTTTCACTTCAGCTTCTAACAACTTCAGGCTCACTTCAGGTTTTTGAAAATGCAAGTGTTTGTTGGTTGATTTGAGCTTTCACTTCCTCTTTGCGAACTCTCATCAGATTATGGTTCAAGGTTTTGGACCCATGTTAAACTCATGTTTATGCTTTCTTTCAAGTGCATCTTCTAGTTTTTGTGATAATTTATTATCAAGAAAATACCTTTGTGATATATTTTCTTGTTTTCACCAGAGTAAGTGTCCAAGTCCAAGTTAATATCTACCATTCAACATGTAAGGGTTATATATGACATTTACATTATACGCCTTGAATTGATGTGACATTATCTTCAAAGGAGCTGTGAGGAATATCTGGAGAAGCTAGTGCTTTTCCATAAAAAGGACTCTGTTTCCCATGAGCCCTTGTGACCACAATCATGAAGACCTGACTCCTGCATCTGGGTTAAAATATATATGATCACAAACAGTTTAACCCATATTTTAGCCTTTAACCCGCGCTCTATCACTCTCCTGTTTAGCTTTTTTCAGTTTTACTACAAAATTCATCCAAGAAATTATTCTAAGCTAAGAAAACCAAGATCTCTCTTCTAACGACCAAAGTTTGTTTGGACTATGTGCTGTGAATCAACCCTGTCCAACCCGATTCAAATAACAGATTAAAATCATGTTGTACCAAGAAGCGAGACTTTTCAAAATCACTTAGAAAGTCCTCACAGTCCTTTAAACTGATTTTCATTTCAATAATAACCCCCCTCTTTTTACAGCATTAAATGACTGTTTAGAATAAAAATAACATAGAATAAACACTTCAATTAGCGTGATAAGAGCTCACTGTTACATCACTTTTCAGATTAATCTTTAAGGATGTGCTTTAATTTTAAAGGTTTGACCCGTGTAGCATCTTTTTAAAGGCAGCAGCAAGAAAACTCATGTTTTTGCTTCACTTTTCGGGGTGGTTGTGCTGTCCATCACTTGAAATATAATCACAGTTTATTGATGTGTTGATTTGAGGTGGGTATGTGTAGTTATACTGTTTTCAGGTGGAAACATTCTGTACTTCACACAGTCAGGCTCACATCCATACTTCACCAGCAGAGGTCAGCACAACTCTTCAGTCTGCAGGAACAGTACAACAGTAACATCAGCTGCCA
The DNA here is from genome assembly GCA_008086565.1 of Thalassoma bifasciatum. Classification (NCBI taxonomy): domain Eukaryota; kingdom Metazoa; phylum Chordata; class Actinopteri; order Labriformes; family Labridae; genus Thalassoma; species Thalassoma bifasciatum. The sequence continues at coordinate 127,197 of RPOG01000759.1, read as the reverse complement.
GAAAACGCACCTGCTGAAGAGCACAAGGACAGTCAGCCCATTCGGCTCAGCCTATTATCTCTCTGTTATGATTCAGCCTCCTCTGACATCACCTCCCACATTCACAAGTGCACACAATGTTAAGATTATTTTTATACATTTCCAGCCTTATTTTCCCTCCTCTTCACACCTGTATCCATCTTTTAAGTCTTCATTGTATTCATTCTGTCTGTCTCCTCATCTTTATTTCTCCTCCTCCTCCTCTCCTCATCTCATTCTGCCAATTACTGAGCAGAGTGTCACCCCTGACCTTGGCCTTCAAAGTCTGTGTCTGCCAACAGTCTCAAGACACAAGAGGGGTCACATGCTACTCCATGTACATATGACTCAGGTAAACAGGCTTTGCACAAGACACACATACCCACTCACCCACACACACTAATTCCTTGAGGGTCATTTCAGGCCAGATTGGCTGCATGTGTGAGTGTGTGTGAGTGTGTGAGTGTGAAAGGGGATCTCTCTTTTTTTCCCTTTTAGCCATCTCAGATGTCCATCGGCTGCTCGAACACGTCCCGTCTCTCCCCGTCAAGGTCCCCGCCACTAGGGAACATGACATGGGGGATATCAGAGAACAGTGTAAGTGTTTCATCGAAAGAGAAAGAAGCTGGGGGTGTTGGCTGTCAGAGGTCTATTGGAATTTGCAAATGAGCGAAGGAAGTCTGTACTGTGTGAGAGATGAACGAGTAGGGGAGGGGAGGGGAAGGGGGTTGAGACGAAGAGCAAGTGTGTTCCTGCTGATGCTCACGTAGCCCCACAGCTGCAGAGAGACGCAGTTGCCACTTACGTCTTTGTACCCCACCACATCACCGACGCCGCCACCCTCACCACCACGTCAGACACACACACATTGTTGTCACGCTGCTGGTCACACTCTAAGCCTCGCGCCTCAAAAATCCAGCACTGATGAAAAAGGGGGAAAGAAAAGTCGTGGCTGTACTGAGGTTGGAAGGATACTAACAGGACTTTGCATATAGGTCAGTCAGAATATATACAGGGTCTCAAAGGAGGTCAAACACAAAATCCCTAAAGTGCTGCCACAGAAAAAGAGTAGTGTCCTTGTGTGGCTTGAATACTGTATTTACATTACATGACAACAAACAGCAGTGTAGTAACAAGCTATGAAACCCCCCCAACTATATCTGAGTTCTGGATACACTTAGCATCCCTCACACAGAGAGACAGACACAAACCCTGTGATACTCATCTGCTCCTGGCAACGTGATCGCTCCCTCCGGGGCTGCCTGCCTGCTGACTGATGACATCATCATCCAAAGGTGTAATCCAGAGAAGATAAGGTGCAATCAGCTGTTATCCAACCCAAAGTGTGATTTTCTGTCATCTCCTGTTTGACCCACAACATTGTTCAAACCTTTGAACTTCAACAAAAAAAAACAGTAGGATTTTTATTATCAGGTGTAAATTTGGCAAAATAAATGCTTTTTCCACCAAAATGACATCAACAGAAATTTTGGAGCATAACAGGGGATGTTTGACAGCAGAGTTCATGGCTGCTTTCCAAATTGTCTACTTTACTAACAGTGCCGACTGGTTCGGCTGAAAATAAGTCTGTAATAGGCAGTATGCAAACATTTTTCAGGGTTTGCAGTATGTCAAAATTCCCACAACACTTCCAAGTTTGTCACCCTTAATGCAAAAAATGCACTGAAAAAAATCTGCATGTAACGCTGAGGGGCTTAAAACGCTGTAGTATGCATGTCAGGACTGCAGATGGCGAAATGACTGTAAGAGCTGTACATACAACAAAAGTTTAGAGGCTGAAGAAGAGGTGAGCTAATACTCTGGAGTTTACTCTGAAAACTTTTCCTCTGATTGCAAACAAAGTGTAATAAATGCACATTTGTTTGGAAGGCGGTCAGTACATTCAGCAGCACAAGAACAAAACGGTAGGTTGCTATTGTTGATGTTTTCTGGTTTGCACATGGCACTAAAGAAGTTTAATCCACACAAGCAAAGCTAATGTAAGCGTTTTCACTGAAAATGCTGGCTTGCCGTTTACACTGAAACAGTTTCTTCTTAATAAATGGGTGCTTGGCAATTCTAAGTCCCCTCTTTTTACCGTCTATACGACTTAAGAATAGGAAAACACATACCATTAACACCTTTTGTACAACACATTCCTGTGTACCACAGTCGGGCATTACTTAATTTTGTCTTACCGCAATATGCTTTGTCTTTTTCCAACTAATGTTGCATCTTAAGGAGTCATTCCAGTTTCTTGGTGACCACGTACACGCTGCGTGAGTAATGATCTGTAGTTTCCTGTCTGTGGAAATTTCCGGCTCTGACATCTTTTTTGCTTTTAATGCTGATGATGGTGACCACAGACCCCATGAACATGTGACTGAATAAATGGGGAAATTTGTACATAATCATGAAAGTGAACGTGCTATTCTACCTCAATGGAAAGTTTTGCCTCCAAGATGAACTTGATGCCACGGTAGCGCAACTGTAGCAGCTTAACACATGGGTTGACCTGCATGAGTTAGCTGCATGTGTAATCTCATACTGAAAACTGTGAACTTGGAGGGTCTTCCTCCTCAGGTTACCATAGGTCAAACATTGTTTTTTCTCTTCTGTTAGACTCTTGATGTATGAACCAGAGGGCAGTCTGCTCACAGCCTTAATGTGGTGTCTGTTGCTTATTTCAGACTGGGTCATTAAATAAATTTGGTTTGGGGATCTGGCCATCTTAGTTCTGGTCAGAGGTTGGTTTAAATGAGATTTTATTGATACCATTGCCTTTATAGATTCTATTTATGGATCCAACTCTTTGTCGATTCCCTTCTCAATTTCTGCTGTGAATTTCTGTGTTCAAAAAGTGTTTCCACAGGTTTTCTGAGTCAACATTCTATTTACTTTATAAGTAAATTAATGAAAAGAAGTAAAAATCACACATCAGGTGACATCAATTTACTGTTTTATTGTATGTAATTGACTTAAGCTGGCTACCTAGCAATGCTTTGAGTTGTTTAGAACCTTGAGCTTGCCGTAGTTATGCAGTTAACTGTTTGAAAACATTTACCTGACATTTTGAGTCTCAAGTATTGTTCACAAAAAGTTATTGTGACATTTTTGTTGTGATGGACATTGAAATTGTGTTTCAAAACCAAACTTACATTGATGTATGCTAACCAGTAGCATATCGGTGCAATTTCCTGTATACATTAGCATCAAGCTAGCTTTATTAAGTTTTATACATAAGGAGATATATAACAAGTCAAATGTATTGAATATGAATCTGTTGTGAGAGAGTGGTATACATTTCTTTGTGTGTTCAGTTTTTAAGCTTCTTAAGTAAAACTTCGAGCAGAAACTGTTATTTATCTGTTAAGCTAGATGAGGCAGAATATTGTATGTAAGGTTTGGCTGCTCGGGAATAATGTTAAGAATCGATAAGAGAATCGTAAAGAAGAACGGTTAATGATGAAGGTGGACTGAATCATTTTTTTTGTAGATTCTAAAAAGGAATTGTTTCTAAATTCCCATCCCTTGTTTTGGCTGTTGGTTTTTACATCAGAGGATATCCTGCTGGTTTTACGAGGATGCTATTATTTCAGCTGGAGCAAAGAAGCATCTGCTGGGTAATTAGCCGGACGACATGTTGACTAGGTGGAAATAAATGTTCGTGATGGTAAAAAGGCATCATGGTGTCTGCAGCTGTGAGTTTATTCAGTTAAAGATTCATCAATCTCTCATCACAGATTTCAACTTTTTATGTCTTCAACCACAAACTTCTCGTCATATAATCCTGCGGTGGGGATTTTTATGAATGAATGTCTGGGTTTGACCACCAGTGGCTGCTGTTGACTCAGAAAAAAACCAGACGCGCCTGGTAACTGTTTCCACGACGCTGTGTACGAGGAAGGCTGCACGTTGCTGAGGCGTTGAGTTCGCATGGCAACTGGCCAAGCTGTCAGCTGCCTGCTTACTGGCACCCTGTGTGGGTCAAAGTCACAGACTGCAGCCAACTCTCTCTCCCTCTCCCTCACACACACACTTTGACCACACATACACGCTGTCATGTTCTCATTCTTTCCCTTTGACTCTGCAAACACATTCAAACTCTCATTTTCTCTGATTTTCACTCTCTCATCTCCCGTGCAAATAAACCCTCTCTGTCCTCGGTCCCACGGGTTACTGTGACCACATCTACCTTTGTGTGAACACGCTGTACATCTTTGTGATTTGTGTGTGGTCATCCCTTTCCCTCACTGTATTCCCTGTCTGAGGTTTCTGTGTCATTTCCCAAGCCTTTCTGGGCAGCATAACAAAACCTCATCTTCCCTTTCAGTGGCTGCTGCAAAGCGGAGCCAACACAGCAGCAGGATTTGGCTCCAATCGCCGGCAAGGAGAATGGTTGGAAAGGACTGGAAAGAGCAGGTGGAGTTCTTTGGCAAGTGTATATCACCGGTATGCATGTGTGTGTGTGTGTGGGGGTCACACTGATAGAAAGATTCCCAGCAGTTATTTGATACACACTCACACAGCAACAGTTTGGTAGGTTACTTAGTGCCATTTGGGGCGTTGTTGATAATGTGTCTAATTTTATCTGAAGTCACATTATAAAACACAACATGATGCTTTAGAAACACTGACCTACGAGATTAGACCAAAGAAAGGTGTCATGTGTTGTGGGGCTGCGAACGGTAATGGATACGTGAACGGTCAACAATGCTTCTCATAACCTTCAGTCCAGCCCGTGAATGTGCATGAGCTGGTTTTCTGAGCTATTTTTAATTGTGTCTATCAGCCTCTTTCTTTTCTTTTTAATGCAGCTGGATTTATGCTGCACAATGACCGTCACAATTGTCATCTCCTATCTATCAGCTTGTCGGGTTGTCTGTCTGTCAGCGAGGCCATTTCCCATTCCTGCCTGTCAATCTGTCACTGGTTTGTACATTTGTGCAGTGATTAACTGTGCCTGTTGCTAACTAAAGGTGTCCTGAAGAGGAGGTCATGCTTTGTAGTTTTGCTTTGTCATGCAATGATGACATGAAACCCCAATGGTTGCATTTTTGCTCCTTTTAGCTGAGTCTCAACTTTTAGTCCTGTTAAGCCAACATGCAATCAAGTTAACATGCTAATATTTTGCAAAGACTTCCATCCTGGTTACATGAGATCAACACTTCTATGTATGTGTCTGCTGCAAAGTAGCAACTCAAAAATCTTACAAGAAGATTGATAGTTGCTCACTTTAAGGTATGTCAGCATAGACAATGTTGCACAGGCTGTTATATATGCACATATACATGGACTAAGATACGGAACATTAGAGTTTCCCGCTGTTAGTACAAATTGATGCCTATGGCTGACCTTTTCCATGCACAGCTCAATCTTAAAGGGATTGACTGCTACGGATGACAATTTACCTTAATTCCTGTACTGGATTACTCAAATTACCTAATGAATGAGTACTTAAGTACTCGCAGTTAATTATTATTTAACCGGAAAAAAGGGTCTTAAAACTCTTTAACTGTAATTTTAGACTTTATATCCATCTTTTTCACTCTTGTAGCTGTTGTTTTCTTTGATGATGACTTGTACTCTGGTTTGACAAACACCATCATCTCTCTGATGCCTTCTCCTTTCACAAAACTTGATGAGAGCATATCTCCAGTTACTATTTGGTAATTAGTAGGATAATCTCCTCTGTTTTATTTACACATAATTTCACAACTTCATCGAATAGACACTTTTGTCCGGAGTGAAGTGCAACACAAGCAAGGATTTAAAGTGGAGGGAAAACCTCAGTGAGTGCCACAAAGTGTTCTAAGTTTGTTTGGTCCCAGGAGTAGTTTTATAAAGCAATATAGTGTAGTAACCTCAACCAATAATTCAACATCAAAAGTACTGTCATAGAGTTGTGTGCTAACTCAGCTAGAAAATGGCGTGATGCCAGTCTCCGCTGTTTTGTCCTTGTGCTCAAAGTGCATGTGGTTCTGCAAATTCAGATGCTGTTTTGGGGTGTTGTATGCAAGGGTATTAAGTTTGCTGCATGCAACCACCAAACAAAGCTCTAAAAACCAACTGTTAGCATGCTAAAATATAAAATGCAGTGCAGTGTTTCAGCAAGTTGGATGTTATTTTAAGTGTTGTTCACTAACAGTCATAGGTCGAGAGGAAAATGCTGCTGTTCTTGCACTAAATCTGGTTGTATTTGACATTCAATAAAAAGGATTTTGCAGAGTTTTTAATACTAGTGCAGTACTTATCACCTCATACCACATACATTTTTGCATTTAACTTCACTGAGACTAATGGTAGCAATCATACAGAATGAAGTCAAAGGACTATGAGTGAAGGTTAAAAAAAATCATTGAGGATTTTCTTAAAGTTATCTCATCAACACAAAATGGACTTCCTCCATGAAGAACATTCGGTGGTATTATGTCATTGAAATGAACCAAAATACAAAATGTTCAAAGGATGTGAAAAAGTTAGCAATTTTATTTATTTTGACAGCAAAAAGAGGACATAATATTCCCAAAGCTGGAACACCATGTTAAGAATGAAGTTGGAAACAGTCAGGAGTTTCATCCGTTTCATTGACACTGTGTCTCTTTATAACCACTTTGGTGACAATGTTACTTTACTGCACAGACGCCAATAAGAGACGGTTTTCATCCTCTCTCTTTCTCTCTCTGTCTCTCTCTCTCGTTGACCTACTTCTGTTGGGATCATAGTCTGTCCTTAATGTAAAAGCCTCATGTCAGGTAGGTCAGTCACAGCTTGTGGAGGCTGTTCTGGCTTGCCCCCCCACTGCCCCCCCCCACCTCCATCCCCTGCCCCCCTGGCTCCTTAAATCCATGTCATTTGGCTCGCTGTTGGCTGGAAAAGATCAAACAGCACATGTAGGGCTGACCTTCAGCCCAACGTCTCTGCAGCCTGCTGCGTATATCTCAGCAGGCGTAGTGCGTCTAAACATTAACTCTGGGACCTGGCACAGTTTAGTCTAATGATCCAAGTGTGTGTGCATATGTGTGTGGAGCGTGTGCATAAGTGTGTTTTGTCTAAGTGTCCTGTTGTATAAGACTATCTTGAGGCAAAAGATATAAGAAGAGACATCTGAAGTGTTAATATTTTGGAGAGTGAAGACACAGGGACTTAATGCTGCCTTAAATCTGTGTCATAATCTCTTCAGTGCAAACAGAGTCCAGGGTGCAGAAAACACCTGCTGCACTGGCAGAGTCTGACCAGAGTCCTTCTGGCACCTCAGGGGCCTGTTTCCACCTGCAGCCGTGCTGCCCACCTGTGCTGCAGCGCTCACATCCTCACTGGGATTTGCTGCCGTCTTGAAGAGTTGGGACATTTTGCAGTCGTCTTGGAACCGACATGAGAGCAGCTGATCTTTCAGTCCATTATGAGCACAGTTGAGTCTTTGTGTGAGCAAAAGAAAAGATCTGCTTGTCAACACTGTGACGTGAAAGTCCCCTGCTCTGTGTCACAGTGTCACGGGAGATTTTGGGCCCAGTCAGAGCTATGTGTGAATGTTGTCACGTACGGCATTGTAAATTACTCACAATGAAACTATGTTCACCAGGTAGGCAATCAGATTTGTTATCACTCTAGCTGACACCTGTTTTAATAACCGCTTTCCAGTAGACAAGTGGAAATCAACTGATGGATAATTTTCAAGATTACACTGTTATCAATGTCATTGCACTCTGATATGCTGTTATTTCTTCCCCTTTGCCTGCAACCTCAGGTCAAAACAACGTTATTAGTGAAGGTTATGTAAGAAATACAAGTGCCTTGAACTTTGGGTATAGAAATCCATCATTTCAATACAAAAACACTTTTTATATATTTTTTCCAGTCATTTAGAGAAAATGTTCATGTTTGACAATTTTCTTTTTAGTTAAGTCTCATAAAATAATTTCTGTTGGTCTCTTAATCTACAGCCATGCCATCATTAAAGGGACATGTCTTCTGATACTGGAGTTGTCTTAGTTACTTACCATTTGTAATTCTACAAGCCACAATAGGTGCCGGTCAGCTCGACCCCCTCAGTCAAAAACCACCAGGAAAAACAACGTGCAAGCTCGGCTACATTTACTAAAGACAAGGCCAGGTCTTGGCCAATGCCAAGGCAACAAAAATACAAGAAACATTATATTCTAGATGGGGAGCAGAAGAGATCCAAATTTATGCCGTGGTACAGGGTTGCAAAATTCCAGGTATGTTCCAAAATGTGACACTTTCCATGAAAACTTTTAGAAATTTATGGAAATTACCTAGAATTTGGGGGGATTTGGGGCAGTTTACTTGCTACATTTACCTGGCATATATATGTATAAATGTATAAAACAGTTTTGGCTTATGCAGATATGAATACAAACATGTCAACTGCACTATTTTTAAATGAATTATAAATGTATTTTCAGGGAACTTTCATGAATATTCACAACTGAGTTGTTCATGGATGTAGACAGAACTATTTGTCTCAGCTTGACTCCAAAAATTGAACAAATTTTTGACGAGCATTTGTTGGTTTAACTTTAATGTGTCCATTACTTAAAGTTAAACCATACCATTAGATATATCAGTACTATCACCAAAACTTACCTTGACAGGACTTCCAGACTCCTACTCCAGAAGTAATAATCTCAGAGGAAATGCTGTAGGCTAGTGACGTCGTGATTGATGATGATCAAATGTGCTTGGGATTGTTTGCACATGTGATTCACAGTACACAGTTGAACTTGCATTCAATCATGTTGTTTAAACCAAGGTCATAAAAAAAAAACCTAATTCAACTTGATAACAGGACATAAAAAAATTCCAAATACCCCAGGAATTCTGGAAAAAAAATCAGTTGATGGCAACAATACCCTGAAATTCTCCATCTTCCCAAGCTGAAATCCCCTTGGAAATTTTCAGGACACTTTCCTGAAACTGACCAGAAATTTTCCTCCCCTTTACAACCTTGGTGTAAACTGAAAGCTCGTGCCCATATCATCAGTAACTTTGGACCTTTGGGAATCAAAAATATATCAGCCAGTTCACAAAAGGCTGCAGTCTGGCAGTTGGAAATTTACAAGGGAGCACAATGGAAATTTTCCATATGAAATGGACCTCATGAGGGGGAGAGGCTGATATGATGTCATTTGTCCACACGGGGCATAAACCAAGCTTTCTGCATTTAGGAACTTGTTCAAAGGTAAACATCTGCACACTGTCCAACTTGCAAAGAAAATGAGTATTTAATTGCAAGGTTTTGGCGCTAGATCTTCACCAGGCAAACCTGGTGCTGATGAGGTTTCAAATAAATATCTTCTTTGCAAGTTGCACAGTGTGCAGGTGTTTACCTTTGAATTGTTTGCTGGATACCTTGCCCACCGCTGCACCTGTCTTGGGAAATAAATATGCAAAGTAACCTTTCCATTGTTATCAAGAAACCGGAAGGTTGGTAGTTGGATTCCTAGGCTCCTGCAGTCCACATGTGGAAACAAAGTCCTCCTAAAAGACATTGCACCCCAAACATGGTGGCATAACCATCAGTGCGTGAATTGGATTAGTCAGTCCTATTAGTCACTTTATGCAGCAGGTTGTGACAGTCTGACGTGAGAAAATGTGACGTGGAAACTGTGTGAATGCAGTTTATTCACTTACAGCCATCCTTCTTAACCTTCACGAATTTACATTTCGGCACCCCTTCAGGATAAAACACTACGATCACGTGATTTAGAGTTTTTGAATCTTCGCTGAGGAAATGAGAAAGCAATAGGCTCTACCTACAGCATTATTGATATTAAAATATCCTGCATTGAAACACTCAGTCTTGCTTGTGTGTGTGTGTGTTGATTGTAGCTGAGGCATCTATATTATTTTTAGTCTGTTTTGTAACCAGTTGGAAACTCCTCATCGAAGTTCTGACAGTTGGACACTCCCAGTCGCTTGTAGAAACGTGTCCAGATGTTTCAGTTTACATAAAGTTTGGATGTGAGTTCTTTTCTGTTTTTTATGTAATTTCCTTTTTGGGTGCATCCAAAGATAATGCATCTGCCCCATGGCCACCAGGGGGCGGTAGGGTATTATCTGGCCCATGTGGGGGGATTTAATCCCCAATAACTGGGGTGCCTCCTCCCTTTGAACTCACAGAAGCAAAACCACTGACTGAATGACCCAAACCTTTCTGAATGACTGGTATTTGGCATCAAGTCAATTATGTCTGACCTTGTGCCTGACACCCTGCGCTTCTGAATCGCATCTGAAACTTTATCTCCTCAAAATTTTTAAAAACAAAAATGCTGATTTGGGATTATTTTGTCTTCTCGTTCCCCTTAACACACTTTGTAAAATCTTTAAGTGTGCACAAGCCAGATTTCTCCTTGAAAGTAGGTGCTGCGTGTGGTTTAACATTTCTACACGGGGGTCACTTCAGGTCAAACCCACAAAGAGGTGAAGAGCAGAGAAGGATGTAAATGAAACAGAAGATTTAGGAGACAACATGAGCAGATCGTAGTGTTCCTCTCAGGAGTCCATAAATCACCTGCTTTAACCCTCTGACCTCTCTGCAACTCATGGAGACCTTTTCCACTTCCACTGTTTGCTGCTCAGCCAGAAACATTTTCTTTCCCTCAAAAGAAGTCTCTGATAAGCCCTAATCTCTCACCTTACCGTTTTATGCCACCCAGCGGCCCATTCTTACCCCCTCCGGCACTTTGAAGTCCCTGAAAAGCAGCCATTGTTTACTTCAGAGCGGGGCGGGAAAAAAAAAAATCTGCTGATCCGCTGCTCGTGTGAATGATATGGAAATTTGCGACATGGGAATTTGAGTTTGAGAGTGCCACAAAAAGAAATGTGTGACTTTTATAGAGGAGATTTGTGGCAGCCTGAATGGAAATATTGTAGTGGGAGGATTTATTGTGGTTGTGTGTGGGAATTTAAAAACCGAGAGGCTGAGAGAGAAAATATGATGGATTTTTTTTGGTTATCTGATACTGAGTTTCCTGCTGTTATGGTCTGCTTAGTGTGTTTCATACACACATACACACACACACACACACACATATGCACACACACTATCAGACCAACCATACAGCTAGATAGGACAAGAGCTTTCTCTCCAGCTCCTATGGAAAATATGTCCCCATTAAGATACAGGACTACCTTGGTAATTAGCCAGCGTCAAATATTTGACTTTGTCATTACAACCACCTGTCTCTAACAGTCGCTCACACACACACACACACACACACACACACACACACACACACACACACACACACACACACACACACACACCATCACATTAACTTGTTCTGGTCACGTACAGGGACCCTGCATTGGGTTATATCCCCAGAGAATTTGGTTTTTGTTTTATTGAAAACATTGTCATGGATTTCTAAAAATAATAAAACATATCAGACTTTCTCAGGGATGGAGCGATAAAGTCTAGGCTTGGTTCCTGGAATTGACGCAGTTCAGCAAACTTTATCAAGATGAAGACAGTTATTCAATATTTGACAGCAGGGAGGTTAAAAGACTTAAAGAAAAAAACAAAAACAGATATGAAAGCAAGACAGCCAACAGCTGCTAAACAGAAAAATCATCAACAGAAAGTTCAGATTAAACAGGATTCAGATCCAGTAAATGTGACATCTGTCTGTTAAAGCTACTGTGAGGAGCTGGATATGAAACTAAACGAACAAAAAAGCCTCTTAGGGCGCAGTCACACTGACCAACCGTGCCGTGCTTGGGCACACTTCAGACGTGAAGTCTGAACAACTGTACTTGGTCACGACTTTCTTCCCTGGCTTCAGCACGGTTTGGAGATGAGAGGATGACTATAGCCAGTCAGAGAGAGCTGCCAAACCAAAAAAAATGGAAAGATAGACATTAAAAGTGAGCAGGACAGTCATAGTGAGTGATGTGGCACCTGATGCATTCACAGGGAGTGTTTAAGTTGTAACTACAGAGTTTTGGCTGTAGTTAAAAGAGTTCAGTCACATTCTTATGTTCGTTGAAAAATGAAAAATGACGAAAAATGTTGCTGTTTGTCGCTATTGGAAATAAATGGGCTTTAATTACGGATAGAAGACGCCAAAATATGCAGCACAAAGCTGTTGTCATGCCCCCCCACATTGAGCCACTGTATCTCTTTATTAAAAACTTTTTAACGTTTTTTTCTTTTAGACAGGTCGCTGTGGCACATATCTGAGTTCAAAATGTTTATAAACAATGTTAATTTTTGGAGCAGGATTAGATGGTACATTCCTTTCCCTGGTCCGATAATCTTAATGAAATCCTGTGGTGTGTGCCAGTCAATTTAAGATAATCATTTAAGATTAACCTTATGTGTGTGATACAATCTCGGTTTCGGAAACGTACAAGTTTTTAAAATCTTGTTGTGTGAGCCAGCCTAAAGCCAAAAAGCAGGGACCAATTTTTGCAGAAACACACTGATTATTAATGATTTAATGATTTTCAGATTTGTCCTCAGGGGGCGCCAAAAACAAACAGAAACCAAAAGTAGTTCACGGCAGCTTCTAAAGGAGATTGAAATGTTCATTTATTCCCCACAGTGTAATAAAAATTCTCATTTATGGCTTTGGGAGATGTTTGTTAATAACATTGAGTCCTTCCCATCACTAAAGGCTTGATATGTGCCTAGAATAATTATCTGCAGGCAGCTGCTTGTCAGCGCAACATCAGAAATTATTAGTAGCTTGTTCCTGCAGTTGTATCAAAATCTGTCCATGACTTTAGGAAAACTATCACACCAGCCCTCTGAGCGAAGTCGAGGTGAGCTGACGTGCGAACACAGCAGACTGGGGTGTGTTTGTACTGCAGAAACCGCTCACATGTAACAGCCTTAAGAAAAATAAAAACAAATAAATGAATAAACCTTATGGCATATTTCAAGCTGTGAAAGCAGAACACAGACAATTATTTGCCTTAAGGTGCATGTGTGAAAGTTAATTTCCTGATAACAACAAGTACTGAATGTCCTGGAATGATCTAGAAAACATCAGGTGTTCATGTGAGAAATAAATTTTTGATGATGTTTGTTTAATCCAGCTTAAGATTTTATTTCACAGCTTTCCAAAGGCAGTGTACCGTGAACATGACTAAAACAACATCAAAATCAAATAACTCACGAGTGCTTCTCTACAAAACATTTCCCTTTATGAGAATGATTGAATTCTTCGTCTTCAACCCAAGTTTGAAACGTCTACATTTGATGGTTTCTTCATGCAGGGAAGTGTGTATTGATGGGAGCTGAGTCGCTCATAATATAAATTACATTAAGTATTCTGTGAGTAGATCTTAAGATAATTTGCTTTTACCACACATAGCCTACCATTATGAGCTGAAGCTAAACTGATGAAACACAAACAAACATTACACCATCACAGGTTTATAATGCGAACAACATAATTTAATGATTATGTCCAACATCCTCCCACGGAGGTTGGAATAGATCTGAAAGGTCGCCGATCAAAGTGATAATGAGGACGACCGCTGATCTTAAAGCCTGACCCGACTTGATTACCAAGAACCAGGTGGGTATTTTAGACAGCAGCTCTCACCGCTGCAGAATGTAGATAAACACATACCGTTTAAGTTCCCTGGTATAATACCACAGTCAACAAACCTTCCCTGGAAACACTGCCCTGCCAGTTTACAATGCTAAGTCACAATTACAGCACCCCTAATTACTGGGTTACCTCTGAGTATGTATGTGTGTCGGTGTATGCATGTGAGCACGCATATCTGTGTTACTGTCTGGCCTTGCGAGTGTCTGCAGGAGAAGCAGGCTGGAGGATGTGGGCGAGGGTAGGAGGAATCCCTCAGCATTATTACTGCATGGTTCTCCTCAAGCTATAAAAAGTGTTTTTCGATCAGAATGTCTCAAAAAAAGTTGGTATAAATGCTGCAGCTTGTAGATAAAAGGTTGCAGAGACCTTCTCTCAGAGTGGAGGTGAGAAATCGATATAAAGTAAGAACATGGAAACAGATGGAGAAGATTTAAAAATGCTGTTTTTGACCTCTGGAGCCTTCTTTCCAAGAAATTACAGTCTAGCTCTCACTAGATTTTCACTGCCACAACTCAGAGTTATATTTAAACTGTGTTGCTCCACTCTGCCTCTCTTTGTAACCGACCTTTACCTCCTGCTTGCCAAGGGATGGAGATAGAAACAGGATTTCTACAGACATGCTAGCTGTTACAAAGGGCTCTGTTTATTCTGCATGGATGATAGTGAGCTAAATGCTACCTGCAACATGCTAACAGGATCACCGTAGAAACATGCCAATGTGAGCAAGCAATGTTCTATCATTTAATCATTTTCACACGCAACAATAAAGGAGGATTATTGTATATTTTTTAGACATAATAGCATTTTTACAAAGGTTAGTCGTTAGCCTGGTATTGAAGATGGTTTCAGTCAAATGGGTTAGTTTCTGTTCTCTTACAAACTGCTGATTAGGTACATTTCATGACCAATTTGTCTTCAAGATGCCAAGGCCGCAAGTTTTTCGTAGTAAGATATAATTGCATGAACCATCCAAGTTCTTGTTATTCATTCTCATTTTTATGTCTGAAAGTCCCTGTGAGGACTTTGTAAATGATCTTGAAAACATCTCACTGCTATGGGTGAGGCCAAAACACCAAATGTCCTATCCGCAAATTTCGATTATCAATGTATGGAACACTGATTTGAACTATTTCACTGTATTACACCTACTCAGCATTAGTGCCTTGCAAAGTGCGCATAGAAGGTTTTCCACTGCTTTTTCTGGATCATTTTGCAGAGTGGAGGTTTCGCATTAAGTTAGCTTATCAGATCATCAAATAGTTTATTTCTAAATACGACTCCTCAGCTTCTTTGTTCAGGTTTTCCAGCATCAACTTGATTTGTGGCATGTAGAAGCCCCTATGACAACACCACACCAGTCAGAGAAGTTCAGTACTGATTTTTGTTGTAATGTCGGCGCTGAACTGACAAAAAACAAACAAACAAAAAAGCATAAAGCTAAAAAGGAGAGTGATAGAGCATAGGCAAAAATGTGGGTTAATTCCAATGCACATGCAGAAGTTGTACTGCAAACATGAGTCTATCAATAAAATGAAGAGCCAGGTTATGTTTGCTCTGCTTAGTAGATGGGCACTGGTAGGACAAGTCTAAGAGCAGCAGGCAATGGGTAACACTATATTTAGCCTGGTGCAAAAAAAAGATCTGCTCTCTTCTCTTCACCTCCTTTCAAACAAATGCATGCCTTTACAAGAGTCACATCCTTACATCAATGGGTGCAGATGCTTATGGGAAAAAGAGTCTTTATCGTGGAAAAACTCTCACTTTTAGTAGTCTTCACTAAAAACGCCAGGAGCGCTGAGGACCAAGTGCAAGCATCACAACCACCATCATGGTCTGTGTGTAGAAGGTGAGAAGGATTCTTTGTTGTTCTTGTTCTTATCTTACTACATAACCATGACTTTGATGCTGCAACAACTGAATTCCCCCATGGGGATAAAGTGGTATCTTACCTTATCTTATCTAATCTAATCTTATCTTTTCATCAAGGGCCTCGTTTTGACTCAAGGACACATTGTGGCTTAGCTCCACCTCTTGTTTGAAGTCAGATTAAGTCAGCAATACCAATTGACTGCCACTTGTGGGCTTCAAAACTTTGGAGACAAATGGGCTTCACAAATACAGCGTCCATATTTTATACATTTTGTTCCTCAACAGATTGTGTCACCTGTGACATCATTATAACACCTGAGAGACTTTAGGGAGCAATTAAGTGCGAGTAAAATATGTAATTAAACTGAAAGACTAAAATGGATATCCAATGCTCCTTATTTCTTGTTTTTAAGAGAGTAACCAGTAGTTCAAAAATGCTCAACATTTCCCAGTTTTTACAAATTGAGGTCGCACAAAGTTAAAAAGTTAAGAAATCACAAGAGTTGACCTGATGGCAACGAAAAACATGTCAAATCACCTAGTCTTTAAAATATGGAAATGTTCCCAGCTCTCTTTTCCCATTTTCCAAATTTATTCACTTTCCTGTCCAATAAAAGCAAAACAGAGAAAATATAATCAGAAGGAAATAATGTTTGGCGGTTGAGAATTGGAAGTAGCCTCAACGTGCTTGTTTCTATTGACCAGCAGTGAAACTGGGTCCAAAATGATCTCCGTGTGATACCCAGTAAAGACATAGTCATTTTTTTCTGTATATTTACGGGAAAAGAAGACTTTTGATTGTGCTGGGATGTGGCTACCAAACAGCCCATAGAGATAAAGAAATGCACATCCACCCAGTTGCCCAAAATTGGTGTCTTTGGCTCAAAGAAAAAACAAGATGGCAACAGCCAAAATGCCACACCTAAGGCTTCAAAAAGAGAACACCACAAACCAGTGGATGACATCATGTCACTTCTTATACACAGTCTATGGGTGGACCAACCAACATCGAAGACAGATCCATGCCTGGATCTGCGTCATAGTTTGGCTTAGCAGTTGGCAACTTTGTGACGGATAAACAGTTATGTCTACTTCAACATGGTAATAAATCCAAAATAGATAAAGTCAGTGTGGGAGGTTGTTGGTAAAACAGCAACTGAGGGAGTCTGGAATAGAAAGAGCGAAAGCAGGAAGGTGAAATTGAATTATCGTCCAATGTGAGTTGGGAGGCTACGTGATCACTGGATCGATAAGGAACAAAAAAAGAAAGAGGACAATGACAGAGCAGAAGGAAACATCAATACTGTGTGGACCTTTCGGGAAGAACTGAGAAACATGGGCTGACTCAATGACAAAAACGGTGTCCTTTTAGTGTATCATTGACAAATGTTGGTTGTGATAATTTGATGCCATGTTCCAGCCGGTGTCTCTGAGTTCACCTTGACCTTTTACTCTGTATTTCCTCATGGTGCTGCCACTCCCAGTAACATTCTGTGCCTCTCACTCATGGAGCCAGAGTCATAAATTCCTCCTGTTTCCTTCCTTTTTGAATCTTCCTCGGTGTGCCAGCTTAAAAAATGCAAATAAAAATGAGGGAAAGTGCAGTCATCTGCACCACAAGTATGCTTTCAGAGTGCCTTTCAGAAATGCACAGCCGGTATGCTGTACACACGCTTGTTATACACTTAAACATATATTGTGGACATGCACGCAGTTACACCCACACATTATGCAGCCGCTGAAGGCCGATGTAGCTGGAGGAGTTAAGACTAGCGGCACTGCCAAGACACGTCTGGTTCTGGGCCTTTGAAATCTGAGCAGTTACATTGATATCATTTATAAGAAATGTCTAGGACACTATTGAACAGGGTTGGAGGGTTTGACCGGGACCAAATGAGTTTAACAGTGTGATACGTTACAAACTTGTGTGCACCTGACTGACAGTGCCTTCACAAACCTTAGGGAACTTCCTCATTGTGAATCTAGCCTTCAAATTGATTTCACGGTGTGGTTGATAAGCCCCAAGACATGACCTGCAGCTTACCCTGCCTGGCCTCTAGACCCCCCCTCCAAAAAAAAGTTGTAGTTGTGTGGTCAGCCTCCGTTAAGCTGCCAATTGGGAACACATGCCATTCCTAAGAACTCTGCGGGACTCAGGGATCTGGTGACAGCGGCTCTTGGCTTACAGATAGTCGATGCTAAAATGAGATACACTTAAGGGCAGGCAAGTGGAGGCACTGGGATTGGGGTGGGAGGGGGAAGCAGAACAGGGGTAGTGTGGGAGGAAAAGGAGAGATTGTTGGTTGAGGAAAGTGAGAACAGTCATGGTGGGAGGGCGAGGAAAACCACGTGTCGCTGGGTTCATATATATATATTCCTTCTCACTCTGTATTTGCAGACTCACCATAAAAACGTAGTGCTCTGGTTTCCATGTGTAGTATGTTTGTATTCTGAGTTGAACTGACCAATCATGAATCAGCAGGTTCAGCTTATGCAGGACAAACCATGCATGCAGAGAGCAAAAGCAGGCAGAACACACACTGCTGAAATTACATCATGGCTCAGTGGTAATCTGATGACACTTCACTCATTTCTTTAAACAGACGTGTAGCCAGGGCTCGTATGCACCTCCAGTCATTATACAAACAGAACCATCAGTGTCATAACGTACTGGTACAGAACAACCCGTTTAGCCATAGTGTTAGCCACATGCATGACTGAAAACATTCGGTCAAATAACAAATTGCACTGTGAGAGCAAGGCAGGTGCAGAACATATGTTGGGAAATTTATTAGTGGAAGAAATGGACATTTTATTATGAGAATAGAATTCAGAATGAACAAAAATATGTTTTCAGCTGGTCATTCTTCAAAGATAACAAAAAGAAGAGAACGTTTGGCTTAAGATCTTGAATGGCGTAAACGCTTGTGGTGTTTCGGAGTGTACAGTAGAAAATCCCAAAAATAAAATAAACAATATGAAAGCTGCTTGGCAGAACAGGCACCACAGCAATAGCCCAGTAAGTTGATGAATGACTCTACAAGCAGCTGTTTGATGAACTCCAACATTTCACACATCCTGAAGGGACCCAGGGGCATAAAAGAGAGGAGACAAAAAACTTTGCAAAAGTGACGGCAGCCAGCCTTCACGGCAAAACTGAAATCTAAGCAAGTCATTATGTCCTATTTGTAGTAAAAAAATAGTCTTATTTTTCTTGATTTGAGCCACATTCACCGGACCAGGTCATAAAAATGTCTTATTTCAAATTTTCTAAAGACAAAAATGAAGCCTGAATTGTTTGTAACAAGTCAAAAAAAAAAATCTGCCTATGGGATAAGAAAGATGTCTAAATACAAGAAACTTTTTCTTATCCCATCGGCAGATTTTATTAATTGTTACAAGCAATTTAGGTCTCATTTTTGTCTTTAGAAAATTTAAAATAAGACATTTTTATGACTTGGTCTTATGAATGTGGCTTGTATTGAGAATAAAAAGACACATTTTTACTGAAAATAAGACATAATGACTTACTTAGTTTTCAGTTTTTGCTGTGTTGGTGAAACGTTGTCTCCTAATATCTAAACTTGCTGTACAGAGCCACATCGCCAGCCTTTTTCAAAAAATTTTTTGATCCCTAAATATCTGTTCTATTTGCGTATTTTGTTTTAGACGCTAATGCATATGCTTTCTGTCTTGACATTACACTGGTGCATGCTTGCTGCCAATCTTTTTCTTTTCCACCATTAGTACAAATGTTTTTTTTTACTCGCTACACTGCATTGAGTAAGTCAGTGCTCTAATTTACTGGCTTTCTTGAATGCATCAGAACCGATCGCTGTGACCTCCTTTCAACAAAGTATTTTAAATGTTGTGTCCTTCTTCTAAGTTTTCTACTTTTCACAAATGTAAAACATGATATTTTTGTTTACTGTGTAACTTATTACTTACAGTTACTCTGAGATTCACCAGAGATCAATTGGCCCTTTTCTCCAAGTGGCTGAATTTCCCTTTGCTTTTGAAGTGTCTAATTGGACTATAAACACGTCATCATACGCAGAAAGTTAACATAACTCTGGAAGCTGCATCTTCACCAGACATCCTCCTTAAAGTGAGAAAATTCACAGGACACTGTCAACTTTTCTACATCCCCTACTTGGCACAGAAAGAGTTAAGATGCAGCTACTGGCTGTCATCCCCACTTGATTTAACACTGTTGATACAGTCTAAGTACACACTGCAGGAAGTGAAATCCCATTAGGGCTTGCTTCATTGTTGACAGGCTGGTACATTCACAGAACCTGGCCTGCTTTCTTATTGAGGTTTTTCCCGTATCAGTGACAAAGACATGTACAAACACATTTATACATGTGCTGTCTGTAGGTTGATATAAAGAGGAGCTGACATGCTGAAGAGGGGGAATTCACTTTAATGAGTACCGCATGGGTTTTTCCTCCATATAAATGAGGCAATGTTTGGTTCCTCTCTAACTTTTCCCTGAATTTGATAAATATTTGATTTAGTCTCGGAAACTTGTGTGAGTGTGTATCTGTATGTGTGTGCAGGGTGAGTGTGTGTGTGTGCGTGTCCTCTTATCTGCTTGTCCTTGAGCTTGAGCCTGCCAGACAAACCTGTGTAAGCCTGCAAACAGTGAGTATATAAGCAGTTGTGCTTTGCCAAGTAGAAAGTTTGACAGTTCTTGGAGATTTTCCCACCTGTTTGCAGCATATCTTGATGAAATCTCACCCCTGGATGTATAGATTTTTATTATTATTTTATCTAAATCCAGCCATTTCATATCAATTTATACTCACGATGAGAAGTTCGCTCAACAGCATTTTGTCTGGGATTTGAGTCAAATTTAAGTTAGTGGTGTTCACTGAACGGTTACATCAATAACCACAAGTTAACTTTAGAGAATTGAGTTCAAACTTAGCACAGTAAGAGACAGGCGTTAAAGGTCGGTCAGAAAAAAGAAAACAAACAGTCGTCTTACGCAAATCTAACCACTCTGTCTGCTCCTCCTGAGGTTCTGACATGATGAATAACATCCACGACTTCTGTTTTTCCTCCCAACCACAAACAAATCTGAACATGATAGCTTATGTGTAGCAAACACTTTATCTAAAAATGTGCACCCAAAAAATGTGAACTCAGAAAGAAATCTATTCTTTCAACCAAAAAATGATCAGGTGCTTTTTTTTTCTGCTATTTTGTAAAACAGTAAATCTAAATGTTTATGTGTATCAGCAATTATTATACTATAGCATTAAGGTCATTTTGATTGAACAGCTTGCACATACTGGTAGATTAAGTATAATT
The DNA here is from genome assembly GCA_008086565.1 of Thalassoma bifasciatum. NCBI lineage: Eukaryota > Metazoa > Chordata > Actinopteri > Labriformes > Labridae > Thalassoma > Thalassoma bifasciatum. The sequence goes on along the minus strand of RPOG01000759.1, from coordinate 106,405 downwards.
TTGAGGCATAAATTTTAAGTATTGATCTTATCACCCAAGCATGGATAAATAGTGACACCAACGTTGGTATTGATTTATTTATTTTTTTGGATTGATACTCACAGAGTCCAGTGTGTCAATTTCTCTATTCATTACAAATCTGTGGTATGAGGCAAATTGAGGGTGACTTTGTGATTCTTCTACTCATTGAAAAAAAAAACATAGTGGGCACATCCATGCCCGAACACAATAGAGCAAGTAGAATAATTCTCGCTAATAAAGCTTAAGAATTATGATCACTTTTAAAGATGTTTCTGTATGTTAGGTCCAAAGTTTGGCATTCTTCCAGCACAACTTGGACTATGCATTGAAAAAACTACAACTAACTGTCACCAAGAAGTTGATCCTGAACAGCTATGAGAAGGTGGGGGTACAAACACAACCATCAGAAGTGCCTGTCATCAGAAGTGTTCATAGATATCTAGATCTGCAGATGTTCAGAGAAGAAGCCATGAGTAGCACCCCTAAGTTATGAATGATTAATGAAGAAGTGAACCTGTTCCAAAAAAAAAAAAAATTAAAAAATGATTGACCAAAGTCCAGGAGTTAGTTTGAAAACAACAACAGCATGAGATCGTACCTCACTGAAACACGCAGCAGCTTAAATTGATAAGGAACTCAGTGTGCCAAAAACTTAAAGTGCACTTAGAGTGATAAGACCATCAAAATACCAAACCAGCACTTTGTGAATACTGGTCTTTTCTTCAGAGCAATCTTTAAAAAGACAAAGGCCACAAAGACGGTGTTTTCCTGCCAAACTGCAGGAGATGTTAGAAATATCTGTTTCTGTGCACGCCAGGTTTAGGTCACCTCTCACTGGCGAAAGAGATCCAATCAAGGGTTAATCCGAGTCCACTCCGGTGATGCAACAGTTTACTTTGCATTACAGCCAATCCTCCCGGTGATGTAACAGCAGGTCTCATGCTGAAACAGTTCACTTGGCCATGCAGCAGTTGGACCAGGGATACAGCTGTTGAGCTGCAGGAGTGTGTGTGTGTGTGTGTGTGGTAATGCAACCTTTTCCCCTTCGTGCCGACCTATACAGTGTGATGCAAGTGTGTGTGTGTGTACCAGAGAGAGGAAGCACTTTACAATGTGATGCAGCAGAGGACCTTCTGACGCAGCAATCAGCTTTACAAGTTAGCACAGCTTTGAGTGACAGGGGGTTACATTTCCCGAGGCTATCGAGCATGTACGTGAAAATCCTTAAATATGGCACGGAAAGCAGATTATGCCTAATCTACTTTGGATTATTACCCTAATGTATAGGCAATATACTGTAAGATCGCAGCATAATGCGACAAGTTCGCACATCATGTGAAGCAATTTAAAGAAAGGAGTCTGATGAAAGGGAGGCTGGGACGTCACTCTAATGTCATGTGATGGACACAGGCAAAATTACAGAATCAGGGTGAAAAAAATTATTGTAACCATTTAAAACAGACATGAGACTAATGGCTGTTTGTATTACTTTAAAAACAGAGCTGCCTTATCAATCAATCAATCAATTAACTTTAATTATATAGCACTTTTCATTCGAATGAAATGCAATTCAAAGTTCTTTACAGTCATTCAACAAAAACTTATGAAGTAGACACAAAACAGAACATGGGCGAAAAAAACTTATTTGAAGATTTTACAGAAGAAATCAGTGCACACCAGTAAAATATATTTTAAAAGTGAAAAATAACAAGCAATGTTGCCTAGCTAAAATTGTTAGTGAATGAAGCCAGCTGAAACCAATAATGCTTGATTAAAACATCTATTTGAAAACAGCATTTTGGATGCTTAAACGTGCACGTTTATATGTTTATACATGTGTGCTGTTGTATATCTATGGGCACATGTGTAAATGCTGTAGCTACATCCTATAAGATACCAAGATGGTGGAAAAATTGGGTTGGAATGTTTCACTTTTTTTTCTTTAATTATTATATATATGTATATGTGTTTGTGTACTTATGTATGTGTATGTGTGTAAATGTGTTTGTATATGTATCTATCGTATATTTATTTTAAAGAGGCTTGACGCATGCTTATATGTTTGCTTTATGCTAATTACGTTATGGGGTGGGAGGGGGTTAATCGCTGGGTTGTACAAACATTTCTGTTATGATTCCCCTACCAAAGCTTTTGGAAAAAAGACCAATAAATAACTGATCACAAAAAAGTAAAAAATAAAAGCTTAGGTATTAAATAGTAGTAAGATTGTAAGTAGTTAAAATAAAAATAAAATGTAATCAATAGGATGAAATGAATAAAAGGGTAAGACTGAAAGTTGAGTTTGAAAAAAAAAAATACTTAGTTGATAGGATAATACAAACATGAAAAAAATAAGACGATAAAAGATTATAAAAGTTTGAACTAAATTCAATCATAGACAATTCAATTCAATCCAGACTGAACAGATAGGTCTTTCGCTTACATATGAAATTGCCAATGTTTGTAGCTCCTCTCAGATCCTTTGGCGTAAGTTCTTATATTTTGATATTAGCAAACAATTTCTCAAAATAAAAGTACTATCACTCTTTTTGAACAATAAAAAACATAAACTCACTATTTCACTTCCTCCTGACAGGCAGCTTGATGGACAGGCCGAGCCAAGCGAAAGTAATCACATGTAAATGACTTAAGTGGTCAGAAATAGGCTGATTTCTTAGAGAACATGCAGGGAATGTTTTAAGCTCACCTTTTACTGGCCCCTTTAATCTCTCAGAAATACCTACAGCTCCTGGAAACAGTCATTTTGTGCAATAAGTTAACAGCAATTAGCCGCAGCCACTTGGCCTCAGCAGTAGGAGTGAACAACAGAACAATGAGGTTCGGCTCTGGATCATGTCTCCTGATGCTCTACACGACACATTATGGCGTCTCACATATTTAAGGCAGACATTAATCATGGATTACAAGAGTAAAGCGATCACATGTCTGAGGCTGGAAACAGACTTGATTGCTCTTATCGTGTTGCACATGCCTTTGAGTGCATATGTCGTGTATATTTATGAAGCAAAGACACAGGCCATCTTTCACTCTGCACATTTCAAAGTCATTTCAACACAACAGAGAACTTTTACACACGATGAAATGTACCATAAAACATCACAAATGGCCAAGTATCTAAATTAGGAGATCCCTGTCTTTTGAATTTTTATGTTTTTTCTTATTTCCGGTGATTTCAGTTGTTGTTTCATTGGGATATTGTTTGATCATCTTAAGTCTTTCTATAGTAAGTTGTAGCTTCAGTTTGTGTAACCACTTTTGGGGATGTGTGAGCTACAAAGACTCAGGAAAATTGGTCAAAACTGATGGCGAAATGACTGCAGCGTGTTATAAGAAAATACTGAAGGAAGATTTACACTCATCAGCCGTGAAGCTGCACATGAGACGTAAATGTATGTTCCAGCATGACAATGATGCAAAACACAAGGCTGAATTGACCTGCCATTGGCTACAGCAAGATAAAGTGGAGGTTCTGGAGTGACCATCTCAGTCTCTTGACCTGCAGTTCATGCAAGTCAGCCCAAGAATTTACAGCAAGCGTAGTCATAGTCAGCAATGAGGTGTCAGATGCAAAGAAAGCATGCAGCGCCTTAATTTACATTAAAATATTTTATTTGTATATCGTGGATGCTAAGTGTAACACATTTATTTTGTACAGCACTTTACAAAGTTCACAGATATTCCAGATATAAATGATATGTTACAAAACAAACGACAAAAAAAGAAAAAACAACAGCACACCAGAAACAGTGATTTGATCAACAGTTAAAAGCATTTCTAAAAGGGTGAGTTTTGGTTCTTGGTGTATTTCTTTTTCTAGCAGTTACAGGTGTGTGAGGGTAGGAGATACATGGCAGGAAGTCAAATATCTGAAGGTGTGCGGGCTGTGAAAAGATTTTGCACCACCAGTGTAGTAAAAATGTTGCTTGACTGCACTGCATTTTGTTGAGATTTAATCCAAATATTTAGAAATTAACATACAAAAAAGGGAAGAATTCCAGAAACACTATTTTATATCATACTCCCCTTCAAAACCACAAACCATCCCTCTCTAAGAACCGCCTTTTGTCAGACGATGACAGCTGAGTAATTAGAGGTTTGTAAAAGAATGAATTATGACAGAGCATTTTTTTTTTCATATAAATTCTTTAAAATCTTTTCATGTTCTCTGTTTACTTGAAATGCCTTAGGTTACAAGTAACTGATAACTCAACTATCAAGTATTTACCAGCTGAGTGAGTGAACAATGGGTGAAAAGTTATCCGGTGAGAGCTGTATGTGGAGTTTGGTCCATCATGGGGAAAAGTCAAGGAGACACTGCACAGCATGTTTATTGTCTTGGGCAGCTGATGCCAGTGAAATGTTCTGGTCAAAGTTTGTTGTGGTCATCCAGAAGAGAAAAAATGATCCCTGTGTCTGCCCTGAGGGAGTGAGATCAGAGCACTGAGTCATAGAGGAGGCAGGGAAGGAGCAAGAAAAGAAAGAAAATACATAAAAAGAGGGAGAGGTTGACAAAGAGAAGGCACCGGCTCCGAGTGAGAAACTGCAGCGAAAATGCAACGTGGCAGTATCACGAGACAACAATTTCAAACAAAAAATCTGTAAAATGTAAGCTTTTTAAAGAGTTATTTGCAAAAGGGATGGCAGAGTTTTAAGGGAGGAGGTAATATAAATGAAGATAAGAGATACACATCACATCATGGATCATTTCTATGAGTCTATAAAGCACCTTGTTAGGGAGTTGGCTGTGAGGTCAAATGTTACGGGGAGTGGGTATGGTAGATTTATAGTGTATGTGGGTGTAAGAGCCAAATATTTACATTGTGGGGGAGTCTGCAGCATAAAAGTAGGATGTATTTATATTGGGCTTTAATATACATTTTCTTATTTAAAACAAAGTCTAGCAGGCTGTTATTAATCCTGGAGTTATCTTTATACTTACGATTCAAGAGAAATAAATGAATAAAGAAGAATGTGCATTATAAACTCTATGAGGGGCACTGATGTAAAGGCTGCTTGTTTAATGCTTCTAAAATAGGGCAGGGAGTGAAAAAAATTACAGATATATCCATTTTATTTCCAAAGGAGTGCCTATATTAAGACAAAAATGTCGCATATTTGCATAGTGGTTATGTAATTGCATCAAAAGTTATGTTTTCCTTCCACTTCAGTAAAATATAAGTCTGATAAAAAGGGTATACAGGCCTTTTGCACCATAACAAATGAAGACAAAGAGATAAGAAGTCAAACAATAACTTGCATGTACACACAAGAGCAGAGCAGCTGTCAGATTAATCTTTTGGACTTTGGGATTGTAAGCATCAAGTTTCACTGTGAGAGTTCATTTTTTACCAACCTTCCATGAAAAACGTCTTATTTTTTCAACACCCCTTGGTCCTTTAATCACTGATTTTCTTTTTGGTGAATGAGAGAGAAACACAGTGTTGTTCTTAAGCGTAATCCTTAAATTTCATGCTAGTTTTAAGTCAGCCTCCGCACTTGTTCTCCGAGTGATTTGTGGTTGATCAGGAGTTGGATAGTTCTGCCAAATTTTCAACACTGAGCCCTTGTGGATTCCCTAACAAGGCCGGGCCTGTCTAATACACAAAACACAAAACAAATCCAGCTCCTGATCTGCAGTAATTCCCCCAGCTCACATCACTTCCGCACTTGCAGATCTCTCAGATATGCCACAAATATTTTACACTTTCATGAAAGGGTTTTGTCATGGGATAATTGGGGTACAAACAGACTTCATCAGTCTCATGCGAGTGTTTTCGAGCATGAAATCTCTTAGTGTTGTTCCTAATTCTCCACTGAACAGACTTAGAGAGAACAATTCTGTCAGGGGATGGATTAAATAATATTACGACTGTAAAAAGTCTATTCTGGGACACTGGTTGGCCTTTGAAGCACGTGCTCCATATTCAGTAGTTATCGTCCCAGAAGTTCTGGTCCATTCACAGCCCTTTGTGGTTTGGTATGGATCAGTACAGTTTGTTATGGGTCAACACAGTGTACCCCACTGATAAATCCAACGAAAAAGAAAAACATGACAGAAAACAGAGCAACAATGGAAGACATCCAGCAATTCTTCTTCTTAGTTATCAGCATGTGGCTCTTTGTTGCAAACCAGAAGTGACGACTCTTTCAATGACCATTCAATGGACTGCAGCGTTTCTAGCTCCACCGCCCAGGGTCGGATCAGTATGTCTAGCGTCTCAACAGAGGGGTACCAAAAAGGGGGGTGGTAGAGAACGAGAATTTGGGAACCTGTCCCTGTTTTATTTGACAGAAATACCACAATATGGGTGCTGAGACGAGCCACACTGAACTGCCTGGTGGACCTTTTACTCCCCACATTCCCAATTCCCCCTCAGCTGACCTAATACACTGACAAAAATACCAAAAAAATAAATAAAATGAAAGAAAAGAAAACTCTCGTAAGATCCTTTCTGTTGCGCCTGGTTGACCTAGAAAGTTTTGGCAGCTGACTTTCCACCAAAGAGTCTGGTTCTGCCCAAAGTTTTACCTTTTCAGGCATTGAAGTCGATTCTGTGCTGCAAACTCTTTGAAAACAGTTCAGTTTTTACACTAGAAAGAAAATAATACTGTGTCTTTGGTACAAATTTTGACCCAAAGAGTTGTTACAGATGGCTAACTGTAATGAGTCCAGTTCTGAGAAAACATTTTCTACCTGTGGAGTAAAGGCTCAAGGATGATTGGTCCCCCACAATGTCTTTCCCCTGCAGTCACAACAATCCAATATGAATCAGGCTTGATGCACAAACATGGCCTGTCTGCATCATTATGAAGTGTCTTTTTACACTGGCCCCTATGAACGTTTAGTCATTAAGCAAATGGGTCCATTAGTCTTAACCTATTGTAATGGAACAGCCTGTTTGGCTGTAGCATTAGCTGCATGTACGACAACAAATAACTGGACAGTTAACTGATTGCACCATGATTAAACCTGATTGAACCTCCTGGAAAACTTCCATCCAACAAATTTGAGTTGCCCATGCCTACTACACAGAAACAACAATAAACTTTTCATTGCAAAACTGTCAATGAGGGGAGACAAAGAAATTGTTTTTTTTTTCACCATTAGTACAAACAGTCCTTTTCCTAGGTCCAGTCTGAATGGCAAGTGTGACTGCGCCCTAACACCACCATACAACTCTACTTACTTATTATGTAACAACATCCTAAAATATATGCTATGAATTTATATCAAGAAGATACTTCTATGGAATTCTCAGTCTTAAGTTGTACCAAGTTGGAGCATGTGGCTGTTTTCCAATGACTCTGGTTCAGCTCAAGGTTTCTTCCTGTAAAATCAAACAGCTGTATAAGTCTATTCTGCGCTTTGAAATCACATGGAGATACTTTTTCATAAAGAGGAACATGTTCTTCTGCTGTTTCTGGTGAAGAGTTGAGCCTGGTTTATACTGTTGTGTTGACTCAATGCTGTAGCTTTGCCACAGTGGCCTATGACATCAAGAGTACATACTTTAGTGGTTGAGTTTCCTAATCGCTCTGCAATACTCCTGTTAAATAACAGCTGGCACTGTGACTGCTGTGCTAGTCTTACTGCAAGTTTCTGGTTACGCTACATTCTCTTTGTATGTTTGTGAACAGGAAACAATGAGGATTAAATCCAGGAGTATTACACTTGAGCCGAAGCTGATACATGTTGAGCAAAAATTGATCACTGTGGAAAAAAAAGAGTCAACGTCAGATGAGATGGCATTTTTGGCTGCTGAATCAGAGACAGCGGAGGATGGGGAATGTTTTGGCAGCTGTAAATGGGACAAGGGCAAAAAAAGAGTTGGTATCAAAAGGTCGCTGTTGGTGTCGTAGTATTTCATTTGACTTTTCTACCATTTTTAGTCAATTAAAGAATTAAAGAGTAACCAAAAAAGCATGACAAATAATTTACCTCCAGGGAGTTCTGAAAGTATATGGATGAAATAAGATTTTTCTTGTGAAAATATCATCTCAAAGTATATTTAAAATATTTCATTTCTAAACTTGATCATTTGGGGTTTTTCCATAAGTATCAATGTTTCCTCTTTATATTTGTGTCAGTTGGTTTAAAATCATTTTTGTATTCATTTTTATAGTGTAGTAGACTGCTAAAATCATCCATGCAGCTCCATTGTCAAATGATTTCACTCGGCCCAGTACTGACAAGCTCAAGCTGGCTGTGAGAATGACGACAGCGGGAAGTGCCTGAAAGTACAGAGCCCCTTAGGGGACATGGGTGAAAAAAAAAATTGGAAGAACTTTTGCAAGATTTCGCAAAGTTTTTCGCCACGTTTTTTCCTTTTTAGCAGCGTCAGTGAGCGCGCCAGCTCCTTCAACACCAACTGCACATCCTTCTTCTTTACTCGCAGTCCATGTTCCTACACTTCCCATACATCCACCGAAACCAGTGAAGCTGGCCAGAGTACTGTAGTTGGTTGCTGATGAATTCTTCCAGGACCGCAAGATCACAGTACCCTTTACGACGAGAAAGTCCTCTCTCACTAAGTAATGTTTTCAGATGTCTCTCACTTATGTCAAAGCCATGTTTACAGCCAAGAACATGTTTGATATCTTTATATGTGAGGCCAATATCAAAATAAATATCAATGAACTTCTCCCACGAGTGATGTGTCTATTCCTCCATCTTTGTGTCTGTTTTACTTCCGGTTCACTGACACTGCTAAAAAGGAAAAAACATAGGAAAAAACTTTGTGTTGATCCAATTTTTATTTTCATTTTTTACCCCATGTCCCCTAAGGGGCTCCGTATAAATGTGACCAGTTTCAGTCAGGAGAACAGCAAAATTGGACAAGTGAAACATCTCTGTGGTGAATTTATAAAACTCGAATAGCTCTGTTTTTCTCCTGGTTGTAGAAAGTTTCATTTTTAAACTTGTCAATTACTCTTTTGATTTAAAGACATGGCCTGTTCATTCACAAGACATGAAATAGACAACTGCCTATTCCCAGATGTGCGACTTGATCCTTTTTTGGTGTTAAGATAAAGAAAAGTGAAAAAGTCGTAAGAGGAGAGATCTATTTTGGTGTTAAATCGATCATTTAATTTCACTACTGGCAGGTTCTGAAGACTACACACACACACATTCACACACATGCACAGTCTTAGACAGGCCCGTTGAATGGTAATGCCACAGTAATGAGCGTAAGCTGGACTACACCCATGTGACGGGTTAGTGGGTGCAGCCAGGCTGGCAAAAAACTAAATCAAAGGGTGAACTTTGTGTTGCTGAAATGTTGAAGGTTTGATGATTTTTCACATTATGCAATTCTCTGTTAAAGTTTTCCCCTTGCACCAAGTTTCTCTGTAGTTTTTAATGAGAAAAGAGAAGTTACTGTGTCACAAATATTATTTTCTCCTAACTCCCGACCCAGTTTCTCTATCAGTCCATGTGTCTCTTTCATTCACTGACAAACACACACACACACACACGTGCAGATGAATGAGCACACTGCATCAGTGTATTTCTCCCTCCTCCTCCTTGTTCCTTCTCAATCATGCTCTGCTCTGTCCACTTTTTATCCTCTTTTCTTCCCCCCCTTAGCTCAATTAGTCTCTTTTTACTCTGCTCCACTGATCTGTCTTTTAAACTGATTTCTGTCTCTCTCTTTTTCCTCTCTACTTCCCTGCCTCATGACTCACTGAGGATATTTTTCAGTGTCACAATCAGTCGGAAACTCGGGTAAATATAGATCACAAGCCTTAAAGACGTAGTGTAGTACGTGTGTGTGAGCACATATCACGCCTGACTTCACTGCGGACACCGATCAGGGAGGGGTTTTTGCCGAGTCGTGATTTTCACTTGGTTTGCATCAGCAGACTGAGATCTACCTGTCTGCCAGCACGTCGCCAGCCTCAGGTCTTGTAGCTGGCACTAGCTGTAATCACACCTCCATTCTTGTGCATGTTCACTCAGTACTTCGGCTCTCAGTGCTTTTAAATCCAGTTTCATCCTGTTGGAACATTAATCTTTATTGGATTTTTTCTGTCTAAAGACACGTCTGACATTGCAGATCAAACAGTTCCCTGTAAACCACACCATGTCATCTGATGTGTGCATGTGAAGCTAAATACAAACTGTTTTTTAATTAATATAATTGAATTAGTCCAAAAATAATGATGTCATGTGGTTAAAAAGCTGTTGTGTTGATGCCTCTTAACAACAGTTATTGACACATCTTTGCCTCCTGCTGATTATTTTGATTAAGTATTTATTAAAAAACAAGATGCATGACAACTCCCTAGCCTTGAATCCAAAACAGTTTGAGCTGTGAAAAAGCCTCTTTACTCAGTGTAAACAGATTAGACATAGATCAAACTTTGATATTAAAATAAACATCAAAGAAGTGTTTCCAATTTTTTTTACTTGAAAACACGTGTCTAACATGCTGATTTATTCCTAAGTGTTTAATGACCTGGAAGCCCATTTTTAATTTCTTAAGCTTTAAAAGTATGAAACAAATGTGCCAGAAAATTTGCTGACCTAAGGGGTTTTTGCTGTTTAATTCACAGGTAATATCTGTGCTTTAAAGGGACTGTGAGGACTTTCTGTGTGATCTTGAATAAGTCTAATTGCTACATGTGATTGTAGCTCACAACTTAAAATGAGATTATCATAACCAATGTAGGTTATTTCAAAATGCTATTTCTTAGCTTTCCAATCAGGTCAGACAGGACTGGACTGATTTACGCCAAGTAGAAGACTCTCTGACAACGCCACAAAACTTCTGGTTGACAAAGTTTGGTAGTTCGAAGAGAGATATGTGTGTTTCCCTGTTGAAAATTATTTCTTGGATTCATTTTGTAGCAATAGTGGACACTGGAACTGGACTCCAAAAAAAAAAAGAAAAAATGGACAGGAGCGGAAAACAGCTAATGCGGAGTGATGGAGCACAGGCTAAAAACTAAAGCATGACCTTAAGACTAAACCATGAGTTCATCTGTTGGTTAAAATGTTCATTCCAACCCACATTCAGCAGATATTCTGCAGTTATCTGTCCAAACTTGAGTCTATCAATAAAATGAAGAGTCAGGTTACGTTTGCTCTGCTTGGTAGATGAGCACTGGTAGGACAAAACTAGGACTAACTGAGGCTACAATTCGCGGACATGTGTCAGAGCACTGGGCTGTGAGTAGCTGGATGAAGCTGGCCACTAAACTACGCTACAAACTGAGTTCGCAAAGTTTTCTTGTTTTCACGCTTCGAACAACAGTAACTGTTGATAAACACATTACCTTGCGACTTTTAAACCAGTTAAAAGTTGTCTTGAACAAAAAAAGGAGACCTAAAAAATATCCACTCTCCACTCATTTGTCAAAACAGACACATGCCTTTCTAAGAGTCATAACTTCACATCAGTGGGGAGCAAGGACTCACAAGTCTTTATTGCCTGCACCTTCCAGAAAGACGTCACAGTCCCTTTGATAGGCATTTCCATTAGTGGATGCCAGAATCCATTGTTAGGTGTTAATTGGTTTCACTTTTTACCCAAAGAGGAGAGGAAGTGTCATGTCAACAGTTGAGTCCAAACACTTTTGTTGCTGTTATTTTTTTTAATCCAAAATTTTCTACCTTCAGCACAGTAACTCTAATACGGTAGTTAAATTATGTTAAGGGTAAAACATGTGGAGAAGTTTGCTATCTAGACCCATAAAGGGAAAATAGGTCAATGATGTGTTATCAGGTCGTTTCTGGCAACTCAGCAACTCACAACTTCAAACATTGGCTTATTTTCAATCTTTCTTTTTTTTCCCTTTTTATTACTTTTGACCCATTAAACCACATACTATTCCTTTTTACTTTTTAAGGGCATAAACACTTTAAAAATCAGCTTTACACCTTTTCACTGAGATGAAAAACACATGGGCTTCAGGGAGCTTTGGAAGTGTACAGCATTGAAGTAACTTCTCAGAAGCATGCACTTTAAAAAGTTCATAGTTTTGCACCAATAATGAATCATTCAAATTTCATAACTTTTCTACAGAATTGTTCTCCCCATAATGAGATGTCACAGTGGTCCAAATAAAGCATTGATCTCATTAGCAGCTGTTCTCATGGGAGCTTTTGTTCAAAATCTCTGTATTGGCAGCTGCAGAGCACATTAACCTAACCTGTCAGTGTGTCCTTGCCAATAAAAATAGGGCATGAATTGCTCATTGAAAAAAAAAGAAACAAATGACTTTTATTAAGTTGATGATCATGTTATCAACTATGCTGCTATCTTGTGGTTTAGAAGTTGGCTCGAATGGGGAAGGAAGAAATTCATCACCAGTAAAGAGAACATCACTGTAGGTTTAATGCAACTTTAACAGAAAGTAAGGATTGAATTTTTCCCAAGATTTCCACAATGACACTTTGCTGTTTTCAGGTTAGAGTAATACCATGTAATGTTGATTTTGTACTAAAAAAAATCAATAAGGCAACATGATATCTTCCCCATCTTTTCAAGATTTTGAATTAAAAAAAGTTTGGCTGATCTTTTAACCTTTGATTATTCCAATTGTATGTTGTATTTCTTACAGTCTTGTCATTTAAAAAGGGGGAACACTTCTTTAATTGGATCAGAGGTACAATTCCCAGGTTATTCCATAGTTGAAGACTCATAAAAATGATACCATCCTGATAGTAAATCACCAAATTTTAGTTTACCAAACACGCCGCCTGCCAGCTTACGAGCTGAGTTGTAGGTTCCTGCTCAATCACAGCTTAGATGGTTTATAACATTCTTGAGGATGTTTTACCATGTAAAGGGGCCCTTACAATTTACAGGGATTAAAGGACTATAGTGTGCTTATATTTAGGTATGCACAAAGAGAGCATGAGTAAGGGAGAGTCGAGGGGAATTAGTGGCATGCAGGAGCTAATCTGGTGGAAAGAAGGAAAAAAAGGGTGGGGGTGAGAGAGAGTGAGTTTCAAAACAAACATTGCACCAAACTTCCCAAACTTCTACTTAATCTACATCCATCAGGGTTAGATGTGGGCCAGGGTCTGAGGATTAGCTTGTGCGACAGTACCACAGAGCGATTCGTTAATCTTGTGCGAGTCGCTAAAAGCTTCCTTTTGACTATCGTGGTGAACCAACTTCTCAGAAACTTACCTACAAAGTTTCAGGCCAGTAGTACAGTCCACACACCAAAGCTGGAAACTTCAGGAAGGTAATTCTCATTCATTCTTTAAAGATTTCTGGGAAAAGATGTCATTATCTGAAAGGCTAATAAATGTGAAAGCTACCTTTAGATGCTACATTTTGTAAGTATATCTATTTGGACTTACTGTGGTCTTTCATAAAGTTAATCTTAAGTTAAAAAAAAATTCGGCCTCAGGTTTACTTTGAATTCCACAGAATTTCATGTCAGCGCTTACTTCTTGTTAAAAATCGTCCCTGATCATTTCACTAGCTCCTGAGCTAAGTTGAACCTTTTTGCTGTAAAACTGTGTTTACACTTCTGGAGCCTTACAGAGTGGTTATATTGACCTGAATGAAGGCCTCACCTTTGGTTGTTTATTTTATCCTAAAGTTAATGAGCATTTGATGTGAAAAGAATTACGTGTTTTGAACAATTATGGGCAGAGAAGCTTCTACCTGCTTTTAGCTCCACCATGCTATTACAGCGGCCCAACTGTCTCTTGAGTTAACAAGTAAATAACTGTCTTCGTCATGATCTTATGTGCAACATCTAAAAATACATTTTTTAAAAAAGACTACTCGTTTCAAATACGACTGTCAAATCTTGTAACTTAGCAAGAGGAGAGCTGTGGATGCCTTTAGCCTCTTGGCTAGTCTCTGACCTAGTCAGCCCCCAGTTACACAAAACCCGTGACCTTAAGATCATTAAAAACCCAACTTTTAAAATGAACACCTCCCATACAGAGTTTGATAGAGAAATGGGCCGTAAATGTGTTTGTTTTGGTATAAAGACGGGCTCTCAAGAATGGGTGTGTTAAGGCCCCGTTACCACCAAGCAGTTCAGTTTGGTTTTTCTTGGTGTGGCAAACACTTGTGAAGTTTTCTTTGACTTCAACCGGCACAGGCCCCAAATTACCGACCCGTACCATTACACTTTTTGGTACCCATCTGGGTGCCAGACATGCTAGCTAGAAACACTACAGTCCATTGGTTTGTCCAAAGAATTATCAATTCCTGTGCAACAGTGGTAATAAATAACAAACGCAGGACCCAAAGCTTGATTGCGCTTTATAACAAAGAGCCACATGCCAATCACAAAGAAGAGGAATTGCTGGATGTCCTCCATCGTTACTCTGTTTACTGTATCACATTTTACTTCTTTGTTGGATTTATTTGCAGAGTACACGGTGTTGAGCTGTTTCTGAAGCTGATGTGGCTATCGGCACACGGCTAACATGCCGCTTACCACGAGGGGCACGATTGGCTGTGGAAACGCAAACAGTATCAGACTGTACTGATCCATACCAGACAACTTGGTGGTAATTGGGCTTAGGCACCTTTAGAGTCTTTTGGAGCCAGCCTCAAGTGGACACTCAAGGAACTGCAGTTTTAGCATTCCTGCGTTCATCATGATGGACGCTTACTGCTCGGTCTCCAGGTGATTTAACAGATGAAATTTTTGCACACTGCTTCAAAGTGCCATTTTATTCATAGGGCTGAGTATCCGTCTGTCTGTCATGAAAAGCGTGCAGGAATCTTTCATTTCTCTGAGCCTCTTTTCTGTCAGGGTTACATTCTGTAAGTGTGATCTTCAACTGGTCACACAAAACATGGAAATCGTACGTTGGTTAATGAAATCTCTTGAAAACACAGCATTCACAACACAGCAACCTTTTCCTTATTTTATATAAAAAACAATAAAATTTGATGAAAATAAATATACTTTAAGGTTTTACATAGATACAGAAGACAAGTTAATATTGAAGAAAAGACAGAGAACTTTATAATGAGGGCTGATGGCAGAGAGGATGCAGGTTATCCGGATTTAGAATTTGTCGTGGTAGTTTATGCTGAGCTGCTTGCAGTAGTTTATTTTTATTTGCATGTTGTAGGACGGACGACACATAGACCTGCAGCTACCTTAAATACTTAAATACAACTTACTAACATCTACATAGATAACAACTGTCAACGAATGCACAAAACACACACACACACACACACACACACACACACACACACACACACAGTCACACACAGATAGACACGTTAAATTTGAACACAGTACCTACACCCTTAGACATGAGGGGTTTTGAAATCCAGAGGAGATGCCATCAGTACATGGGTAAAATGATCCATTTAGGGAATGTTAACAAATCATTTTTGATTTTTTTTCATAGAAAAGCACAGAGAGGATCTGTGCTGAGAGTGACCTTATATGTGGGGGAGGGGGTAGGACAGCTACAGGTACATAACACTGCATATATAAATAGTCCAAATTAAATATGGGTGAAGACTGAATACTGAAAAATATTCTAACACATTATAAATTATCTAGCATTGGACTATGGCATTAAGGGTTATTAAGTATGTACAAGTTTAAAGAAGAAGATACGCAATCAATGGATTCTGTATTGAGTTCAACAGCTAACAAAACTACTTTGACAATCTTCTCTCCTGAAAAAGAACAAAAAATAATTTAAGGAGCACTCAAAAAATATCAGTACATTTTGTGAGGCACAGTTTTTTAAATGGAATCAAACAACAGTATCTGATGTTTTCAGTGGTTTTCATGTAGGACATAGCAAAACAAAAGATGCTATATTGATAACCAGTATCCCTTTTAAAGTATATGGCACTCGAGTCTCTCCTCCTGCAAGCTGCTCACAATAGAGACATTGTGTTTGTCCACGTCAGTCCTGCAATGTCCTCACAGGAAAAGAGACGACATCATGTCGAGACAGATGTCCATCTGCTGCTCCGCAAGTCTTGCTTTTATACTCCGAAAAAGCAAACGCAGACAATGAGCGACATAAAATCCATTCGTCTCTTTTGAAATGAGAGCGTTCCCATGTCTTCTTCGGCCTCACCCGCTGTTTTAGCAGTTAAATATATCTTAGATTGAGAGGTTTTGCAAGTTATGATTGACACACAACCACAGTAGATTCATATCCAGTGAAGTATTTGCATTCAATGAAGCGACACATGACTGTACACCTGCATTGCAAGCCTGTTAGAACTGCAAAACCACATGGCGACTAGTTTGCTTTTTGTCAAAATGATGGGTTTAGTGATAACTTTCTGTAGCAGCATAACAATTCTGTCCTTTTTTCTTTATTATGGTCTATTTACACTTAGATATACAGCGGGAGGAACTTCAGTCTTTCTTTCTTTTGTTCTCTCTCAGCCAGTCCAAGGGGAATGCTTTCCACAGAAAAGAAGAGCTTACGGTTACAAGGTCAAAGTGCTGTGCTGTGAAATATTTCTAGAATATTCCTTCATCTGGTACATCTGGTACTGCCACCTCTCTCATCTTCTGGGCTTGTCACATCTAAAAAGAGAAAAAGAATCATGTTAGAAAATGGGACAAAGAGGAGTGTTTTAACTTCTTGGCATTAATTTTTAATAGTCATTTGAGAAATCAGGTGATACAAAGTCCAAGCGGAAATTGTTCACAAATGTAATTCTCTGGAGCCTTTCAAAGTTCATTTTACATCCTAATTTCTCTTTGGATATAAAATGCACAAAGTAATGAAATGTGACATAGCAGTTAGATCCATTAGTTCCCACAAACCAGTATTTGGGGCTAATGTTGGACCTGCTATATAATAACTCATTGGCTGCCAGTGACATCCATAGATACAACGGATGTCTTCCACTATACACATAATTATGTTTTTCACCAGAACAGGCTGAGGACGACTTGGTTGAGCTGCTCCATTCATATCGGGCTTGTAAACTAGTGTACCGAAAAACTGAGCCCTGTAGGTGGCAGCGGTGCCTTCTGTGGGTGAGAGATCAGCAAAGATTATGAGAAGAGATGACAGAGAGATGATGGTGGTTAAATCAAAACTTGATTTTTCCATTTGGTGAAACTAGCCTGTGTTCTACTGCTGATTATTACAGAACGGAAAAGGGTAGGAAGTGGTGGTTTCTGTGTTTACATCGTCAAAGAACATGATATTCTGTGGGTCTTGAAAGTTTGGTCAGAATGCTCCAAGATGGCTGGCAGCCAATGAGTTAATTGTCGTAAAAACCCTCCTGCAAAGACTTTCCTATTTGTGCACTGCATTGTTAAGAGTGAATAAATAAATAGCAACTTTAGCAGGGATTTGCACCTCCACTTCTGCTCAAAAACTCTGTCATTTCTTGATTCATTGCATCCTTTCAAAAAAATTATAACCTGCTTAGCTGTTTCAGGAAAATCTCGGTTTGACTGTCAGTTACAGGAATCATCATTTTGCTGAGGTGACAACATTATTATGATCCGGAAAGATAACCGCAGCCGTGTTGGGAGCTGTGAGTCAGTCAAAGCAATAATGTTACAGATCATAAAACGAAAATGATGAGTTCATTGCTGTAATAACGGACGCCACTATTTAGTTGGTCATCACCAAGGGAACACATCACACCACACCACACCAAACTACACCACGAAGAGTCATGGGAACATATTGAGCAGGCAACATGATGTAATCCATTGTTCTGTAACCCCTCTTTTTCATGCTTCAAGTTTGCCGTTTCTTGCTTTTGGTTCTTGCCATCTTGTTTCATTTTATGGAACCAGAAGAGGGATTTTTTTTCAAATAAATGGTCGATTTGTCCTGCTACATCTATATCCTGGTTTGCAGGCTCTCTTTGAAAAGATTCTCAATCATAGGTATAAATGCATATGAGCATACTGTGCCATAAAGTAGGGGTGTCTTAGTGCAACTTTTTCCCTTTCAAAACAAAACTGATATTGCAGCCGATACCAATACAAGTCTGATATGATATCAGCTCAACTGGTGCGACATTCAGCTATATTTGACGATCTCTCAGGTGCCAATAAGTCTTAGGAGAATATGTACAGTTAAATTTTGATATCCATTTTTTTGTGCTGAAAGGAATTTTGTGCAAAAGGATGTAGACTGTCAAGAAAAACATCACCTTTTTTTGCCAATCTGCCCCCCATATTAGTTTTTACACTAATAGTCTGTGTATAAGAAGTGGATACAACATCAGACATCGGTTTGTTGACTGCTGTTTTGAAGCCTTGAGTGTGGTGGTTTTGGTGTTGCGATTATATATATATATATATATATATATATATATATATATATGTATATATTTTTTTTTTTTGGAGCCAAAGGTGACCAATGTGAGATAAAAGATGTTATTAGAAAACTTGAAAGTGACAGGAGCACTATCCCATTAGGACTTCTTTTGCAATTTGTGGAGTTGCCACTGTTCGCCATTAAGGTCATTGTGTACACTTCTTATAAACATAAACATAAACCGTATGTCACCCCCCAAGTTTTCAGCCTTTGCACTTTCACAGATGACAATGTGATGTTCAACAAGACAGTCAAACACCTGTAACCTTCTTTGGAGTGGTGATTTTTCTTATGCTTGTGATGATTTTTGACACTTACTTGCAGGTCCTCTCGTTGAGCTCTAGCTGGCGGTCTTTACAGTATTCATCGGTGTGTTTGCAGGAGCACCGGCACGTCACGGGATCCTGCACAAACAAACGCTTCCTCCTCTCCGAGCATTCACCACAACATGGCTCACAAACACTGGACAGGGAGAGACAGACAAGGGTAGGAGGAAGAGAGAGAGAGAGAGAGAGAGGAAGAGAGAGAGAGAGAGAGGTAGATTATCACAGTGTACCATTACCACCCACGGGAAAGGCCGCCCTCAGGTCAACCCCATCGTTTGCTCCACTTTGCTCCACCAAGCCACTGGAGAAGTTGCGCTGCATGTGACAGTTGGGTAGTATTACACACAAGTTACCACAGAGCAGGCAAATGCTCAAGCAGTAAAATTACCCTCCCCCACGCCCCCCAAGCCCTCCTGCGTTGATTGGACCGCTCACAAATACCTTGTGTGTGTTAGACATGCACAGAGCAAAGCTTTGGACCAGTTCATGCAACATAAAACGACACATTGGCTTTGAACTGAAGGTCATAGAAAACAAACTTCTTGGTAAAGAAGACTCAAGGGTCTGCTTGGTTCTCCATTAAGAAGGATTTCATTTTATTGGATGAAAACTTAAAACTGTGCTTCCCACAGAGGGAGACATTAGTTTAAGAACAGTGGATACTCCATCGACATTTCAATGTACAAATTACAAGTGAACACAAAGACAAGTAGTTTTTCACATTGTGAGCACTGCAGAAACATGAAATCATCTTTATGTTGTTATGGAATAAAAAGTGGATGATTTTGTAAAGTTACAAAGACACAAAACATCACTTGCTTAACAATTCGCTGGTTTACAAATCCCTCCCAGCAGACAAAAAGAAAAGAGGGCAATAGATAGCCATCAGTCATATCTTCACATTACATAAAAAGTACCAGCATTGTGCACTGAAAGCAAAACCTGTTTGTAAAAGATGAAAAGAAAAAATGGACTGGAGAGGAGACGGGTACGAGACACAGGAAAGCGGCACAGACTCAACACTGAACACAGGACCATGATTACAATCCTGGTGATCCCAGCACAGATACCACAACAGAACGAGCCGGTCTGCAGAGCCATGCTGGTGGAGCTATGATCTGTGTCAGTGGAAGTTTTAAGTTACAGCTAACAGACGATTTGTTTTTTTCCAGCTTCTCTCACATGACTATAATCAATCAAAAACGCTGGCTATCTGACGAGATGTTAGCAGCAACTTGTTTCGCTGTGATATAGCGCTGTATCTCATCCTAACCCTCATCCAAGTCTCGTCTGTGTGGGGTAATATTTCTAAAAAGTTAAGCTGGTAAGGTTGGTGGGAGATAAGATGGGTATTTCGACGGCTGTAGATGCTGATGAAGAGTTATGGGTCATTTCTTTCAAATGTAAGGCTAGCAGGCAGGCTGGGTTCATTTGTTATCGCTGCTTAAAAAATAAGTTTTGCCGAAGCTACATTAGCAAAACAAGTTAGCAAACAGTTTGGCGGAGCTTAATGCAAAATCACTGGCAGGACAAAAGTTAGCACAGTGCACAAAAGCAACATGCTAATTGATGAAGCTAACGCACATATTAAAGCTGCAAAATTAAAAGGGGCAAAGAAGCTCCTCCCAAATGAGCTTAATTATAAGAAGCGCAACACTCAAGTGCAGGTAGGTGGAAAAGGCAGAGCTGACATACGCATCGTGAATTGTTTTGTCACGGTTTTTCTTTCGTTTTCTCTTTTGGCCTTTGCCCTTGCCTTTCCGGGATTTTCTGCAAGAGAAAGAGGACAACAACGCAGAGAGATGCCTGAGAGACTGAGGTGATATTGACTGAGGTGTTCATTGTATGGCTACTGTTAATTGATTTGTTTGTGTCATCATATTTAAATCAATATATGCTGTATTTTTAACAGATATTTGGTAAGTTTTTGGTAAAAAAATGATGTGACTTTGCAGGAAACTAAATGTAACCACTTGTTTTTGTTAGAATAATCTAAAAATTGACTTCTAAGCAGCAGCAACCAGTGTGTAACCAAAAACTTACAGAGGGTGGTTTTCCTCCTCATCCTGTTCTTTTTGATGTGATGAATTTCAAACGTCAAAGTAAAACCCACTTTACTATCCAACTTTGGATGAAAAATCTTTTTGTACAACAGCACAATGACTCTGCAATGACTTTGTTTGGGAATAATGGTTTGAGGTTTGGCTCTGCTGACTGTTCTGAAATTTCCCAGATGGTTTTGGGGACAATGAACTTGGACTACATCACAACTGCATCTTGGCGCCTATCTAGGTCAACTCTTTAGAGCTGATTCAACTTGTTCCAGAAAACCGAGAACAAGCTTATAAAGCATAAAACCAGAGACTCACAGGTGCAGGTGAGGAATGGTTTTTAACTACCTGGGGCAAGAACATGTGGCTTTCTTAACACCACAAAACAGTCGAAGAACTATCTCTTCATAGAATAACATAATTACTGTAAGTTCAACATAAAAAGAAATGGCGAGAATGACATATTTACAAACAACAAATTACCCGCTATCAAAGACCAACGTGTGCGTTAATGTGGACTTCAGGCACATAAAGTGTTAGTTTTCTCGACTTTTGACCAGTTATCCAGTGGCATAATAAGGATGGCAACACACCTTTATGACATCCTAGTCGTCTGCTTTCAGCACAAAACAAAACAAAAAACGAACTTGACATTTGAATAAATTAACACGATTTAATACTGCAGTGGATATACAGTCTCCTTTTTAAGGGCCTGTGTCCACTAGCACCATTTTTTGCACGAGCACAGCTAGTTTTTCAAACAAAACCAATCAATGCTTTCGCAGCTCAGGCGTTTAAAGGCAAAGATGTGGTTGATGTCAACACTTTTATCATCACTGAGCTCAGATGTAAGCAGGGATGGGTATCAATAACTGGTGACTGTAAATAACCGATTAGATATGGTGCAATCCATAGTCTACATGTATAATGGTCTCATTCCTGACGCATCTTACTATCCCCGAAATAACTGCGCAAGAACTGCAGCTGTCAGGCATCGTGAAACACACAAAACCTTGTTTTTAACCTCTAATAACTAGTGAAAAGAAAAACTTTTCAGAAAAAAAGAGGTCTTGAAAACATTACAGCCCAATAATAACTTCATATCACCACAGTGTATGGATATGTGAAACAACTGTACAATGTTTTTTTTTTTTCTTAAGTTTGACCGCTGGCCAAATCAAATGAATAGAGCAGACAAAGTTTTTGACCTTTACTGCAGCCAGTCACCAGTGGAGGCGGTTTCTTTGAAGACCTTGTGGTTTATGGTCTATGGTTTGATCCATCAACATCATACGTTTTTATGCTTAACAATTTTCACCCGAGTGACTGGACCTTACGCCAACGCCATGTGATGTTCCACACATCAATGACGCTCGTTGGTCAGCAGCAGAACTTCTAAGACAATGGCAGAAAGATCAACGTGATCGAAGTTTGGCTTCACTTGACCAACTCTGTAATATCATGCAAGGGTGGCAACACCACCAACATTGGAAAACATTTGTATCGTACGGCATCTAATACCAACAAACTTCGGACAAGTGCATTCCCTGCAGCTTTAATACAGAGTAAAGCTGATGAGGGTAGTTTTTGTTTCTCTTCTATCCTGTTAATACAAAAACAGCGCTTTTCACAACAGATTTTGTAGGTTTTAAATTATTGTAATTACGTGGATATCTGGATCCTGAGAGTAATTCCATATTTATTTTCTTACAAGCTAAATAAAAAGTTGTTGACTCAAAAAACCTGTGCAACCTACTTCTTACACACAAAAAATCCACAGAAGGAATTGATAAGAGAATGGATAAAGACTCTGATCGATAAGAGGAAATTAGTGACGGTAAAATCTTATCAACACCCATCCCTAGTTGTTATTTGCCCAACTTTCGGGACACTTATCAGTTCATTAACAAATCAAACTTGAAACAAGCTGACTCTACTGATATAAACTTCGTGAACAGCAACAGCACATGCTCTTTTAGAAGAGAACTTAAACCTATTTTCATTATGTTGGAAGTCTGGGAACAGATTTTTTGTACATTTTTGGGCTCCCTACTTCTCCGACAAATTTGCGCAGATTCTCACTGTTAAAATTTCAAAATGCTCAGCATGTTCAGGAAAAGAGTGCTGGTAATTTTCATAGTTCTAACCCTTTCACTTTTGAAAGTATTCCACATTTTCCAATTTTTTTGGGGCCCATTCAAATGAACGGAGACATTCTATCAACATGGAATCTCCTACTTGATAATTTTATGAGTGTTCTTATCAGTTTTTTTTTTTAAATTTCTTTGCAAAATGCACCTGAATGAGTGAACAAAGCCTTTTAAAATTAACTTAACTGTCTCACTAAGGGAAGATTGAGTGCAGTGGTAAAATTTACACAACCTTGCAACAATAAGTGCCAATGAAAGGCTCTTAATTTCTATCTCAGTTTTAGAGATCTTTGGATTAAGTTGATCGCTTTGCCATCTCAAAACCTGCTGCTGGATAACATAGGTTAGTCTTAAGCTGGATGCAAAATTTACATGTTCACAATAACTATGCTAACTGTGCTTATGTTGGTGTTTTCAAGGTTAAATGTTTTTTGTGTTTGACGTCTTGGTTACGTGTGTTAGTATGCTAACTTATGCTAATTGAGGTTACAGACATTTATTGTAGAAATGAATGGAGTTAGAAACAGTGCAGTGAGTCATTAAATAACAATTTAGCGTTCGCACCAGATGTCCTAACAGTCTACCCCAAAGCTGCCAAAATCATAAATAACTAGCTAACAAGGCTCATAAGAAAAAGAATTCCTGTGTAACAAATCCAAGCTGGTGTGTCGTAAATGTAAAATTTCCTCTTTCCCTCCACGACTGTCGTCTGTGGACACTGACGATTAACAAGTTTCACAACCTTCGCTTGATGACTCACCCCGATCGACCTCTGAAGACCTGTCACCGCTCGGAGGTCAGGGGCCAACATAAAAACTAACATGAAAGTATGAAACCAACAGAAACAGGAGTTGAACGACCCCGAGACCATCACTCTGTAGACGCACGCCACCAAAGTCTGACTCGTAAACAGTTAAGACAAGGTTAAAGAGGAGGCCTCCAAACTGGGCCCTATCTATACGACAGAAAACCTTACATAAAGAGAGGAAATTCAACCAACAACCAACCTGCAGCAGAAACACATCAACCGCTTTTGGAAGCAGGGGATTGAAGAGTTTTAACGACTCTTAGCACACTGACATGTCGCACTTAGGCAACAACCATAAACACCACAGTTTAACAGATCTTCAAAAACACTGTTATCTATATCAGAGCAGCCAGTAACAGAAGTAGCAGAAGTTAAGAGGGATGTAAACACTAAAAAAGAGAGGGGGGGAATGTAAAGATGAGATAGACAAGGGAGGGAAGGTGTAAAGGACGCGTATGGAGGGCAATGACCTCGTGAAGTGTCACTGATTCACCTGACTGGTATTCCCCGAGTTTATCACCTGAGACATGCACACTGATCTCATGTAATAACTTGTCTCCTTGAGTTTTTTTTTTTTTAATGAAATAATATCTCTTACTGGAAACAGTAAAGAAGAATAACTGAATGAGTGTGTGAGAAAATAAAAACTCAAGGAAGAAGGATCCAAATCTCATGTGAGATAACTCCAAGAAGGCCGAAAGTGTTAACGGCAGAGTGTGAGAGTTTGTTTGCAGAGCAAAACAGGAAAGCGATCAAATTTCAAGTCCCCATTGTTTGACCCAGTCTTCATGCAGAAAGAGTGCTGTACTCACTTTTCTTTCTGTTCTTTCACTTCTTTCTTTAACCTGAAAGACAGGAACAAAACAACGCCACATTAGATTACAGCATGCTGTTGTTTCCTGGTAAACAGATGCATATCTGAGCCATTGTGGCCCAAAGGCTCATTATCAGCTTGTACGGGCTCTCATCAATCTTTTTGAATCATGTTATGTCATCGTGGTTTACCAGAAACTGTGATAAAGCTGGCTTTCACTTTCAAGAGCAAATAAACCTGATTTGTTGTGAAATAAAGGCTTTGTACACACTTACACTCACACACGGCTACAATAGAAAGTTTTCAGGGTTTGTTTCACTTGTCTGTGTGACGACTCCTGCCGATAACAGCATGTGGAGCAATGAAACTTTCTGGCACAGTTTGCCAAAAGAGTTAGGAAACACTGTTTCATTCAGAAAGGTCACAGACTCACAGCCAGGTTTCTCTTTGACAATAACTCTAATTAAATACACTCAGATCAGCCTGAGAGCATAAGTCTACTGTATGTGTGCATGAACATTTAGTATAAACTTATGTGAGTTAACTCAATTAAGAGCAAACTTTACAGCTTTTATTTCTTTAAGTATCAGATTACTCAAAAGATGTTCACACATGGAAGATATTAGTTTTTGGCACCATGTATGAGTCTCTGTGCAACAAAAATCAAATCTATCTCCACTCTGCAAAAATTCTTCAAAATGGGGTCCGAGATTTTTCTAGAAAGATGCTCTATTACTGTGTGAGTGTTACTTTGGAGCAACGAAAAGTAGTATGAGCAAAATCAACTCAAAATGATGCAGCCGCCTGTAGTCCAGCTGCAAAGAGGTGGAACATTTCCTGCAAATTTATATGGGAATTTCAGCTTGAGAGTATTGGAAATTTTCAGGGTTTTGTTGCCGCCTTGAGAAACTTGAATGAATTGAATTTCTAAAAAAGAGTTTATTTTTTCCCATACATGGTTTTTTTACTGTCCTGTGAAAGAAACTGGTGTTTGAACATTTCAGATGACGACTTATGAATACAAGGCAGCAATTGCTCTGTGAAACAAACCATTAAATTTCTAAAAACTGATCGAAACTGCCATTTACAAATGTTGTTTCAGACTAATTGGCATGTATGTTTGTTTATAATCAATATTTATGCCTTTATTCATTACAGTTAGACTCACTTAGGGAAAGTTCCTGAAAATTCATTTGAATTGTCATTTGAAATTATTGCATTAAATGCATGTCTGCTTATAACAAATCAAAATGTTTAATATTTATATCTGTATAAGGCAATTTAATGTAAATTCCTGAAAATTCCCAAAAAATAATTTCAAAAAATGTCTATGGAAATTTTCCAACTTTGAAAATTTATAGATTTTTCAACCCAAGCACAGCACAGGTGTTTGTAGTTTTTCGTCTTACTGTATACGAGCAGTTTCTCCCAACTCTTTCAAGAATTTTTCCTGCCCTGTGGTAGGTTTCCATCAAAAATTGAGTAATGTTGAGAGAATGCAGGAAATCTTTTGCAATGTTTACCATGAATGAGTAATACAGTCCTATTATGTTAACATCATGTGACATAGGCTGGTATAATCCTGGTGCGTGTCATGAGCTGCTTCATACTCTCGTCTGCTCTTTCTTTCCATGTTAAGTCAATGAGTATCAATCTCTCTGCTGATGACACAGTGATTTCTTCGGCTTCTACTAACGACGCGCCCTCTTCTCCACCCACTCCTGAAGCTCAACAAGGACATTGTCACTAAACTATCCAAACAGTAGCTTTTGAAGTCCCATGTTGGGGCATATTGGAAATGCTGAAATCAACAAGACTGAAGCTTCTTTGCAGAAGTTGACATGATGTTTGCCTGTTGGTCAAGTCAGCTGTGACATTTATAACCAAATCTAGTAGAATGAATAACTTTAAGCATCATGAGTCTTGAAAATACTTGTGTGCTAAAAGACAAAAACTGTTCAAAGAATTGAATCAGGCTGTAAACATCTTCATTTCTGCTGTGAAATCTTTCTCTTTTTTTTGAGTTGGTGGTTTCAGGTGTTTCTGCGTCCAACCTCTACAGTTTTTAGCTCTTCTACATAGATTGTTGATGCTTGGTTGGGGTATAGGAGGTAAAAAATGGTGCATCTCATACTCCCAAAAAGACCGTACTTTGTTATGCCATGTTTTGCAAAGACTTGAGGATCTGTTAACTCCCTTTATACCATCTCCAGATCAAGACAGTTAAGTCTCAAATTCAAAGCAGCACTAAATAAATTGAACAAAGCCTCTTTACTTTTACAGAGGTGCCCTAAATGTTTACAGACATGTCTAAATGGTTTAATGGTGAGGTATTGAGGAAGCTTCAGCAGCACCAAGTCCAGAGTGACATGTCTTTATAGCCAGAGGCTCCACAGATGGACTCAGCCTAACTGTGACCAATGAGAATAACATGTTCTTGATTTAAATACACAAAAAGAGGCATTAAAGTGACAACAGAGCTTGGTGCTCGGCCAGCAGTTCCCCCCCCACAGCGTTTGTTTTCAGATTCCCTTCAGCGAGAACATGTAAACGACTGGAAGTCATTGTACCCTGTATAAAGTCACCTAACAGTGACAGGAGGCCGCAAATAAAAGCCACAGTTCTTATCAGAGAGATCAATAACTAAAGCTGTCACACCTTTGCAGTTCCAGGAATAACCTCCTGTTGGAACATGAAGTATCATGTAGCTCTGTACTCGCAATAAACTTTCTCCTTTTCTATAAGTGATGAAGTGAGGACAAAGTAAAAACAAGTGTCTGCTCAAATCTGCTCTCATCCTTTCTAAAGTGGAGGAATCAAAGCAAAGACAAACTCAGGATCTAAATGGTAAACATCTGTTGAGACAATAAGCACTTCACGTGATGTGTTGTGTTAAACTCAGCTGTGCACAGTCATTTGATGTCGTCATGTTGGTGCGTCTGTGTGTTGCAGTTTATTTGCAGGGTTTCTTACCTACACTCACATGCGCTGTGTTCTGTAAAACTCATGAAAATATCATTTTGTTGCCTTTGGGGTTTTATTCTTTTTATCTGCAAGAAAAAAAAAGACACAGAAAGAGAGAGAGAGAGAAGTTGTCAGTTTTAGATGAAATAAACAACAAACTGCAGTTTTTGTTCACAGACAAAGTTCAGAAAAGTTTTGGCAGCTGATTGATGAGTTAATGTTTACATGCAGAAGTTAAATTTCTCTTTCGATATTAACCCACAAGATGCAGGATTCATGTTTGGAATTAAAGTTGAAGTGATAAAGTTTAACATCTTAGCACAAACTGGGAAAATTGAAAGCTCCATAACAATTCTGCAAATGAAACATCTGATCTCATAAATAAAGAAATGGAAAAAAAATTCTGCACCACTACACCACAAAATAAACTGAAATCTAAGCAAGTATTCATGTCTTATGTTTAGTAAAAAATGTCTTTTTGAGCTTAATGTGAGCCACATTTACCTTTCCAGTCCAGAAAAACATCTTATTTCAAGTTATTCACACACAAAAACAATATCTGAATTGTTTGTGACAAGGGAAGAAAATGTTCCTTTGGTGAAAGAAAAATTCCCTTGTTGTTGCTTTAAATTACAAGGATCTTTTTTCTCTTCCCATTGGCATATTTTTTTCTCTTGTAACAAGCCATTCAGACATTTTTGTCTTTGAATAAGATGTTTTTCTGGACTGGGAAGGTAAATGTGGCTCACATTAAGCCTAAAAGGACATTTTTTTACTGAAGTTCAGATTGAATACCTGCACAGATTTCAGAGTTTAGCAGTGTATCTTCTGTTTGCATCTGTGAACCTGCACCAGACTTGGAAATTGTCACCATAAAGGTTTCAAATATCTCTAATATTTGACTGAAACTAAAGGACAGAACATGACGTTCACTGGCGTTTTCTTTAGTCACTTCTCTGTTTTTTTTCAATCAGTCCCACCTGAGCAGCCTTTAAAGAATCAGCAGAACACTTTAAGAGCTCTTAGAGTATCAGAGGGACACTTGAAAAGCCCTTGTGCCCTGGTGAAGCGTTTGTTCAGATATAAGAACTAACACGCCTGTTTTTGAACACATAGATTAAAAGCTGCTGACCTCCATTGTTATGTTATAGCTGGATGTGGGCATACACTGCAGCATCTCATCGTTGCAGCATCCGGCACAGCGCGTTAGAACCACACAGGACGGTATGAAGATGTGCTCCACCTCCTCCGGATACTCCTGTAGGATCTCCACCAGCAGCTCCCGCGGCTGGCACAAACTCTTGTTGTAGACCTCCATTAAAGGGATCACTGTGAGACAGAGTCACAGAGGAGGGTTAGAAAACGGCAACAGAAGTTATGCAATGTAAAGTAAGAGGAGATGTGGTGGCGATAGATTAAAAACATGCATGAAAACACAGTTTACTGTCTTAAAAAAATCAAATAACCACTCAATTTGAAAATTACTCAATTTCACAGCTCTGTTTCTGCACCATTGGGATTCAGTCTCCCTAAATCCAACAGCCAATCATCTGCTTCCCCACCTTGAGTAACCCCCCTTTCTCACTGTCTTTGCAGGAGTTCAGTTCTTGAGAAAGATATTAGCACACAGCCGGGCAACACCTCCAAAACATCACTCAGGGCCTAAAACAACCCGAGCCTGACATGCCTTCTGGGAAGCCAAGCCAAACAAGCTTGGCCTGAGCAATATCGTAAAAAAGTTCAGCTTCTGATTGTCCAAATTAGATTGGGCAATGCTCAGGGATTGTGCAAAATGAAATTGTACGGCCAAGAGGGTGAAATTCCTTTCTATAACCGAGTCTGGTCACCATAACATCTCCCCAGCTTGACCTCAAAGGAGAAGGAATGCTGTTTGAGATGAAAATGTCCAAGAGATGAGATTTAGGGGAGACTTTAGGATGAGGCCTAAGCTGGGTCAAGCTTTGCAGTTGTCCACCAGGAGGCGCTAATTTCCCTCTAATGTCAAGGTGAACCTCAAACCAGCCCTTCACTCTTTGGCTGTGTGCCAGCCAGGCAGCCCTAAGCAGACTGAATTCCCACGGTGCCCGGTGGGAGACGTACCGTCATTTGGACCTCTTTCTGTTTCCCTCGGTATGTGGGCACTCTGCAAGGAGGAAAAAAAGAAAAAACAAACTGTTAGTTACAGTTATAATTGTGTAAGAGCTCAGAGAAAAAATCTACTCGTGCCCTTTGGCTTTACTCAGCCAGAGTTGCGCAAAAATATATTTGCATTTCTCTTCTACCAGGGCCAGAAATGAGACTGCATTATGTCGGTTATCTGTGGGGATCCTGCACACACAATAAAGGGGAAGCAGAGCCTTGTATTAAATGTTTCAACAGTTTAAGTATGACGTTGAGGCTTCATTTGCCAAATATTTGACCGGAGGTACAATGTGCGAACAAGTTGACCTATATCCAGCTTCGTGACCAAACTTTTCAAACTGTTCTTCACTAGTTTAATACGAGTCTCTAAACCTTCACTTTTCTTTCCCGAGTTAAGAGTCATTATTAAAACCAGAGAAATCCTCAGACTGCTACTTTCCCTCCTCTGTCACCACATCAGCCCACATCAGAGAGCGTTTGGCAACTTTCTAACCCGTGCGCGTAAACGAATTACGCACAACTTTCTTTCGCCGTCATGCGCACAAACACGCGCTCTCCTCTTTTCTGTCACTCTCACATGAAAAGCCTCACGCAATAACTTGACATGGTTGCGTGAGAGCTCCCTGCAGCACCGGCTTCCCTTCAAATATCAACTTTTCCCCCCCTTTCATTTCTTTATAAAGAGTATAGAATGGTGTAGTTGTACGAGTCCAGTAGTCTCCACCCACTTCTGGTGGCGTGAGAGGCTACTAAACTATGGGCTGAGGGACCCCCTTCTTACCAAAACACTATATTGAATCTGTATTATTAATGGATGAGTGTGAAGCTGCGAACAGCGGCTCCTAAACCGAGTGATGAGTGATATTGAGGAGCTGAAACCGCATCCTGACCACTGTTCAGCGTTGATTTGGTGGATTAGCAGTCACCAAATCAACTAGTTAGTTAAATAAACTGCTCTCAAAGGGGGGGAAATTCATTAACCTGGGCGATTTTTTTGGCAAGAGAACAAAGTAGAAACACTTAACATGAGCGCTTTTTGAGTTGGAAACTACAGAGTTAGGAATAATCCTTCAAAATCCAATCATGTCGCAGGATAATATGCTGCCTCCCAGAGAAGTGGCAGTGGTGTGCTGAGTTTTTTTTTCACCTTGAAACCTTTGCTCAAAGCTTCCCCGGGCACACTCCGTTTCATTAATGATTATATGGAAAACGATTTACAGTGCGCACTTAGGGTGCCATTAAAATACCCGAGTCAACCGGTTTGATCTGCGGAGTTGTGCCTGTGAAACTGAACTTTGAGTGTGAACAGAATCTTCTTATTGAAGCGGGTTGAGCATGTGAGTGTGCTCAACGAGTGCCAGAATGAACCTGCTCATGTCCTAATTCAGAAGCCGCTGCGCCTTTAATAATATCTCCAAGGTGCTCTGAGAGCCGGCCTCCTATTACCCAGCTTCAAACTTTCCAATTTTATTCCAGAATAAATCTCTACAGCTACAACACAAAAGAGCGCACCACCCACGAGCGTGTGTGTTAGGTTAATACCGTGTTGGGCTCTTTAAATCCCCCCAAAGCCACCAAACATTGAGGCTTGTTTAAACATGAGCGATGACCTAGCCAGAGGAAAGGCAAGGACGAGCTACACATAAATGACCAGCTACTTTTCGCTCGATTCACGTTTGATTCCTCTGTCATTTCTGAATCCACTTTGCTCCCAGGAAAACGTGACTCACCTTGACAGCTGACAGCGTCAAAAATAATAGTGTCAAACTGTCAATAAAGTTCATCGTGTTTGAAATCCAATCCAAAGTGCAGGCGATGTTTTAAAATCCAAGAGGCCAATGTGGCAATTTCTTCTCAAACATGAAGTTTACGATGACAAACAGGAAAATAAACAAACAAACAACAACAACACAAGCGGGCCGGCTAAAACTTGTCTAAAAAAGGGGCAGGGGCAGATCCATGTTGGTCCCGGGGTCGCAGCGTTCAGTGCTTTGCGCATAACTTCTTCAACTGTTGCCAATGATTTTCAAAATATCCAGAAACACGAGAATCCAAGACGCACAACGTCTCACATTGTTCCGCAGCAGACCTTTATTTTCTTGACAGGGAGTAGCAATCCACATTACAAAAATAATCCCATGCTTGTTGCTCCAAGTGTCTGTCCATCTGAAACTTGGCCCTGCTCCTGTGTGCAACTTGACGCCACGGAGCAGGATCAGTGAAATAGAAACCCTCTTGCGCACATTGTTGTCCCTTTTAAAACTTCTTCTTGTCTACATAAGCTACTCTATTTATTTGTTTGTTTTTTCTTTTTATTATTCCTGTGTCACAGCTTGGCTCCCTCCTCACAGAAACGCGTCCACTTCTGTCTCCGTCTCTCCATACTGTGGCTACAGGCGGACGTGGATGATTGGTGAATCATTAAAGAGGGTAGGTGTGTCCTCTATGGGCTGATATACAGCACTGCGAGCTGCCTTTTTTCAAAACTTTCACCTATTAGACGTCGACTCATGTGACTACATCAGCAGCAAGCTATTAAAAACGCAGAGCTGGGATCAGAAGTGCCGGGCTATTTTTATTCTTTGTATTTGAAGAAAAGAGCAATGAGGGCGTCCTGATGTTGTGGTTGTGATGTTTAATACTCGAGTCACTGACTGAAATATCAGCCACTGTGTCCGTGCTTTCATTCCACCTCATCGTGTTCAGGCTGCATCCTTCAAACATCTAAATATGGGTTCATTTGAAAACCACGCTGCTGACGCAACTTATGAAGTCTTAATGCTGAAATTTCAAGGAAATGGGAACATTTTGGCGCGCATGAGGATTATGTCCGTGATGTCTCTCCTCTTTGCTCTTTGCGAACAGTCGTTATAGAATAAATAAAAGCCACACAGGATCAATAAAGAGGCCATTTAAGGCACCACAGTCCCAGTCTTATGGTCTCTTAAGCTCGTGCTCTGAATACACGGCGTTTCAGAGGAAGCACACCTTCTCAGACTGAGAGAGTGTGTACCGGGACACGTAGCCAATCCACGTTTGAATAAATGTGTGCGTGCGCCGGGTAACGTTTTTCTGCCTCTGATCCGCCTCATTGCGCCGGTCTGCGCGCGCCAGCTCTCTAACGGAAAGTAGGAAAATGCGCGTCGTGACTCCCTCCCCCGTCACACCACTGACGAAGAATAGATTTTCTGTGTGATGTCCCGGTTGGCAGAAACCACCTGACCGCTGCGCGAGCTCCTCTCTCTTTTGATTCACCGGAGCAACAGCTGAGACAGACAGGATGAGAAGGAAGGCAGAGGGAGAAGGATGCGGATTTGTCACGTTAGCATCCACAGTCAGACCAGAGTTTTTGGACAGATTATTAGTATGACGTTTTAAGGACCAGTAGCTGAACCCGTTCTCTTTAACCTGTCTACACCTGCAGGCTGTCAGCATTTATTTATACAATATGGCCCAAAACCTTCATTTGATCCTTTTATCAGTATTTGCATGGGCACAAAATGTAAAATAAGTAAGAAAAAAGTCATTATGTAGGAAAAACCTGCACAGCAGAGACCATGATCATCAGTGTGCCCAGTCTGATTCCTGAAAAATCCATGCCACAGTGTCTCTACTTGGCCAAACTTGCACTGAAGCCTCATCTTGGGAGCCAAAACACGTGTAAATATGCCTTCATGGATGGCAAACCTGACTGATCTGTCATTTTAGCTGGTTAAAACATGATAAACCACAGTCCTGGGAGCTGCAACAAATGCAAAAGAGGCCTCTTGGGAGCCAAAACACGATCAAGTGCCCTCTAGCTCATACCTAAGGCGCCCTCCCAAGAGTCAAAATGCATGCTGTAGTGCACTCCAAAAACTCAAAGGCTTAGGCAGGTACCCTCCTTTGTGCCAATTTTGCACTGATGAGCCTTTTTGGGAGCCAAAACATAACTGAAGTGTCCTCTAAAAGCCCCAAATACACTACAGTAACATCTCAGGAGCCAAAATACGTAATGTATGTGCTTTTTGGGAGCCAAAACACACACAAAGTGCTCTCTTGGCAGCACAACACTTACTTAAGTGCCCTCCTTGGTGTCACACTTGTGCTTAAGTGCCTTCTTGAGAGCATAATAAAGTGCCCTCCTGGTTGGTGAACCACACTAATCTAATTTGTGTGGTTCTAATTAATCTTTGGCTGGTTAAAACATGATAAATTGCCTATCTGGGAGCCAAAACTCGTGCATTAGTGTGTCCTCTTGGCAGCCGAAATATGCCACCCAAACCCCACCCTGAACTCTGATTGGTTATTAGTTCTATTAGAGGTGGAAATTGTGTCAAAATCAACTGCCTTGACCTTATTTTTACATTAACCACATATATGATGAACAAATACTTAATGAGCTTTGAAGGCAAAGAGCACCCACCTGGATGGTCATGTCATGGGACTGATATCACCCCATGGCTGACCCAAACATGCATTAATTACATCAAATCAAATGCAGAAAACCCTGTGTTGAAGTTCACTTTACTTTACCTTTCCATTCCTCCTCTACTCTGTTAATCTGGTTCAGAATGTATTTAATATAGTCTGTCTCTTTTTCAAAAGTTCATTTTTCACAGTATTTGAAACCACAAATTGGGACATATTTCTTATTCATCGAGCCATGAAGCTGTGTAACTTTTTGAAGTAAAATAGGAATGGGATTTAAAAATATATTGTTACCTGAGATGTTATAATGAAGGCTTCAAACATGTTTGTGCTCCCACACTTACCTGCATGAGATAATGTCCTTATTTGGGCCCAAGTCCAAAGAGCGTAGACACATCCATGCTGCCATACTCTACTATCATATATGTTAATCGTAGCCCACGTCATGCCACTGGTTCACTTGGAGGTCATTTTGAACCAAATATACACTGCTTGGTCATCAGCCAAGCATTTTATAGTTAATCATGTACTATGAGTGGAAAAATTTGA
This sequence comes from Thalassoma bifasciatum, assembly GCA_008086565.1. Taxonomy (NCBI): domain Eukaryota; kingdom Metazoa; phylum Chordata; class Actinopteri; order Labriformes; family Labridae; genus Thalassoma; species Thalassoma bifasciatum. The sequence goes on along the minus strand of RPOG01000759.1, from coordinate 71,881 downwards.
AAACACAGCCCTGATATGAACGCAAAATGGAAACTTTGAGACTTCAAGTGAGGTGAACAACCTAAAGAGTGAATTTAAGAACATTTGGACCCTAAATGAACCAGAGCATGCTTAATTTACTAGGTTTAATGAAGGGAAATTAATGTTTGATTGGTTTTTCCTCTGCTTTTTGTTGGTTAAAAGCCTGCAGCCACTTCAGAACTTTCCAAGAGGCAGATGCTAAATGACCACCCTGCCTTAAAAAAAGCAAAACAAACAAGAAAGGAAATATATTTATAATCTTTATACATAGACTCTGTTATGTTGACAACTCATTTATGTAAAGTCTCTTTGATCTGCTGTAATATTCCAGATCATCTCCACATAGTCGTGACGCCCTCTACTGGACAAACACTCCACTGCAGGTCTGTCTGTTGCAGTTGTGTCTACCTCCGGCATAATGACAGATTGATGGACAGAGAGGAAGTGGATAAAGAATGTAATGACATAAGTTGGCAGATATGTGCCTCACATATTAGTCCTGCTTGCTGCAACTCATACTACAACATGCAAATTAATGGAAAAAACCCCGGACAGACAAAGAAACTTTCCAGCAGAGAGGACAGAGGCATGATGGAGCAGGAAAGCAGAGAAGCAGAGTGAGTGATAGAAAAAGAGAAAAGAGGGATTGTCTTGTAACAGAAGCAGGCCGGAGAGGAGTGCTCTGGCTCGGTACACATGTCCAAGATTTAATTGAAGAATAACACACAGGTTCATTAACGGTGTCACCAAGCTCCAGTTTCTGCTGACTCAGAGTGTGTGTGTGTGTGTGCGTGTGTGTGTGTGGGCACCCTAACTGGCAAGGTTACAGTGGATACAGTACAAGGGTGGGTGAATGCGTCCATGTTTCTGCTGACTGTGTACATGCATGTATAAAAAACACACACACTTTAATGAGGCGGTCCTTCCCAAAACGTACAACAAACAGACTCCCTTACATCTACAGACGTCATGGGTGATTCCTGTCAGCAAGAGCGGGTCACTCTTTAAACAGGATCTTTGTCTGGAATACAACAGATAAGACGACACATATCTGTCTAAGGATGGAAGAATAAAAACTGCAAAGACAGCCTTTTCTCTTTTCAGTTTCTCAACACAGGGGCAAAGCTGAGTTCCCATGTGGCTCATACACAAGAACATTACACAAGAAAAATGACACAAAACTTGACTTTTCATTTCATTAAGTTCTTATATTATGTAAGGAGAGTAAATAGTAAACTCTTAAACTAACAAAACACACAGTGGCACTGGATTACATGCTGCACTTTTCATTATAAATACATTTCTACAGCACAAAATTATTATGCAACTGAACATAGAGATGAGCCCAGTTGGTGTTAATAATGAAAATGTTTGCTGACTATAACTTTAATTATCTACATACAAAGGTCCAAAGAAACTAAATAGATGTGTCCTAAATATGTGAGATAAAAAAGCTTCCATTACAGTTGTTTGCAAAATAAAAACAATATTTCTAGAGTTACGATAAAGTAAAATTGCACTCAATTATGACTAGAATCGTGCCCCAACTCGTGTACAATCTTGCTAAATTCAATTTGCTAAAGATAGACAGAGGATTTTAACCAGTAGTAACCATGGATGTCACAAAATCTTAAGAGCTATAACTGGCATTTTGAGGCACGTTACTGTTCTTCCTGGTGCAGATGAAGACAGAGACTGTTAAAATATGAACACCAGAGTCTTGTGACAGCGTCTTGATCCACTGTCCATCTTGTTTGTTTGGGGATGGTCTTCCCATTGTAGTTTGGTTCACTTCAATATCGAAACTTCTAAATAAACCATGAGAGTGTAAAACCTTTAATCAAAATTTGAGAGGTTCTTCTAAAGTTTGTGACTAGTATCAACATTCAAATTTAACTTTCTTTAAAGGGCTAATCCGCCTTTGGGTAATTCTTCTGTTGTAATTTCCTGGCTTGAAATACTTGATTAAGGACTAATAGGACTAAACCTCATGACTATGATGATTAGTTCTCAGCAGCAAAAGGGATGACAGAAACATCCTTATGATACATTGGCTTGTATGCGTCTGGCTTATTTTATACATTACCTGTTGACACTGTGGCAAAAACATTAGTTTTCTATCTCAGGCTGATCTTAAAAAACATTAAAAGTAGTGACATTTGCTTAGTTTATGTTCAAAGATGTGTCAAGTTACTGCAAGTTTTAATCTGCTTAGTTTGTGTTGAATTGTTAACCATATTTTGTAGTTTTCATACTTATGAAGTTAACGCTAGTTGGTGCAGGACACAGAAGTCATGGCGTCTAAGTCACTATTCCCAACTCCACTCAACCAATCACGGCTTGTTTACAGTGACAAGGCAGTGCATTAAAACATGTCTCCGCTCTTACCTATGCTGCTCACACTTCAATGCGCTTGTAAAAGCATTGCCTCCTCCTCCCCAGTCTCCTCCTATTAGACCTGTATGTATGTATTTATCCTTGTGTGGGATTTTGCAACACACTCCCTGGAAATCCAAAGCAGACTGTTTGCTTTGTAATTTTATTTCTTCTTTTTTAAAATCATATTTGTGTAAGCCAAAAAAGATGAGAGAAGCCTAAAACAGGACACTAACATCACTTCAAATGGTCCGTTCACTTTATCTGTGCCAGAAATGTTGCATGTAATGTTATTAGTGCAAATAAACAGGCCAAAGTTTAATCTTACCTTGAGTTTGAATGCTCAGTTTGATGCCAGATAAGCTGCCTGCACTGCGAGGAGGCTAATAAAAATCTGGATTATCGCCAACTATGGGATTAAAAGGGAATGCAAGTATGTTTTCTTCACATTTACATCTCCAAATCCAGAAGTAGCTCTTTGTCTAGCTGCTGAAAATGACTCCTTAAAGACTCTTTTTGTCTCCAGTGACAAAGAAACTTTCTGCTTTGCTCAGCATTTGCCAAATGCCATTCCATCCCTCACAGAAATCGCCTGACAGCAGCTTGCTTTGGATGTCACACAGATGACTTTGCTCAATCCTGATAGTGTCAGTATGAATCAGCTGCCAATTAGTGCTGCAACATTTGACCCTGGCCAGCTGGGAGAAGTGTGCCGCACCGAGGCAGCACACATCCTCCAGCCTGCTTGAGTTTTAGGATGACAAATATAAGCTTTTAGATTAAGTTCAAGTGCTTGAATCATCACCTTTTTTTTCTGGAAAGTTGTATGTTACTCTTCTTGTAATTTCTCTCTTGCAGTTTATCTCTGTTGGTCACTTCCAGTAAGCTGGATGATGTTTTTTGAGTACGTGTTCTCTCTGTCAAGCAGTTCAAAGAGTTCACGGGCCCATTTGGTCAGCGAAGTTGAAAAATAAAAGGAAGGAGAGAGAGAGACGGGAGAATATACTCTACTTCAACCCGACCAAAGGCTAACCTGTCAACATTGATCATACCCCGATATGTTGGGACTAGTGCTGCAAGACCACGTGTTCAAGAAGTCACAGAGCAAGTGAAACTTAATAGAAGGAAGCCAGTGGAGTTTGGGCTTGGGTCAGTCTTCAGCAAAAACTCACAATCACAGTTTCTAGATGTTATAACCGATACTTCCCTCCTGAGAAAATAAAGCCCTCACAGTAACAGAGATAATTAATTCAGGCATATGTCAGCCTCAATGACACCCAAGTAATGGAAATGTGTGAGTACAAATTCAATGTACATAAAAAATATCAATCAAATGGCTTGTCTGGCTTTTTTTATACCCACGCTGAACCTTCAAACAAGAGATATTCTTGTTTTCAGCTGGTGAGTTGACCAGTCCAAGAAATAAATGTGATAATAAAGCATCAAACAAACTTAACTGAACCCACAACACTGCACTCCCATGACTGCATTATGTAATCCACCCAAATTCAATTCAGTTGTTGGCATATCCCAACTGTGGAGATCTTTAACCTTAGAGAGAGTCCACAAGATAGTTTTACAAGTGTTTGAAGGCCAAGCCCCAAATGAGGCTTATGCTGCCAAAAGAAACCAAAACAAAGTCTCTGGAGGGGCTGATTTACTCCCACTGTTATAAACACAGACATGAGGTTCCTTCATGGGAATATTATCGGAGGAAATTTAAATTGGCATAATCACAATACATCGAGACAGACTCGACAGGTAAGTTTACTTTTTTCTGCCAATCATCTCGCAGTTTAATAATTGCTAATAACTGTTAAGGAGTGTGACATACTGCAATAGAAGTTTGGTCTGTTTAACTTTTAGGGTGATGCAGTTTTTTTCTGTCAGCTTTAGCTCAGTAAAGGAAATCTTGTTAGCATTCTCCTTTGTGATATACCTGATCACAATGTCTGACAACCTTCAGAGCTACGCCATTCGAGCAACAACTTGGCTGGTAGGTGTTGGACGATTTGCAAAAGCCACAACGCAACAGAGATATAGCTACAACTGGAGTTAAAAGAGTTCAACTTTAGCGGTTTCCTTTCACAGACTAGTCCATGCATCTGACACAAAACAAAAAAGACCCTTATATTTGTCAGAACTACAGTTAAAAAGAAAACAATGTATTACTTACTCAATGCTTACTATTTTTGATAATCAAACAATACGTCAAAAGTATCAAACATTCCACTAATATGAAAACCATTAAGACTTTTAACTCAAGTGCTTTTTTTAATGCATTTGTGTAAAATGACTTTTTGAAATATTCCCTTTAAATGTATGTAACCCCTGGCAGTTGCTCTTACACTTTTGTGTATTGCACCACTGCATTATATTGCTTAATAAAGATTTATAATTGAAAAAAAAAAAAAAAAAAAAGGTTACTCACTCTCACGACTAAAAGTTTGACTCTTTTAATTTTCCATTGTGTTGTGGTGTTTGCTTTTATGTCGTAGATTTTGTATGCGTGTTGTGGCTTTTGCAAAGCGTCTGACACCTACTGGCCACCATACTTCTTCTTAGTTAAACATGTTACACCTGAGCGGCAACCTCCGGTCTGAAAAAATGAGACAACACGGAAGTGCTAAAAAGCTGCTGTTCCTCCAGTGACCGCTTGAGGCTGGCTCCAGAAGCACCTGAAGTACTGTATTAGCAGACGGGAAAAAGGCCATTTTCAGAGCCGTGATCGGCGTATTTAAAGCCTGGTACAAACTCTGTCTCCCGTCTGTATCGCTAATTTTGCTAACGGCTCCCACTGTGAGGGGGGTGAATTTTTTTCTAACTCGGCCGTTTGGAAGATATTAGGACTAAGAGCTTACCCAATCAGAGCCACAGCACAGATCACGGGACTGACGAGTGCCCAATAGCTGTGAGTTTGGGCACTCGTCACTCGTCCCATTTCCAATATGGCCGCGCCCGTCATTTAGCCTCAAAACGGAGCTGCAGTAACAGACGGGTGACGTCACGGAGACTACGTCCATGTTTTATACAGTCTATGGTTAACATCAACTTGTATCCTTTAAATCCAATCTCTTTAAAAGTTCTCACAAGAAAAAGAGATAGTGACCCCTATGACCTGTAGACACGCTTTAGGAAATGAAGCTAGCATTTGTTAGCTAACACGAGCAAGATTGCATCAGTAATACACAAAATCTGACACAGAAATAAATGTGCGAGATGTATTCACAATTTTCTTAATGATCTCATTTAAATAACATAATCTCTAAGTGAATCCGTTTCGTCTCCTAAAACCCCTTAAAAACTCTTGTTTTTTTAGCATATCTGCCATGTTTCCCAGCTAATGCTGCCAATTCTACACTTAGATTTTCTGTTTTTTGTGGGAAATTAACAACAGTTGTGACTTGAAGCATTCACAGGAGGGGAAAGACTGAGACTCAAAAGCAAAAATGTGAGGTGTAGAACCCAAACAGTGAGCTAAAATGATACAATACCTACCACTGAAACCTTTATTCCAAATGCTACCTTATGTAGTGAAGGTAGTTTAGTCTGAAACACTGTGATTCTGTTGCTTTTAGGTGGAAGAAAGATTAGTCACTAGTAAAGAGAGTTGAACCAAATGTTTGTAAGAGACAGGAAATAAACTCTGGTCTCCGTTTGTTGAGCCAAGCAAAGCTAATCTTATTGTTTAACATATCCCCAAAGTGCATCCCTGAGTTGTCTCAATCTGTCTAAATAATCCCCAAGGAAGTAAAATTCCTCATTGAGAACACAGAGTTAAATCTTATCCAATCCTAAATGTCATCCATTTAATGAATGGTGTTTGTTGTAGACTTTTCAGCTTTTATCTCTTGTGAGAAGATCTCCCAGGTGTGTTTGGGGACTCTTGGCTAACGTCACTTTCCTTACGCACACGCCTCACTGTCTTTTCTTCCTGCGCCTTTCTTTGTGATCCAGCCTCAAAAAACGAAATCCGAGTGTGTTGACGACCACACAGATTGAAACTAACACAATCACAAATACAAACACACAACCATTTACTCAGATTTGGATGGCATTTACTCCAGTGCTCTAATGCTCACAAGTGATGACCTGCGACCTCAAGTTTCAACCTCAAGCTTAAGCATTAAGGAAACAAAACTGATTTAACATCAAACCTGGACCACTTTAAAACTCCAAATATCCCTAATTATTGACAGGGTGTCGCTTCTTACTTCAACCAAACAAATATTCTCTTTGAAATGGTGGACACTGTGTACTGCGGCTAAAAAGAGTAGATGAGGACACGGTTTCTGAAAATAGATCTTGCTTTTGACTTTCTAACCATGCTGGTGGCACAACTGGGGTCTGTGACTGTACTACTTGATTTATCATTTTAAGTCACTGAGACTGCCTTCCAGTCTCAGTGACTTTTGAAATTTTAGATTTTACTTTATGTAACCATTCTCTATTTTATGTGAAATGTTTGAAAAAGAAATGAAATCTGGTCCAAACATTTGTGGCAATGAGACAAAGAATTCTGAAGATTTTCATCCACAACTTTTCTAAAAAAATCCTTAGTGTCTTTCTTTCTTTCTTTGGCCATTTTTTTGGTCACGCCACTTTGATTACTTTTTATCCGCAATGGGTTGAGTATACACAAATTAATTTGAAGATAATAGTAAGAATAATAATAAAACAGTTGAGTTCAAATTTGTCCCATTGAATCATCAAAATTAGACATTTAACTTAAATTTCCCAACTTCCTGCTCAGGTTTCACAATGTTGATAAGAGACTTTTTTTTAAGTTTGGACATGGTCGTTATGCACAAAGAATTTCAGACAAGTAGCTGAGAGTAGCTAGGGGGCGCTATGGAGCATGTACTGGCACAAAAAAATGGTAGACTCATTCATTTACTGCCATGGCTGAATTTTATGGTATGTCTCGATGCGACTTTAAGCACAATGAAGGTTTGAATTTGGGATTTCCAGTTTCTTAAAACCTTTTTGGTATTTGGTCTAAAGAAGTCATTGTTATATTAGGTTGTTAGTTCTGCAGCCACATGCGATTTTAAATTTGACTCGTCAAGTTTTAGTTGATCAGATAAGCTTTTAACAAATATGGCACAATGCATAGTCAACAATTTAGTGTTGCACAGTCACTTGAAATTTCCTCTGAAAATAATGTCTTTTGTTTAAAACCACCCAATTATACCAGGAGTCATTCAGTGAATATGCAGTATGCAGTATGTTGACATAAGCAAAACCTACAGGATGCCAAAAATGGTACACTAATTTTGGTTTAAAAAAAAATCCTCTGTATGCGAAGGACAAGTCTTCCTCGGACACTATTTTCCCACAATGAATAGCACTTATTTCCTTCCAATCATTTACTGTCAGGTTAAGTGAAAGATTGTTACATGAGTAATACCAATCTTGCAGGTAATTCTTCTTTCATGTGCAATTACTTAAATTACCACAAACCACTAATAAACTTTTCAAATTGATGCTACAGAACAAGTTTTGTGATTAGCATGGGAAACATTCACCTCCACTTATTCAAACGTAAAACATATGAAGTAAACTGCAGAACAGATCGAACACTTTCAAACGCCGTATATAACACATATTGCATGACACACTCATGGGTTGATGTAGCAGCCGACACTTTGAAACTCGGCCAAAGGCTCATGGCAGCTGTATAGATGAACTTTTTCAATAGTGACTGACAAGTGTTGCCTGTTACAGTATAAAAGGCTGCGTGTGAAAGCCGCCATTTCAGAGCCAGGATTTTATTTATAGCCATGTTTTAGAGCCTGTCCTGAAAAAACTGATTCATCATTCAGATTTTCACAGAAATGCCTTTAAAGGAATATAAACACTTTTTTCCAAAGACAAAGAAAGCTTTCCACTGCAACCTTTCATAAATATACCATTGTTGCCCTTCTTTTTGTCCTCTCTTTCTGCATGCATGTTATGATTAATGTAGCCTTCAAGCTGACTTGACATGTGTGGACGACCTTGGCTTGTACCAATGAGGTCCAACAGCATGACTTGCTATGATGTGTGTCTGAAAATATGCGCTGTTTTTTTATTCACATTATTACAATTGTAGATTAATGTAGGCTCGGCCTGAGTGTGTAACTATGGCACTGCTGAAAACACATGGAGAACAGTGTAAGGCATGCCCTTGATGAACTCACTCTACAAGTATTTACTCCCCTAACATCAAAAGAGCCTATCCCATAAAATGCAACACATTTCACAATTGCATCATAAACCTCTATTTCATAAACTGGCTTTGTAAACTGACTGTAGTGTTATGATGCCCCACCTAAAGGACTTTGTAAATCACTAATCCATTGTAAGACTCATGTAGCTTTAATGCGAGGTGTAAATCAGTGTATGTTGTTCAAACATGTTTACTCTGCGTTCTGCTGTAATTTTAAGAGGTGTGTGTTTTTGCTTCACTTTGTGAGCTGAAATACCATGTAATCAATAGCATGGAAATTAACCAGCGAGGTAGAAGAAGCAGGTAGGGTACACCACCGCCTCCTTGGAAAAAGCTTTTCTCTGCATTCCTGAGCACAGGAGTGTGAGATTAAAATACACACACATTCAATGTAGGGACACACACTCACATGCACGCTAATGTACACATGCAGACGGAGATATACATGGGCACCGATCCAAAACCGCAGTCCAAAGAGCAAAGCTGAGGACAATGTGATCTGAAGAGTGACACACTGGGCAGAGACACACTTCCCCAACGCCACCTTCACACGTACGAAGAACTTTCACACGCAACATTGCATCCGACTAAAACAATTTACTGTCTTTCCCTCCCAGCAAGAGGTTCAGCCCTACATTATAATCATAACATAGGACATCTAACCAGCAGGAGTGTGTGTGTTTGTGTGTTATTTTGCCAAGGAGAACCCTGCAATTATCAATGAACATGTCATCACACAATTTGTCTGCCAGCCACATGCTATTGGCTAAATGCGAAGTCTGTTTGTTTAGAAAGTGACACTGGGAGGAGATATGACCTCTTTTTTTTTTTAGTCTGTAAGGATGCAAGAAAAGAATTGTTCTGCCAGGAGAATTAATGTACATCCTCCCAGGAATACATGGACGAGCTTTATTAAAACAGTTTACTTAAGTAGAGCAGGATGTTCAGTTCTTATGACAACAACATGAAACTTTCAATCACATAAGAACATCAGGATGTTATTTAAGGAGACATAAAGTAGTTAATCCTCATTTTATGTAACATATCACAGTCTCTGTGCCTACAGGCAGTGAAAAGAAAAGAGGATCAGGATGAGTTGCCAGTGAAAATAATTTACTGCTTATACTGTATGTATCCACTGTGTAAGTGTCTAGACATGTGTCAATGGGAATCTTCCATGTGTCGAAAAGCTGCCAAAGAATTCCTTGTTGCTACATGTACTTTTCAATCAGCCACTGGGGAAAAAAAAAATTCCCAACACAGTAGAGCTGCAGTGCGCCACATGTACGTCATTGTTTATTTGTTTCCTTTCAGAATCAAAGTCTAAAGGTTTCACTATAGAGTTTGTTAAGGTCACTTTGTTCAATACTTGTCTTCTTCTGCGACCATCCATGAGCTTCTTCCGCCAAAAATCTTTTCTGAATTTTCTGATTGCACGTCCAGTTTTGTCACACCAGTGGGAACAGTGGTCCAGCCCAAAGGGTGGGTCGTTGATGAGAAAATCATAAAGTTATGAGGCCTTTCTCATCAATGTCACTGTAAAAAAAAACAAGTTATGTAAAAGCTCTGTCACTTTCAAAATCATTACTGAGCTTGATTTCTGGAAACCGTAGCCTTCTGCTGCGTTATCAATACACAAAACAAAACACAATTAATTCCCCTTAAGACATACTGGAAATGTTGTGTCCTGTAATCTAATTAAAAACTTATTTCATTTACTGAAATCTACTGATTTCCCTTGGGACGGAGTGAGTAATTTGCTGACTCTTTGTTGGGAAGGGCGTAAACCACGAGGTCAAAAGCGTGCAAGAAAATTATGCAATTTTAGAAACTGATTTTAAAAACAAAACATGATTTCAACGTGTGCTTCGATATAAACCTAAAGGGAAGTGTTTTCTACTTCACTGTGTACTATAAATGGGATGTCTAAATAATTTTTTAAGGCAATCACAATGTGATGGGCATTGAGCTGGACATGACTGTAGTAGGGAACCTAAGGTGACCTCCTGGCAGCAGGTGGTCACTTGAGGGTAACCTGAAGAGGGTAAAGGCCAGGGATGCTGAACAGAACTGCTTAACATGAGACTGATGCAGAACAAGGTCAGGAAACCACTGCATTTCTAAAGGACCCAGAAAACTTTTGCTGAGGTTCAACTGGCACACAAGTTTCAAGATCATCTCTAAGTTCGTGGTGAGTATCTCCAAGGATGGCAGATGAAGACAGGCAATGGGCAGTCTGCTGAGGGAAAACCAGAAACTATGGGAGTCCAGTCTGATGATGGAGACTGACAGGAAATAAGGAACAGGTGTCTGCTGTTTCCATGGATAAAAAAGAACAGTGCTGGCCAGCACCCAAAAAAACAAGCAGGGAAAGGCGCCTGAAAGCAATCAGCTGCGTTTACTGAGTGGAAACCAGTAACCAATGTTGGACTACCATAAGGAAGAGGGGTTGACTTGATCACCTGGTGGGAACCTGATGCTGTTCTTCCACCATCTTCCTGAAAGACTGCCTGAAAGTTCTTCTTGTCGACTCCTTTTCCACCAAGTCTCATAACTTCTCCATAATCATTGGCAACTCCACAGTCCGTCCCTTCCCCCAAAGTAAAGAGCCTGGGTATCATCCTTTAATGCACACATCAGTAACATCACCCAGTCAGCCTTTTTCCACCTACGCAACATCAACCATCTCCACTCGTCTCTCAAACCCAACAGTGCCATCATCCTTATCTATGCCCTGGTCACCTCCCATTCAGACTTTTACAATTCTCTCCTTTCTGTTCTACCACTCAAGCTTCTCCATAAACTCTAACTTGTTTGGCACTCAGCTGCTCGAATCATCACCAGAGCCTCCTCTACAAAATGTATCACTCTTGTTCTTCAACAACAGCACCGGCGACCAATGAAATACTGTATTGGTTACAAGATTCTCCTCCTCGCCTTCAAGGCTCTCCATCACCTCACACCACTGTGCCTTTCTGATCTCCTTCGCTCCTCCACACACTCCAAGACTCACTAATCTGTGGCATGAAAGGTCCCCACAAATAAAAGTATTATTTTAGTTGTACAGTTGACTCACTAGACAACTTTGGAAACCAGGCTGGCAGCTTGTTGGACCAATGATAGAGACAGTGAAGCTGGGAGTGTGTTATGCTTGAAATGCACTGCATATGTCAACTCACATTGGCTGCGTGTTCAGTCCACCAAGCCACATGGCTGACAGATGGTTGGAGTTGGCAAGATTGAGGAGTTCCCGTACTTCCCACTCTATTGATTAGTCTCTCTTCATTAATGTTGGGCTGTAAAACCTTAAACCTGCTGACTCCTGGCATGTCTCAGCTTATTATGTCTGTTTATCGTCATAGTCAAGCTAAATAAGGTCTAATTTTGACACGGTTTGTTTTATTTTGAAAGTCACAGGCTCTTTTTCAATGGTTTTTGGGCACCACTCCCTGTCCGCTCAATCTTTCTTATGCTAAATTGACGCATGTGTCGTCCAGTAGAAACAGGATTGCTGCGTGTTACTTGCGACCTGGTATGTTTGAGTTGACACAATGACTTGAACGAATCTTATTTGATCCAGCGTTGTATTTTGGCTGTTACCCTCACAGGTCATTTGTTACGTAATATGTTCGATGCTAAACTTTCCAGCACCATGAAACAGTACAAGACTCACCTTGTGAATGTTTGGCATGCCAAGTTGTTCCCGATTACTGGTTGTCACAAATCAGACTTCAACACATTTTCTACTTGAAAGTTGGTGGGGGTAAAAAAAAGTGCAACAACCTTGAAGTTGACATGTTTTGTACTTTTTCATGTCAGGGGTCAGGATCACCTCCAGAAAAGGTGCTGCTGGGGCTGGAAGGGATTGCTTCAGGGCATGTAAATGGAGCAGATACCTGCTGGGAGAGGGAACCAAAGAAACTTGATCACCATAACACCTCTTCTGATGCCCAGAGGATGGATCACAGGGGGGGTGAAATATTGTCTTGTTTTTGGTTTTCAAAGAAAGACGAAAGAAAGGTCAAAGTGACCACAGTCTTTTTGGCATCAGTTCAGTTTTTGGGTCAGCTTCAATTAGCACTGCATGTGCTTATTCAACCTATCAAAGAGGACCAACGTGAGTAATTTTCTTTTTTTTCTTTTACTGAGGGGTTAACATTGTTCAAAGTGAGAAGTTCCCCAAAGAATAAATGTGGTTGGGGTTGTTGACTGTGACACTTGTGGTTATTTCAAAAGTGTCAGTTCCTTGGCGCGGAAAAGTCCTGAGGGACGGCATGCTGGGAAAAGAAGTGTGTATGTGTAAACAAACGTGTCAGTATACTTGTGTACATAGTATTTGAATTTAAGAGAGTGAGCCAAGAAAAAGACAATGTGTGCATTATATCACGATTCTTTGTAAAATTTTCACAATCTCCTTTAGTAAGAGCTTGAAACTAAACTAACATAGCATCAGCATGTTTGATGAAGCAGATGGTAATCAAAAAGAAAATGAAACGGGAGAAAAGTAAAAGCACAGTTTGTACAGAGTGTGATCAAGAGCAGGAGAACTTTACTGCGTGTATGTGTGTGCGGTTGTGTGTGTGTATCTTCTTTCAGGTGGCTAAATTGCCTTGTTCCGTCTTTGTTAGCGCTGCTTGTTTCGCTGTGACTGAATCCACACAGAGGTTGTGAAACCCAACACTCACTACGGGAGAAAAGCCTTTTCCTAAAGCCGGTTTGATTTCTTTACGAGGTGCAGAGTCACACTAGGTGGGCCTGCCCGCTGGGGAGTCTGCAAAACCTGACACTGAACACGCCAAACGAGCCCACGCCACTTAAAATTTACTCAAAGAAATTAAGACGCTGTGTTTTTCCAGAGCAGGATGCCCGTGGATTTTATACGGTGGATGTAAATCAAAGATGGGGGAAAGAGACGTGCAGAGAAAAAGAGACCAAGTTGACCTCTTGTTCTTAGGGAGGGTTATTTATGTGAGCGAGGTGAGAGATCAAGTTGAGGTTGTGAAGAGGCTGATTTCTGGTGCTGACAAGAAACTTTGACATTTGGCGTGAAGCTGGAGTTGCTAATGATGTGGCACTGTAGTATTTCAGAAAGCTGTGGTTCCCCGACTGCTTTTGTTTCTCTACTCTGACGATGTGTTTTACTGATTGATGATGTGGGATGCGGGTTTTTTTTTTTTATTGTTGCAGCAGTAGCAACACATTAATTTGGCGTCTCCTTCAATGAAAGATGAAATTGTCCTCGTTTTGAATCCTTTTTTACAAGCAGTCCTGACCCAATTCCCTAATTTTACCTCTTTTCCTGTCAAACTGTCAGAGTTACTGTTCTCTGTAAAACACCCCTGGCCTCTCCTTCTCCATCACCGTCTGTAATATTGCTGCTGTCTATCAACCGCTCCCTCTCTTTATACCACAAATTGTCCTAAGTTTATTCATCTGCCTGCCAGACATTAAACCGCACATGAACTCGTGTTCTCTCTCACCCCTCGTCCTCACGCTCCCTGAGGCTGGCAGCTGTAAATCTGAATGAGCTGCTAACTGTCTTATCTTCTGTGGATACTGGCTGTCTCTGGTTTTGCCCAGGCGAAGCTTTAATGAGGACACGGACACCCTCGTTTGCTCTGTGTGGCCGACTCGCAGACTTAACGATATATCGCTACACTCTATAAACCTCAGGAGGCCATGTGATCTCTTAGGTAGCCTGGCAGCTTGGAGTGGACACTAACTGCCTCTTGCTATCATGGTGATGCAGCAGCTCACCTTTTCACACAGCAGGCTGATTTAAGGCCCAAACAAGCAGGAGACTCTTCTCAGAGGGGGGAATAAACCTCGGCTCCAAGCTCGGTGGTTTTATTAAAGGATATAATTGTGAAAGCTTGTTGGTATTGTGTTTTTTTCTCATTCAGAATGAGCCTTTAAATGCTGTTTCATCCACCCTTATAATGCTGAAATGCCCCTTTCCTGTGGCCTTTCACACACTGGGCAGGGCATCCCTGTGTAACCAGAACTCAAAAGACTGAAGTGCTCTCTACTTTTGCAGCAAAGTTGAACTGACAAGTGATGTCTAAATCAGGGAGTTAACCTGCTTTTTTGTGTCTGTACATATGCAACATGATATAGGTCTATTTGAAACAAGTTAAGCAACAGTTTCAAAAAGATTTTCGCTCTCAAACAAAGCTTTAACAGTGTGAATACTTAGCACAAATGTCCCAGACAAATCCTAATTGGGCAGATGAAACCCAAAGAAAGAGTAAAACTTGAAAACATTCGGGTTTATATTGAATCACTGTGTAATAACTAATGAAGGTAAATAATATTAACCCCTTGTTGCCTGAATTAATGTACACTTAGGTTAAAAAAAATGATGGAGATTGTGAATCTGAATATACCAAATACAGTAAATTTAAATATATTGTATCACATATATATAGATGCAGTAACTTCAGCATCTTCCCAACATATTCTGATGAAATACTTTTGATATAATCATTAGTATGAGTACAGTGTGAATCAATTGGCATCAGTTGGATAAAATCAGGTTTGTCATTTAGGGGCTTAGTTTGTTCAAAACCTGGAATAATGCAGCTTATATGCTACTTTAAGTTGTCATTTTGTGTATTTAGAAGAAAATGCTTTTTTTTTGCTTGAACAGTAGAGTGAATTCAATCATGTAAAATACCTTAAATTTATTTCCAATGTTAAATGTCCTTCATTGGAAAATCTGTGTCTACTTCATTACGTACAAGCAGCAGGTAAAGTGTTTGCATAGGTTGTGCTGATAAACACAGGAGTCACCGTCAGCTAACAAGGTGACTTCTGTATTAATAATCACATTGAGGGTCGTTCTGCTTCCCCATTCAAGGCTGCACGCTCAACACTGACACTGTTGATTAACTCACTGATTCCTCAACATGAACACCATCTGAATTCAAATTTAAAATATGCCAAAGCCAATGCACAAATAAAATGATTTAAAAAAGATCTCAATGTAACATGTTACAATGTATAATGTAAAAATCACCTAATACTTTTTTTTCAATAGCACAACAGCAGTGAAAATAACCAACAAAAACTATAATAAAATCAATCTTAAATGAATAAATAAATGAATAAACTGACAATGATCAATAGTCATGTGGCTCGAGATGGCTCTTTCTTGATTTTTATCTATTTAATTTTTTTCCAGAGTGAAACTTAGAATTAGAAATAAGATATTGATTACACTGGGGAAAGCAATTATTGCTGAGTTAGGTCTGACAGCTGTTTTTAACTGAGTTTTGGGTGCAGAATCCAAAACTGATCTCAGTTTCTCTCTATTGCTCCCCTTTTTCTAAAAAAAAAAAAAAAAAAGAAAAAATCACTCGGGAACAAAAAAGCTGACTGCAATTTTGGAATCAACCAATTTTAGTTTAATCAGCATGAAAATCTAACTCAACAGAATTTTTTTTTTCAAATTGTTCCCCAGTGTAGTCTGTCCTTCCTCATATGAAAACTGGATTATGTAAATGGGACAAAAATGCATAAAATTGGAATGAAAACCAAAATCAAATGATTAAGATTGTTTTATACGTTCAGCTGGAGAATAGAGAAAACACTGTGATGGGTAACGCTTCAACCACTGTTGATCCAGACATACATGAGTGGAACATGCACCTGCAGCTTTCCAACATATGGTGAGCGTGTGCTACAGCAATGAAACTTTTATTTACAACCCTATTAAAATACATTCATAGACGGGGTGTGGGGAAAATGAAAAGTACCTACAGGGAAAAATTAATGTGTTTTACTGAAATCCCAAGCTGCTGAAAGACTGAATGATGGCAAAGTGAAACAAAAACAGACAGGATTCATGGTTAAACACAAAATAGGTGCAAGTTAAATACAAGGTTTACCAGTGAGTGCAAGAAAGATTTGTACATAGAGTCTTTAGTTTTGTAAACCACTGGCTTTATTTAGACCATGCCTCCCACGTAACCTCTTCAGCTGAAGATGGGGTTCAACCTTGCGTGGAAGTTGCTGATGCTTCATGTCTAAGGCTAATACTCGAGCCGCTTTGAAGATGACCCACATTCTACACATGGCTGAGGACACAGCAGGAGAAAAGACTACTTTCTGACCCTGCGCTACACTGACCCGCAGATGACCTCTGCTGAAGTAAGGAAGGATCCGTTCAGTGAACACCTCGACCAAAACACTCACCATTTACGTGTCACCAGTCATAAAGCTGCTGCACGAACAAAGACAGAGCTGAACAAAGGTAGGAGACGCTTTTAGGTTTGTTTTCTAATTAAGAGTCAGGCTCAAACATCCTCATCAACGTCTTTGTCTTTATGCATTTCT
This sequence comes from Thalassoma bifasciatum, assembly GCA_008086565.1. Taxonomy (NCBI): domain Eukaryota; kingdom Metazoa; phylum Chordata; class Actinopteri; order Labriformes; family Labridae; genus Thalassoma; species Thalassoma bifasciatum. The sequence goes on along the minus strand of RPOG01000759.1, from coordinate 54,936 downwards.
GGAACTAAAACATCCCCCGGCTCATTTATTTCCTCCTACTTTAGTTTAAATAAGTCCTCCAATTCTTTCCATGATTAGACCTTCCTGTTTAGAGAAAGAAAACATCTTTCAGGCAGGTAAACAATAGAGGCGGAAACAGCGATCGCTTTAACCTCAGACCTCAAATATTCCAGCAAACCATCAGCAGTTTAGGAAGTAATCAAATCCAACCAAACTGGCAGGCGACTTGATGGATGTCTGTTTTTCCTCTCCTGAGGTAGGTCAGCTCACGAGGATGTTAACTTTACCACCTACAGCACGCACACACACCCAGCTCACACTAAGAAAAACACAGGATTCTGTAGCATCGAGGCAAACGTCTGAGGTTCGCCACTTGCGTTCCTCTCCTCTTGACCTCTATAAGTGTTACCACACGAGTGTGTGTGAAATACCAGGCAGAGTTGTAGCCCACAGTTTCCTGTAAAATACCGAGTACATCTAAGCCAACTACAGGGAGCACCTATTCTTTCTCTAGTGATGAATGTCTAAGTCACTGTTACGCCAGCTAGGCAAGAGAAAACAAAGGTGTACAATGAGGGATGGATTCAACCTCCAATATCAAAGCAACGTCCTGTTAACACAAACAATCGAAGACGGGATCTTGTGACACAGTCAAGAGACGGTGTGACACATCATGTTCATTGTTTGTTAAAACAAAAAGTGCATCAAATGAATGACATACCCCATCATCAGTCACTGCCATGGAAATCAAAGATGATACAAAACAGGGTCAAGGCCTGTGACTCAACTTGGACTTGATCACGGATGACTCAGTCTGTGACAAGGACTTGAGCATAAACTGTGTTCAGACTCAGAGGAAAGAGAGGAGGGTTCTGTCTTTTTTATCTGCTTAGTTTTTACTCATTTCTTTACATTGAGCTTTATAATTTAATCTAGTTCTAGGCCAAGGTTGGTGTGTGTCCACCTGCCACTTCATGAGTCGTCTTGTTCAGTAGTTTCTGCAAAGATATAAAAGAATTCTTCAGTTTACTTTTAAAGCAAGAGCAGAGCAGCAAGTCCAGTATGTGACCGATCTATGATGGAAAGAGCTGAAACAAACTTAAACTTTGAAAGAATTAAAAAACTTGTCCAGGATATACTGGGTGAAGTAAGTTTAGGCTCAAGCTTAGTTTATGCAAGATGCTGGCGTCGTTGTACCAGCCTCGCCCTCTCTCGTGGTTCTTGTCAAGCAAAAAATTTCCAAATCTGAAAATTTGTAACTGCCAGATGGAGATGAACTGGAAAAAGGTGAACGACTAGGAGCTCCTTTTGTCTACAGTTCAAAACCCCAGGCATTTATATGATTCATCACATGGAGATCGTTGCGATAACCACGTGATGAACAATTTCTTGCAGCCGCATTCGTCAGTGAAGAAAAATGGGCAGAAAAAAAATATTGTAAACAAATGCAAACATCTTCTAGTTCTCTGGTTGACGTGCTTTTGCGCTTACGCCGCCCGCTGCAGTTTGGGAACAGCTGCAAACAGACGCCATACTGAGTGGTAAAAAAAAAAACAACAAACGCATAAATGTCAGATGCGTTTGCTGTTGTTGATTCCATATGTCTCATTTATGTGCATCACGTTTGTGTGGAAACAATAATAGACAGACTTTATCACCATTCTATGTGCAGCAGGTGTATTCAGAACGAGTTTGGCTGCAGTTTATAGTATACAGACACAGTGCCAAAGCAAAAAGGTGCAAAAGGTATGGTGAAAATGCAGGTAATGATAAGGTGCAAGGGATTCAAAATAGGGTGTTTATGTGCAGCATTGCAGTATAACTATGTACCACAGCAGTAGGGGAAGTAGTGTAATGTGTAATGTTGCTAATGTTAAACAGACTGACAGCTTGTTGTGAGCTGACATAAACAAAGCTGCTCTGAAGGTTATTGTTTAACCTCAGCAGGTGCCTTTGAGCAAGGCACCAAACCCTAACTGCTTAGGGTGAGTGTCACATGGCAGCTCACACCCTTTTGATATCTCCAGTAACACATGTGTTAATTAGCCTGTGTGTAGAATGATTGATTCCCATGCAGATATATTAAAGCTTTACTTTCTTCTTCTGATACACATATATTGCTTAAACTCAATAGTCTCGTTGATAACAGTAAGAACATTTGAGTTTTTCAGACACCTGCAGCGATCCCACTACAGTTAGGTAAGTGAGAGAGGCACATCCAACCGGTCACTATCAAATGTCAATGAGCACTGAAGACTTAACTCAAACTCTTCTTCTTTGTCGACATCTTCCTGACCTGGACTCGGAACATTAGATGATGGAGACTCTACTTGAACTCCAGGTTTGATGGCTTAAATATAACACTGCTCCACACAAACACTGAAAGGAAACCACTGTGACCTGGTCATGATATCTTTGCTCTGATCACCAGGGGTACCATGTGGGCTTTTGGGGCCCATGAAAAAATAACAAAGTCCACTTTACTACTGCAAGTGTTCTAATATTTTCCAGCCCTTCTAGATTTGTCATGACTTTCCTCCCACATATGGTGCCCCTGCAGCACTTCCTTCAAACATGGGGCATCTTTTAATCTCAGAGAATCAGATCATTTCCTCTGGAAGTTAGATATGAAACAACTGTTTTAAAATGATTTGGTTGCTTCCTATTTGTTTTCATTTAACGACATTTGGACACAGACTATAAAAACAATTTGTAGATGTCTTGTCAGCATTCCACGCAACTTATGACTTTAAAGATACACCTCAAAAAAACCCTGCGAATGGTCTTTCTGTATGGATCTCTACTGTTGCTGTAAACATAGTAGTCCAAGCCCTGCCTGGATCTGATCGGTCAGTGATAAAGAAGTGACACTGAAGGGTGCAACAGCATTCAAAAAGTTCAACGGTTTTCAATTGGAAGTGCAACTCTGAGTGCTGGAAATACTTCACTGTATTTGGTTCGAGTAGAAGATAGGTGCTGCCAGTGCAAAAAAGGCCCCAACAATTTATTTCGGTACAGTGGTGGGCACCCAAATGGCCTTATTGTCAAAAAAATGCACACAAAAGAACCTGTTGGGAGACAAAACACATTCTATAGTCATCTTCTGGGACACAAAACACATGCTAAACCACCTTTTGGGAAGCCAAATGTGCACTAAAATGACCCCTTGGGGGCTGAAATACAAGTTAAACTGCCTACTTGGGAGCCAAAACATGTGCTCAAGTGCTCTCTTTTGGAGCCAAAATGTGCATTCAATTGTCCATTTGGGAGCCATAACATGTGGTTAAATTTCTTCTTGGAGCCAAAATATGCATTCAAGTGTCCATCGGAGAGCATAAACATGAGCAGAAGTGCCCTCTTGGAGCCAAAACGTGTATTCAAGTTTCCATTAGGGAGCCAAAACATGTCTTCAAGTGCCCTCTTGGATTCACAATGTGGACTCATGTGTCCACTGGGGAGCCAAAACATGTGTGTTATTGCCCTCTTGGAGCCAAAATGTGCATTTTTGAGCCTATTTTGGAGCCAAAACACATGCTTGACTGCCCCCTTGGAGCCAAAATGTGCAGTCAAGTGTCCATAGGGAAGCCAAAACATGTCCTTAATTGCCCTCTTGGAGCTAATATGTGCATTTTATTGCCAATTTGAGAGCCAAAACACATGCTTAAGTGTCCTCTTGGGGCCCTAATGTGCATTTAAAACATTGGAAACTTTTTAAGGTTGTAAAGTATATCGCTCAGAGGTAAGCTGATGAAATATGTGACAGTAATGATAATTTCACAAACATTAGTCTTAAAGGCAAAATAACACACTCTGGAAAAATAATGTTGACAAATTGCAGGCTTGTGTGGTAGGAACAAATGACCATTATGTTACTTCAATCAGTCGTGCATAGCTCAGGCTGAAGTGTGATTTCATCGCCTCACACAGAAATGTATCTCAACAAGTTATAGAAATCTATCTGGCACACTGTGAGGAGGAAGTGTAAGGAAAACTTACAGGGGGGACTGTGTGTGTGTGTGTGTGTGTGTGTGTGTGGTTTTGCTTGCCTGCACCTCTAAACAGGTCTGCTGGGGCCAGGTAGGGATGTGAGCAATAGCTGTCGACACAAAAGACTGCGCTTTTTGTCACCCGGAGGAAGGCTGCGTGCCAAAACTCGTACGTGATGTAGACAGACGACAGGCTTGACAACATCGAGAGCGTATGGCCCCAGTGTGTTTGTATGCACGTGCCTGCATGCGTGTGTTTTGATGCGTGTGATTCGTGCACAGTGGGCCTCAAGAGACAGATTTCCCAGCTTGATTACTTTTCTTTCTCAGGCTTTAGCCTCCTTCCCCCGGCAGCTTAAAGCAGAATGAGTTAGAGTTACAGTCCATTTGTTCCTGTTTTGTTTCCAGTTATGTTTCCCATAAAGCAGCCTGCAATCACTGTTAGACATTTCTGAGGTTATTCAATGTGGAAATCTTCAAGAGTCACAAAAACAAATGACTCCTTTTAGGGAGGTGAGACAATTCAGATAAGTTGATAGATGAAAAGGAATATTTGCAGCTTTACACACTTTTTCTTTGGAGGACTGAACTTGTTTAGCTTTTGTGTTTTCTTTTCCTAGATGATCAACTTTTCTTTAGATTGGTCAGTTTTCAAGTCTTTGAAAGTTGTTCTTTGTTCTGCAAATAAATAAATGGCTGCAAAAATCTTCCAACAGAGGGGAAATTTTCAGATTCTGTTGATTTTGTGCACAAGCCAGTTTCAATAACGTAAAGACGGGGGGCACCCAAACAGAATCTCTCCCCCCGTGTCTTTTTCTGTCTCTCCCACCTTGCTGCCTTTCCACAAAGTCAATATTGACCCTGAGACATACAGCAGGCTCTCAGATCTAATGTAATTTACTGCGTACAGTAAAACCCAGAGATGTAAGCGAGGGAGACCCCCGCAGACAAACACACGCACACACAGATGTATGAAGGGTTATTTTGATTATATGTTACGACAAAAGTTCTGAAGCGAAAAAGATTTGAGGAAAGGGTGGGGGGAGGTGCGTTTTTCGTGTGGAGATGAGAAGAGGGAGAGGGTTAGGAGAGGATGATAACACAACACAGAGAGGCCTGGAGGAGGTGTTAAAGGCCAGTAGGTGAGGGTGTTTAGCGAAGGGGAGGACGGACAAAAGGAGGGGAAAAAAAGAAAAAGACAGGAAAACTCAAGAGCGGTGCTGGAGGGCAGTGAAGGGGAAGAAAGAAGGGAGACAGGAGGGGTGAGAGGAGTTTCAGGGTGGGCAGTGAAGGCTACTGAAGCTCTGCAGGAGTTTGGGAACCAGTGAACCTTGTTCTACCCCCCCAATCCTCCTCTTCTCATCCCCCTCTCCATCAATGTGAGGAAAGCCTCCTGGCGTGTCGGCGATGCGTTTCCCATGAGCTTTAACATGCGGCCCGTTAACCCTTCTCTGTAAAGTCCAGCACTGGTGTTATTCTGTGTTCAGTGGGATCTGTATGGAAAACAAAACAATATGTAGGGCGCAGGAAAACATTTAGAGGATGATACAATAATTCAGATAAAACAGGGATGACACTAATGTGAAGGATGAGGAAGGGAAAGATTTATTCAAGGATTACCTCTATAGATATTCATATTTCTAACACGAGTTTGGTACAAGGAAAAAAAAACTTGACTCAGCTTTTCAACTAATCAACCTTTCTTAAAATATATCGCAGCAAATCATAACAAACACTTTTTTCAGTCACCTTCCTAAAACATTACAGACACTGAAAAAAGGCAATTGGCGGTAACACTTTATTTGAAGGGGTATACATAAGACTGACATAACGCTGTCATAAACATGACATGACGTCTGTCATTAACTGTCACATTGATGAACAGTTAAAAAAACAAACAACAACAACAACAAAAAAAACAACCTGTCATTGCAATTTCTATATTCCTATTCCTAATATTTCTAATTCGTAGTTACTTAATATCTGTTCTTTTATATATTTCATATTTAATGTTTATTCTTACTTGTTTTTGTACAAAGAGAGCACAGTTAAACCAAAGTCAAATTCCTTGTATGTTTCTTGAAGATACTTGGCAATAAAGGCGGTTCTGATTCTGATTCTGATTAAGTTGAAGGAGGCTTCATGCATTTTTATGAATGTTGTCATTAAGTGTCATCCGGGGAATTATGTCACCTTTGATGCAAAGTCGACATTGTTTGGGGATATATTTGATTTAACAACTTGATATTTTCAAAGACAACATAATTTGCCAACAAAGTCAAGTTGTTGTATCAAATATATCCCCAAACAATGTTGACTTTGCATCAAAGGTAACATAATTCCCTCAACGACACTTAATGACAACATTCATAAACATGCATGAAGCCTCCTTCGACTTAATGACAGATTTCATGTCATGTTTCTGACAGCGTTATGTCAGTCATATGTATACCCCTTCCAATAAGTAGTTTAAAACAATTATATGTTTGTTTGTTTTTTTAGCATTTAGCCATTTTGGTAGTTCAACTTGATGCACTTGCATGGGTTCAGCTTCATTTATTTGGGTTGATGTACATTGGTGAATCATGCTTGTGTCACAAGCCGTCTTCGCTCCGTGGCCTGGACTGGCTGTCTACGTGGCTCAGTGGTTAGTTAGCCATCCTGACTCCATTCCTGAAGTTATTTTCTTCTAATGAATATATGTTTCAGACAAGGTTATGAAATATAAAAACCTGAATCCAGCAGAACAAGTCAAATTTTGTGCTACTGTGTCACATAAACACCTGGATGTTTATCATTTCTGGCGTTCAACCTTTTTTTCCTTTTTTTTTTTGGCATCGCTACAGAACAGTGAGCTTTGTACAGTAAGGAGGCCAAGGTGGAGTGTGTTTTGTCTAACTCAGCCTACAAAGCCCGGAGCTGGCCTGCCTTATCAGCCTCCTCTTGTCCCGTTGCTCCTGGCGACACATCCCACCTGGAGCGAGGCCAGCACCCCATTAAGGAGATCAAAGCCAGGTTAAGTGGGTGAAGCTCTCTTTCTCTATTTCTCTCTCACTTTTTTTTCCTTCTTTTTTTACACCTGATATGTATTTTCTTTTTTCTTTAGTGTTGAAATATTTCTTTTAAAGGATGTCAGTTGTAAAACCACATCACAGTATAAAGAGTGTGCATATACAGAGACAGATGTTACTCATCTAAGAACTCATCGACTATTATATTGTTTGACATCAGTAGAGTCTCAGGGTTTGATGGTAAACTTTTCAGGCTTACCAATGGTTGGAACTTAAGATCCTACTTGTTTTTAAACTGGAGATTCTTATTTATAAAAAATTTGTGGAGTAAAATTATTTTGCTGCATGGACAGATAATTAAACTTCTATTCAGTAAATTTAAGCTTTTAATCTTGTAAGTAGGCCTCCCTTTCTTGCAGCACAAAGACTGGTTGTCCAATGAGCCTCAGTTTTTAGCACTGGCTTCATATTATAGATGAAAGGTTGCAGCTTGGTTTTGGGTGGAAGTTGCGTTTCCACTAAGCCTTTTAGGGGACATGGAGAAAAAAAAATATTTGAGTTATTTTGTGCAACTGTTGCAAGATCCCACAAAACTTTTGCAAGGGTTTGCAAATTTTTTTTTTTTTTGGAAGTAAACTCAAAATATATACACATTTGGCCATGCTAGCTTTGGCTTTATTCGTTCAGACAAGTTAGTGTTCTTTAACCTCCTAAGACCCAGCATCCACACATGTGGACATTACATTTCTGCCTCTTAGACCCATGAAGCTTCATTTTTTTGGTAATATCACAACTTTACACCCATTTCAGAGAGAAGAAAAAGTGTAGTTATGGACAATTACACTTACAACTAAAAACTTGTAGCTATCTAATAACACTAAAAACATAACTTCCTGTACAAAGACCAAGTTCAGGTTTTATACTGAACAGATCTTACTGATCTTTAATCGCAAAGAGAAATAAAAAATGCACACAAGAAAAATGCTTAGGTCTTAAGAGGTTAAACCCTAAATTTAGAATTCTCTGGTTGCCCTCTGATCAATTTACAAGAAAGATGTTATAACTTAAAGTCAACTTCTTGCAAGTCCTGATCGTTACAGAGCTACTGGTGTTTTGGAGTTAACAGTGACTGTGTTAACTGGTGACCCTCAGACAAATGTTTCAGTAATGTTCTGCAGAGTCCAAAAAATCTTGAGATTGTCTTTTTGTTTCTTCTCTCCATGTCCCTTTAGGGGCTCAGAACAAAACAATGGATTATTTTAACCTGCTTTTTCTCTCCATGTGGATTGCAGGATAATGTCTGCGGATGTGTGATTGGTCCACACTTCTCCAACTTTTAACAGAAACCAGAAAGCTTACCCCTCTTAAATCCTGCCTCCAGAGTCTACAGTTTTATGTGGAGCCTGTAATTAGATATTAGTTGGTTAAAAACTATCAATGACAGTTTACAGATGTGGCTGGCTGCAGTAGCAAAAGGCCCCCCACTTCGTCACCCCCAACTTTAAAAAATAAATGACTCATACCTATTTCCTCCTGAGCCTTTTGGCGTGGATGCTAATTATTCCTAACTGTCAGCACTGAGCTTAGTGAGCACCACTTTAAAGACAAAGCATCTATTCCTCCAGAACACCCACAGCCACTTCAACCCTACACATTACCAATGTTTAGGAACGCTAACCGTAACAACTCTCATTGCTCAAGTATGAAACATATTTCAAACAAAAATGACAGATTAAATCCACAAAAAAAACATTTGCAGGTTGGATGGCAGCCTGGTAACACAAACACAGATCTCATGTTCCTCTCCGATGTCTCTTCTTCCAGTTCCCTGTGTTTTTAGTGACGGTAGTGAAACGGCGAGGTCGTCTCGGACGCCCCCTTGTCTTCTGTTCGTTTCTTTGGGTGAGTGGAAAGTGGAAGTTCTGTCTGAGAGGAAGCCAAGTTGGAAGTGTGAAACTCTTCCAAAAACAACTCCATTAGCGTCTGAGTAGTTTACAGAAATGAATTAAAAGAGACGTGAAACTCTAGCTCTTGCTTTCACAGTAACCGCAGGCCAAAGAGGGAAGTAAGTCTTGTGTAAATTCCATCATCTTTTCCCTCCATCACCCTTCAGAAAAAACAAATTCACATAATTGAACAGCAAATAAATCTGTAAGTTTGATCCCAGGAGACAGTTGGCTCATGTTCGAGAAATGTTATCCGGCAGTAAACGTTGTAGTTATGCCTGTTACACGGAGCCAGTGCACGGTGCCCACATGTTACTGTCACGTCTGTAAAGCTATACGATAATATTAACAACACACACCTGTTGCAGCCATTAAACACAGTGTCAAAGACAATAAATATTCTTTTGAGATTCGACAGCTTCTTATATTAGACACACGTGCGGCGAATGTCGAGTACATTTGGAAGAGCAGCCGTGATATCTCAACTTATGTGCTCTCTCTGGGAAGTTTTCCTCTTCAGCTCTCTGAGGTTTTAGTGTTATCTTCCTTTTACATAATATTTTCAGAGCCAGTTGAATGTTTCTTTTGCCAAAACCGTGAAAGATTTGAGTTGAGCTTTCTGTGCATTTTGGAAGAAAGTGGAATGAGTACCAGAGGGCAGAGATGTCTGAAGAGGGATAAAAGATGGAGATAAAAAAAGGAGAAAGTGGTCGTTGTGACTCAAATGAATGTGATTAAAATGAAAGGAAAATGTGTGACAGCTCTCACACAAGAAGATTCGTTTACAGGGCTTTGAATGTGCTGATTTGAGATTTCATGATGAGCATAATCTCGCTCCAGCAAAGATGGCGAGATGATCCTTTATACATGAAGTTACAATGAACATTTGATTGAATTACACACAAAAAAAATATATAATAGTTTTTAGTTATATGACGCCTAAGTGAGTTTTAACTTTACCCATCATTCTGCTTGTACACTGCAAAAACTCATAATCTTACTTAGTACTTTCTTCCAGGGGTGTAAGTGATTAATTACAAATACTCAGATTACTGTAATTAAATAGTTTTTTGGGGTCATTTTACTTTTATGCATAGATTTTCAAGTCTGAACTTTAACTTGTACTTAAGTAATCAATATGCCACGTAATCTACTTAGTTACTTTTAAAAACATAGTTGAGTACTGAGTACAACTTTCATTAATATCTAGACCTTTTATCTGCATTTTTGTAGCCAGTAAGGTGTGTGATAGCAAACAAGCCAATTAAAACCAGGACATATGGATGAAAATAAAACAAAACAAAAAAATGTTCATGGATGTTAATGATTGATCACTAATTGATTTTGTGTTAAAAATTTAACCAGTTAAAAATGTATTCATTGATATTCCATCAACAGTTGTGGCAGCAACTGCACCTCATCTAATTTTGTTTTTTGTCTGCTTGAGACCTTTGCTGAATAAGGAAATAAAAATTAATGATTACTGATTGTTAGCGTTTTATCTATTGATAAAGCAAAACACTAAATTTAGAGCCTTATCTGGAGAGGTGACAGTGACATCACCAGTTCAAAGTAACTAATAATCTGAGTAGTTTTTTTGACGAATACTCTGTACTTTTACTTGGGTATTTTTCTAACAACAGTATTTTTACTTGTGATTGAGTACTATTTTAGCAATGTAACTGTACTTGTACTTGAGTACAGATTGTTAGTACTCTTTCCACCACTGCTTTCTTCTAATTTGTAGTCAAAATATCTCATCACACTTTAAAACAGACATAATTACTTAAAAAAGGGAACATTTCAGAAAGATATTGGAACTTGTTTTTCGATGAATCATGTTGATTGGTCTTGAAAACATGGACTCACATCTCAGATGAAACAAGCTTTTATTGACATGTCAAAGTTTTTAAGCTACTGAGTTATTTGTCAAAGATAAATCATAGAATAGAATAGAATGTGGAAAATTAGCTTACTATGACACACAAAACTGGACGATACTTGAAAAGTGTGGCTAGAGGAGATTTCTCAGCTATTTTCAAGATCTCCCCTTTCTGGTTAAGTTTAAACTAATTATCATCTTATTTCAAGATCCCTTACCATGTGAATTTTCACTTGTGCATTGGCAGATTTATTGCCAGCAAAAATGATCTTGTGTTCACGTTTTTTAACTTCGTTTTGGACTGGGCTTTTCCCAGTGTCGCCTCTAATGTAAACTTGCATTATCTCAGTGCTTTCTGTTAAATCAGAAGCATGAATGTTTATGTCTGTTTGGGTTTTTCTCCGCCTCGATTCTTGACTCATATTGTCTTAGATCACAGCCTGAAGCAAACAGCTTTGCTTGTGTATTTTTGGAGTTAAACTGTGTGTGCTATCAACTGACAAGGAAACAGGGATCTTTTAGTTATTACAAGACACAAATAAAGCTTAAGGTGACTTTTTTTTTAACAATGAAATAATACCAAATTGTTCAGCTACCAGGAGAGTGAATAGTGTTCAGCTCTTATCAAGTATTAGGAAGCAAAGATTGTCCAAAATGAAATGTTTGTTTCAGCTGACACTGACAAATACTTTCAGATCATGTCATAGATGCAGGAAAAAAACTTTTCTTATGATGCTTTAATAGCTTGAAAGATAGAATACAAGTCTTATCTTAAGTCATGTTTGTTAGTCGTAAAGTCATCTTTGGTTTACTGTACTGTTGACTGTTCGTGTGGCAGGTGCACTTTGGTTTGTGTGGGAGAGGAATGTGCAGATGTATCTGTGTGTATTCTTCAGTATCAACAACCTTGCATGAGAACGTGAAGCCTGACTAACAGGCAGAAAGGATTGTTAAGTAGTACAAATAGTAGCCTTACTTTGTTTCTTTACCCACAGTGACTCGATCTGGACTTGGTTTGCACGCTTGTACTTTCAACAAGAGGAAGTGGTGGTAAAAATCGGAAAACCACAGAATGCAACTAGAAAAACAAATGGTTTACTTTCTTTGGACTTAAAGGCGAATCCTTGTTGAATGTTATGCAAGCACTGTATGCTTCAATACAAAGGAATGTGAGCTTTCAAAGAGTTACCATCCTGTCCTGGAGGCATGACGAAGGTTTTCTCCAAGATGAACACACACATTAATGTTGGGTTTTCATAAATAACTACAGTGCGGGATGACTGTACACACAAGCTTACGCACTGATTTGTTTTCTTAGAGGGGTTTTTGTGGGATATAATGCATGTGAAAGGTTTGTTATGTAAATTAGAATTCCAACAGGGTGAGCAAGACCAACAGTCGGCTTATTCGTCATAATTCCCATGAAGCTGAACGTTTCCACTGACAGTTACGTTCGACAAGTTGGACAGGAATATGCATGGGAATATTCAAAACCACATTTTATACGCTTTCAGCTTCTTGATTGTTGGATTTCTGCCATGATAGGCGCTAACAGAATCATAGATATCCTGTTGGTCAAACCTTGAATCCATCATGTGTGTAATTCTGTTTCTTTGTTCAGGTTCTCTTGTTAATTTCTTCGCTAAGAGCTTGACTTTTTTGGGTTATTGCTTCTTTGTCTCTGTTTCTGTGATTCTTGTCTTGTGTCTTCCCTGTGTTTCATGTTTTAGTTTGCAATATTTCTCCTCATGGTTCTGGTTTGGTTGTGTGTTGTTTACTCTTAGTGTTTCAGTGTGTTGGCTTTATCCTGTTTCTGTCTGAAGTATTCATGTATAAGTCTCATTCTTCACCTTGTTCCTGCACCTTGTGTTTTACTTCCTGGTGACTTTTCCTGTGTTTCCCTCCTCATTGATTGCCCCTCATGTGTTTCACCTGTGTCTCTCGTCACACCTGTGTTTGATTAGTCTTGCATCTATTTCATTCCATGTCTTGAGTTCAGACTTTGTCGTATCAAGTTCCAGTGTTCCTGTGTCTTCTTCTTTCTTTCTTGAAGTTTGTGTTTATAGAGTTTTGGGATCCCTTTTTGTGTTGTGAAAGCCATAAAAAATGTGAAAATAAAACTTATACTTATTTAAAACATAAAATCATGGCTGTGTGATCAAGTTGTCCTAAGCGTTGCTTCTGCTGTTGGGGCTTTGACCAATCAGAAACAAATGGGTAATAATTAAAGCGAATCTCAGAATAATGCCACATTGGAGTAGCCCTGTTTCCACCAAGTGTTTCAGTTTGGTTCGTCTCAGTACAGCCGTGTTTCCTTGGGCCCCCAAATTACCGACCCAAACTGTCACACTTCTTGTTACCATTTTTGGCAGAGAAATCCAAAACCTATTTGTACCTGACCACTTGGTGGGAACGGCTGAACGTGACATATAAAAGAAGAGAGAACAGTATGATTGGTATGGACGTAACTTCAGATATAAGGCATAACTTGGTCTTGGAGTAACAAAGCTGTTATATTTGTCTGGAATAGTCCATCAGAGGCTCCATAATTGCCCTGGAAAGTTGGTTTTACATTCAAAATAAGAATATGTTATAAGTCATTGTATAATATGTCACTTTGCTTCCTGTCTGTGCAAGCACTTGGTGAACCAGATAATAACAGCCTGTGTAACAAATATCAGAAAATGTTGGCCAAGCATTTAGTTCATGTCTGATTCAACCAAAAACCAGACTTCTCATTGAGACAAAGCAGCTGCTTTTTAGATACTGGTTTCCTCCATGCAAGGCCTTGAAATCAGATAGGGTATATTCAAAGTTTTGGTATTCTTTTAAAGTTTACTTTTATAGCACTTGGATGCCTTTCTCATCACCATGTGATGGAAGTTTTTGGATAATCTGCTGGCATGTTTTAGCCTGGCTGAGGATCTGAAGAAGAGACCTGTAAAACAGGTCAGTGGGGATCACTAAAGACAGTTCAAAGACATCCCCACGCTCTAACGGTCGACAGGAGACCATACAGATATTGGTTTTATAAACAGTGGTGGTGCTTTTTACGAGCAGTCATTGACCCTAAACAGAAGAGTACAAGACTACACACAGGAATAAACAAAGAATGAGCCGTTTCACTCGTTTTCCCAAGATCCATGTAAACTTCCAGCACTTCAAATCACCACAGCCTGTGTCAGGCGGGTGCTGAACCTGGAGCCAGAGATCAAACGAGGTGAGGTATTAAATGTTAGATATCTGGTCAGTTTTATGGCAACGTTACAAGTTCCCGCAGATGGAAATACTGTACTGACTGCAGTTGTTGGCAGGTTTTCAGGAGACACCAGCAGAAACCGTTTTCTACTTGTATTTAATCTTGTCATCACTCTTCTCAAGTACCAGTGTGGCATCGACTAAAAGCCACAGCAGCTTGGACTGAAGACAGCAGGAGAAGTAAAAGAGGGGGATACTTGGCCTTCTCTTGTTATTTGAGAAATGAGTTATTTAGTATTTATTTAGTATTGGAGCGATTTCATGCTCCCCTCTTATTTGCTTATTGTTCAGAAATATATGGGAACTCATAATCTTTGTTCACCAGATCTTATATTGTTGTCTATGACAGTAAAATGACAACAGTCTTCTCTTTAAGTTAAATTTGGAGGTCTTGCACTCACCCAAAGTTGGTTTGCCCATGAGCCCTTAGAGACTTTGCATTCCTAAATTCTTCAATGGTGGTGTCATATCTTACACCATTGACGAGATAAGGGGCAAGCTCAGCTTCAGACAATGGCAGCAGGTCATTTAAATCCATTGTCCAGTTATTGCATCATATGTATAAATTCCATCCATTTTATATATTTTTTCAAGGTACCGACCTTTCGGAACAGGATCTGGCTTCATTACTTCATTACAGTCCATTACTTTTCTCCTTCGTACGATCCATTTTTCACGGTGTTTGTGTGTGTCTCTTACAGAACGTTTCTAAGTGAAGTGACTTAAACACTCTTCTTCTTCTTCTTTGTCTACAACAACCACTATCTTCCTCTTCTACTGTAAAAAAACAAGCCCTCCCTCTTCTTCTACCTGCCTCTCAGGTAAATTTTAGGACCAGTGGTCAGGCTCGTATTGAAAACTGCGTTTCATGCTTTCCGTTCCCCTTAAATCTGCCATAAAGAAACATGACTGTTTGTTTCGTCTGCCTCCAGGAACAGGACCCGCAGAAATGTAAATATGAAAAGCTTTTTCTAACTCAGTAAAAAGAAGACAAAAATGTCATGGGGATTATTGTACACTTATGTTAATATACTTCCAAGATATATATTCATTATATTCTGCTGTTTCTGTTTGGTGAAATGCTGCCAACTTCTACTCACTGCACGTTTAAATAAAGGTCAAATAGATTAAAATTTTAAAGAATCTGGCCATTCTGACAAAGCATATTCATGAGAAATGAGATAGTACTCTAGCCACAGTTTCTTCAACACTCAGATGACACATCAGTCTCATCTCGTGCAGACGGTCACTAAAATATTATGATGTGGTGTTTGGACCTCGACTGACTCACACAGCCTCACTGTCACGTCCACAAACAAACACGAAAGTGTATGAAGCCACTTGTTAGAAAGCATTTTTCAAAGCCAGACATCCCACAAACTCTGTGTGTGTGTGAAATTTCCCAACCTCATTCATCCAGAGACGTGAACTCATCTATACTTGTTTTTCACTCTGTATATGTGCGTTACTCGTGTAAGGCTGAAGCAGGTTTAACTTCTGTGGAAATGAGTCGAAGTCTTATTCAAGGACAACTCACCAGTAGCTTTTGACTGAGTATGTTTCTTATTAAAGGCTCCCTGACCAGCATTAAAAAAAATGTGTCTGGGGATTTGAAATAAATCCTGTGAGAAGCCTGCAACCTTCAAGGTTTGATCCTATATTTTAGTGCCCTGTCCTTCAGAATAAAAGTCATGTAACTCATACCCTTGTCAAGTAGTGTAGTTTTACATCTGCAGAACTGCAGAGGATAACTCTTCTAGCTGGTACAGTAAAGACCGACAGTGGCAGTAAACCACCTGGTGTTAATTTAAAGGCAGTGAAGCAGGTAAAACTTGAAAATAAGTTAATGTAGAGTTTGCTACATTACACTATTAGCTAGAAAGTTCCTGAATCCCAATGGAAGCTGCAGGAGTCGAACAAATTGCAAAAAACCCAGAGAAGGTTCATGTTGGTCCTCCTAAACATGACAAAATAGAAATTTTGCAATGTCTCAAGATTTGTGTCAGAGCACTTTGGTAAAGATATACTGGGCTACAAGTTAAAACAGATCAGTTTAGTGGTTTTCAAAGTCAGATAGAAACATTTATATCAGGTAGTGACTTTGGCAAATTACAAAACAGATTTTGATGAGCTATAAAACTTAAGGGGTCGTTTACATGATAATGGTTTTAGGGTGAAATGCAAAAGTTTTACATGGAAATACTGTTTTAGCCGACCTACAACACAAACTTTTGAAAACGCCATCAAGAGTGGGATTTTTCCAAAAAGCTGTTTCCACTTTTTCCATGTAAACAGTAAGCCGACGTTTCACTGCAAATGCTGACGTCACGCTCAGCTTTGCATGTGCGCATTAAACCTCTACTGTACCAAGCAGAAAACTGGAAAACAACAACATATCATTTCCATTTTTTTCTTGTTCTGCTGAATTTACTGACTGTCTTACAACAAAATGTGCATTTATTACATTTTTACCGCAATCAGAGAAAAAGTTTTTAGTGTAAACTCAAGATGATCAGCTCAGTTATTGCATTTTAGGGTAAAAATGCTGTTAAGCATTGTTGAGTGAACGCTTTAAAGGCAATGCTAGTGCAGACACAGAAGTTGTGTTTAAGTGAAAAATGCCAATTTTTTACATGTGTTTTGTTTGTTTTCGAGGAAATTCTCCGGAGTCTTTTAACTCTATGTGATGATCATTTCTTGCCTCACTGCACTTTATTGCACTGGTGACACTGTGCATTACTGATTGACGCTTTTATTGTCCCATGGGGGACAGTCACAAAATATACAGAAAAGATCAATCTGAGCTAAACAGTGAATTTCCAGTGAAAAATACCTGTTTAGACTTAATGTAAGCCACACTCACTTGACAATTTCAGAAAAATGTCTTGTTTCAAGATATCAAAAGGCACAAATGACACATTAATTGATTATAGGAGAAAGAAAATGATCTGTCAATGGAGTAGGAGAAATGTACTTTTTCGGTTTCTTGAAGTTCTTTTGGTACATACATTTTAAATCCATGGGTAATGGTTTTTCTATAACCATTAGGCAGAGGCTCTTTGTGATGTGTTTCAGACTTCTCCTAATGGTGTAAAACAAGAGGCCTCATTTTAAACTCACACTTCAAGACATCGCAATCAGCAAATGAGCAACCTCCCCCTGCCACGGATCGAGGGGGAGTAGCAGCTTAAGACAGAGGGAGGAGGAGAGGAATGTTGGATGGAGTGAAGCAGTTCAGTAGTCGTGCTTACTTTACTCTGTAGGTTAATTACCATAGTGACAGATTGATTACTCCAAGTGACAGGGGAGGGGGGTCTGGCAGCAGCTCCCAGCTGTACTCCCTAACCTTCAAACACTGAGTGTGTGTGTATGTGTCCGTGTTTGTGAGGGAAAGTGGGAATTTAAGAGTGTATGAAACTGTTGTGTGGATAATAAATGGTTAAAAAAATAATGTGTATGAGTTTTTCCAGACCCCAGTGGACGTACATCATCATCATCAGTTGGGTTGACTGCAAAATTTGTCTCACTTTTTTTCTGTTTGTGTGTGTGTGTGTGTGTGTGTGTGTGGGTGTGTGTTGGACACCTGGAGCTTGAATGGAGTGTTTAGGATGTCTGTATCCGTATACTTTTCAGTTTAAGGGTCGCTGCAAACGTCCCTCATGTCACAGCAGTTGGAAAACAAACACACCAGCATGCACACACACACACACACACACGTGCACAATCACACAATCGGGATCATTTTCTTGTCAGCACGTTCTGGCTCTGGTCACATGACTGTGTGCTGTGACAGGGACAACATACAAACTTCTTCAAGATTACATTAACTCCTCCTAAACTACACACAGTAGACACAAACTCTCCTGAGACGACAGTTTTAAGCAAAGTACGTTTACGATTAGATACAGTGTGTTTTCCTGTGTGTTCAGAGCGGCAAACACACTTGGAGGAAAGAAGTCGCCTGACCTCACACACTGAACTTGACACACAGATGTGTAGTGTTGACTCCAAACTCAACACAGCTGTTTTATATTTAGTTTGAAGCTCCATTAGGTACACAAAGGACATAAACACATCAAGTGTTAAGACTACTCCAAAAAGGTCCCAAATGACCTGTGTACTTATTTAAATAAGTGTAAATGTCCACTGATGTGAACCTTGTGAAAAGATTCAATAAAACGATTAAAACTGACCCATGTCTGATATCCTGCCTGTATGTCTGCTGCACGCTGTCCCTCACAATCCCACTGACCCCAGTGATCTGACCTCACAGATCTGTAGGCGGCGAGGCGATGATGAGCGTAGAGATGAGGGAAGTGAAGGAAAACGAAGGCTGTCTGCAGAGCTTAAGTGATTTTTTGTCTTCGTAGGGGGATCAAAGCTGGTTCCTGCTATAAGCACTGTCTCTCCTGCAAGGGGATTAGCACGAAACAAATGTAGCACCCAGTGAAGAAAGGAGGGGGTGGGGTGCGTTCACATGCCAGCAAAGGTGAGTAAAATACAAGCACATGGAGACCAAATGACATCTCATTTTGGAGAAAATCCTCTGAAGTATTTTGGAAGGCACTGGGCAAAAGATCATGATATCGTCCACACTTAATCTCTCTCCCTCTCTCTGTCTTCCACACTCACACACACACATATACTTTTTGATGCTATGATGGGTCATTAAGTTGGGGGAAGCCCTTGTTCAGCCGTCCGTCAGGCAGATAACAGATCAAGTCTGAGATGAAACACTGGAGAGTTGAACAAGTGCACACTGGGAAGTGTGTGTGTGGGATATTTTGGCCTCCTGCTGTTTTCAAGTCAAGAAGTGCTTCAACAAGTATTTTGAGTTTTAATATTTGAATAACTTGCTTTCCAGATGCACTGTTCTTAACTTTGAACAATTAAATGTCTCATGTTAATTTGAATCTCTTCTTTTGTAACTCTTTCTGACACGTCCTCTTAGTGGAATCACTGCGGTGGATTATATTCTTGAACCATAGACGGTAGCTGTTTCCATTACACCAAGAATTGGGCAAATCCTAAGTATTGCAATCAAAAAATGGTAAAAACTTTGACAAACCTCTTAAATCTTGCTAAAAAGTTTTCACCCTCTCATAATTAGGTCTTTCAAAAGTTTCAATAGTGAATTTCATTGCAAAAATGGAAACATGGAAACATCTTTTCACAAAAAATCTTCCCAGTGCATGAATAGAGGAATCCACCTCCCACACTGGACATGAACCGTCTTCCCCAAACAAACAAGATTATAAGGTTTGTGTGGCCGGATTTGGAGGGATAATGGGTTTGGTGCACCTAAATCCTTGATCAAATCACACAGTTCGTGGAATGTAGGTCGGGTCATCCTGAAGTTTTGGATAAGTTTTGCACATCACTTCTGTGATGATCTGCCACAATCATCTCCCAGGCGTCCCTCGTATGTGGACGCTGCCACACATACAGATTCTGGTGTTCATATTTAAATTCCCTCTACCTTCGTCTGTTGACAACATCAGCAACAACAGTAACACCTATCAAAATGGCAGTTCAGCTCTTAAAATGTTTGTGACATCTATGGTTACCACTGCTTACAGTCCACCTTCCTCCAAACTTGCGGGACAAGATTGCACATGTCTGGTTGTAACTGAAATATCAGGAAGGTGCAAGTGTGCTTTATGGAAACTTCAGATATATCGGTTTAATTTGCAAAACGAGTGTGATGGAAATGCAGCTGATAAAACATGAGGGTGTGGACTCAGGGATGTCACGCATGAGTTACCTAAGTAGCGTTCTGTGGCTTACTGATGCCAGTCACCATATTGTACATAGAGATAACCTGCCAGTTTGGTGGAAAAAAGTATACTGCTTTGATACAAACCTGGAACTTTTCAGCTATAATCCAATAATTTACAATCGTAATTTAGCTTTAGTAACTGTTGCCAAGTGCTGCCGAATTGGCCGCTTGTTGCAGCAGCTCCCTCTCTCTTATCCCTACTCTTTACTTTTTCTTATCTTTGCATTCAGAGTGACCATGGACACAAAATTGGTTAAGTCTTTAGTAGTGTTTTTACTATTGCTGTTTGTATAATCATGGCCGTATTGTTTCCACATGAGATTAGCTGTTAGCAACCTCCAGCACGTCGACGCTAACCAGTGCTAGGCCTAATGTTCCCTATGAGCTGAGGAGAAGGAAGCAAGGAAGTGCTGGTATTGTGGTGTGAGCAAAGATGGTTATGGAGAATGTATGATCTGTCCACAATAAGATGGACAAGCAGGGGGAATACCGGCAGAGTAGCATCATGATGTTCACAGAGACATGGCTAAGAGAGCTAACACTTGACAACAACGCCACATTGAAGGGATTTCACTTGCTGTGAGCAGACAGGACACAAGAGACTGACTGGTGAAGTAGGTCAGCTCTGTCCTGGGATGCCCTCTGTACCTTGTGGAGGTGGAGACTGACAGGGAAATGATGCCCAAGCTTTTTGTTTGCTGAAGTGACAATGTAAAATTCCCACCTGTAGGACGCATAGCGAAACATCATTATATCGAATACGTGCAAAATTACATCAGAACAGCTTCCTCTGTTTTGATAAGTTGGAAGATTAATGTGAGAATCTAGGGCTTGGATTTGTTGCAGACACGGGAACACATTCTGTCACCGTGGTAAACCCTGTCGCCATGTCCATATTAGGTCCTTCTATTTGATATCAAACTAAAATAGAGCCGCGCAGCTGTCTACCCCACCTGGCCAGCCCTCTCACCACACAGGTGACTTTGCAATCAACACCGGCAGACACACAGACAGACACACACTGTAACTGAGATCCTCTTCTGTACAGTATTTCCATGATGTTTGTGTGTGTGTGTGTGTGTGTGTGTATGCGCGCGCACAGTGTGTTCTGTGTAGCATGCGGGAAAGGAATGGTTGATGGATGCCACGAGTACTTTTCATTAACGGGGGTTGTTCAAGCGTGGTGACATTTCGCTGCCCTCTGCCTCAGTCTCAGCCTCGTAGTGTATCTGCCAAAACTTGCGTGGTCACACAGTTCTAACCTTGTTGGGCGTCGACAAGAACGCCATCGCACTGACTGATCATCATTACAACAAACACTGTGAGTGTGTGGTCAAAAGTTGAGTCATGGGACTGATCTACCGGGTGACAGGGTGATTCCCACTGGTGCCAAGAGGACTAAATGTTTACGCACTGATGGCACCAGAGATGGGACAGGAGATGTCTGGTATGGTAGAACACACTGCACGACATGTAGCTTACACAGTGCATACATACTGAGGGACTGCACATGCACATACATTCTGGGTCATCGTTTGATTTTATCAGTTTGGATCTCCTCACGGGTGGCATGTACACGACTGGGACTGATCCAAATGTATATCCAGCCAATAACGTAATTCAAACACAGGAGAAATACACATACAGACTTCAAATAAATGTTCATAACTGCTATGATTGTATCTTGTGCAGCTATAGTCAGCGGTTTCTAATAACAAACTTATAACTAGTAAAAACTTTGGAACAATCTCGGTTTTGTGATAACACCTTTATGTTACACAAATAAGACAACATGACCGTCAGTTATCTACATGCACGTCACTGGGTCAGATTTTGTTACAAGTCAGTCAAACTCTTCACAGCGAGCAGAATGAAGGAGTCGAAATTTCTCACATGCAAAGCTTCACACCGAGCGTCCAGATTAAAACCAAGAAAACAAACAAAGAGAAAAGATCTGAAGAAAAACAAGTAGACTGCTTAATCTTTGACATGTAATATGACTTGTTAGTCTAACAAATTGTAAGGTCCAGCTTGTCCAAACAATGGAGGCCACAACTTAAGTGAGTGTAAACCAAGTGACCTGAGGCTAAGTCCCGCCCTCAAATGCAATGAGCCAATCACAGAGTGTATAATCATTCCGCTTTTTTGTGTGGACGTTCATTGAAATGCATTGCAGAAAGTCATTTTTTGTTTGGCTTTATGAGGTTTTTCTGATATTCAAAGTTTAAAAATAGTTAGAGTTCATTGGGTACATACAAGACAGACACAAGGTATCCTGAAAGGCTGGGTAGACCACTATTAGAAAATTAACTCAACGTAAATAAGCTTCTGCAATGTCACAAAATTCATTTCCATCCAGTGTTGCATTATTTTTTCCCCAAGATCTTGTTTTGATGATGGGAGAGTCTGACCACTGTGCAAAACTTTCTCCAGCACATCCCAAAAATTCTTAATGGGGTTTAAGTCTGGACTCTTTGGAGGCCAATCCATGTGTGAAAAAGATGTCTCATGCTCCCTGAACCACTCTTTCACAATTTGAGCCCCATGAATTCTGGCATTGTCATCTTGGAATATGAAGAAAAAATCCATTGATGGAATAACCTGGTCATGCAGTATGTTCCGGTAGTCAGCTGACCTCATTCTTTGGGCTCATAATGTTGCTGAACCTAAACCTGAGCAACTGCAGCAACCCCAGATCATTGCACTGCGCCCTCAGGCTTGTACAGTAGGCACAAGGCATGATGGGTGATGAGAGCTTATCATCTTCTTACCATCTTTATGACAGCAGAAAAAGTGCAATAAATGCACACTTTGTTAGAAGGCAGTCAGTAGATTCAACAGCACAAGAACAAAACAGTAGAGTGTTGTTGTTTTTCAGTTTGTGCATGGCACTGTGGAGGTTAAATGTGCATGTGCAAAGCTGTGACATCAGCATTTCTTCTTAAAACACCACCTTTGTGTTTAAATAGCATTTTCAGAAAAATTCCACTCTAGAGAGCGTTTTCAAAAGTTGCGTTTTAGGTCAGCTGAAACACCATTTCCATGTAAATGGGAGGTTGAAACACAACAATACTTTTGCGTTTCACCCTAAAACCGTTGTCGTGTAAACAGGGCCTAAGTGACACAAACTGAAAGTTCCTCACACACCCTTTAAGATACCAGTATCAATAAATCACCTCAGAAATCGAGACACCAAACAGAGTAAAGAGAGCTAATAAAAACCTGTTTCTGCACTCTCACACATGGTTGTTTGTGGGTTTCGCAGGATTGTCGTTGCGCCGGGTCAACACACATTTCTCTGTGAAGTGACAAGCAGAGGGGCTGACATGTTCAGAGCTGTTTCACTTTGTTTCCTTTTTATACACAAACAACATCCCACTGTCATCACTCCATCCTTCAAATACCAAAGGGCCCCTTTAAGAGTGCGGCCTCAGCGCTGGCCTCTGGAAAAGGCCCCATGGTTTCTCCAGGAAAGCATGTCCCCAAGGACAGAACTGCTTCTCAGAGCAAACTCAGAGTTTTCCTCCTTCCACATCCTCTGTGAGCTTAGACACACAACAACAGAAAATACCCAAACGTTTCACCCAGAAGTGACATTTCCCTCTGTTGAACTCTGCATATGGGAGGACAAAGCTCGCTCCCCCCTTTTGTCTTGTGACATTGGGATTACATTACGCTCTGACTGACATCCCTACACACCCTGCCTGATTTTATTTTACAGCTGGTAGTCAATCTCTCACCCTGTAAACCTGCCGGCCTGTGTCAGTGAGCGTTAGTGGGACTTTTCTCACAGGTTATCACTCTCACAGCTGTTTTTTCTTGTTCTCTGACTGTAATTTAAGCTACTCTGCCAAGATAATGGATTTAACGGGTTCCCTTTAACAACACTGCGACCAGATGTGCTCACAGCCCCAGGACAGAGTGCTAAGTATCACTTTGTCTTCATTTCAACGAAGGTGGTCCTCACTTTTGAACAAGGTAAGACTCACCTGGAGGTCCAAACCACGCCTCTTCAGTTCCTTTAACTTTCCTTTTATCCTCACCTGACTGCTCTGATGCTAACTTTAGCACAGGACAGGTTTTATATAGTACTTTTCCTACATCTTTGATTTACCTTAGTGGCAATGAAACTGCATTTATTACATCATTTCTTAATTTTCATTGAGATTTAAATGCTTAGATAAGAGCAGGAATGTGATTTGAGTCACATGTAAGCAGAAGTTTGTTACAGTTAGCTCAAGAAGGATCATCAGGTGTCTATGTGTAAGAGTATTCATGACTCTGGATGTCAGTTTTATATTTATTTACACTTGAAAATGTCAGACTTATCATTCATAGAGGCTTTATGAACGCTCTGACTTTTGTAAAGCAAGAAATGTTACACTTACAATACAGTTAACACTTCAAGATCATTTGTCTTTGTCTTTTTAAAGAGCTGAAATGACATGTTTATTTACACACAGAGGAGGAAAACTGGAGCAAAGTGGTCACTCAGTAATTAAAGAGAGAAGCGTTCTAATACCAGATGTTAAAAAAAAAATACTTAAATGTATGCATTTTGATTAAACTGAGCAGGATATTTGTTTATACCAGGAGTAAACAAGGTCAAAGCGCTAACTCAGAACTTTTATACATGTCCTGCACCTTGAAAAATCCTAAGATCACGAAAGGCTCTGAAAACACAAACAAGTCCAATGTTGAAAACTTACATGTCATGCAGTAAAAATCTGACTTTATTAACTGCTTTCCCAAGCAACCACCAACACATAAAGGTTCCTACCCAAGTATTTGCCTTTTAATAAAATAAAACATCATAATTCAGTATCAAGGAATAACAGGAAAATTATCACTACATTTTGTGATACTGATAATATTTTTTCATACCTGGTGTGGCAGCAATACATTTCTATGGAAGCCCATTTCTGCCAGTTCAAATAATAAATATCACAACTTGACTTTGTTGGGATTTTTTTTTTTTTTTTTTGACCATTGACATCAAGTCAAATTTTCAAGACAGAAAGTCAATATTTTGAGATGAAAAGTCAAAATTGAGAGATAAAAAGTGAAAACTATCAGATAAAAAGTTGAAATTTTAAGATAATAAAACAAAAAATTTAACATGATAAAAAGTCAAAATTATTGGGAATAAAAGTGGAAAATTAGAGATAAAATGTCAAGATTTTGAGACTGTCCCCTGCTTCTATCTTAAAATTTTTACTTGATTTAGACAGAAAAAACCTCAACAAATCTAATTGGTCTTTATTTTTTTTTAACTGATGGAAAAGGGCCTCTATACGCTTCCATACAAGGCAGACCAATAAAGAAAACACAAACAAGTTTGGAAGAGTACTTCGAAAGAACAATACATTTTGGTTACAATATATACATTTGATTCACAACCCTTTGAGTTGAGGATCTTCATTATGATGATGGTAAAATTATGAATTGTTTTAAGCCAATGTGGAAAAAGTAGGTGTTATATTTGGATTTGATTTAAAAACTTTAAAAAGGGGCTTTTAGACTTCATAACATTCTTAATCACCATTATTATTTTAACAAAGATCTTTTTTTCTAATTTATCGGCTTAAGGATTTTAAGGATTTGTTATTTTCTTTGAATACAACACTTTGGACATTCATAATGAAAAGTTTTTAGAACTAAATAGTATGTATAAAAGTTGAAAATTTCTTTTATATTCTGAATAACAGTGAGAAATAGAGTCCTCACAGTCACCCTATGAAACTTCTCCACTTAAAAGACCACAAAGCCAACTTCTCTACTCTCTTAACCTTTCCCAGATGTGCGAGTCAGCAGAAACGAGGGTGTGGACAAAAAAGGTGCAGCAGTGAGATGGGAAAAGAAAGAATAAGGGGGGGAGAGAGAAAGAGTGGTGCAGTGGGAGAAAATATAGCCCGGTGAGTAAACGGGGGGAGGATGTTGCTGCCTGGAGGGGTCCAGAGGTAAGAGAGAGAGAGATGGGGGGGGGGGGGTGTCTGTGCTGTCTGGGTGGTGGGACCACAGGGAATGACAGGATTATTAGGACAAGCATCTGACAGGAAATAAATACAGCGTGGGTAGAAATGGCCAAAAGGCAGCCAGCCAGACATTGTTGAAAACTACAATAAAGTGCGTTGTATATGGGTTAAGAAAACTTTTAATACTGCTCTGCTCCGGAGAAATCATGACCTTTGCTTCTCAGACTGAATGAGATCATTTATTTCTTCCAGGGGGCATTATGAAAATACTTTAATTTCGGATGCTCCTCCAGTTTCTTTCTTGTTTTTTCACTTCATATACATACTCTGCTGTAGACTTTCTCGAAATTTAATAAAAACTGTTAATTAGGATTTATTCTTGAAGGGGAAAAAACAAAATAAGCCAAATTCCAGTGCATTCTTCTTCTGTTTGTAATAAAACCCTTCATTAATCATGTCTGTTGGGGCTGTTAAGATGTCACAGTGAGGGTTTTGTTCCATCATGTTGTGTCTGGGTTTGTTGTGATGTGTTAATGAACAGATGGAGCATGAAGACAACAGGATACCTCAGAAACTCCACCGCTCAAGAGTCATCTGTCCGCTCTGTCATTTGTACCAGGACACTTGAGAGGAGAAGAATGACCGGCATGGAGAGAACAAAGTCAGAGGAAACCTTTCCGTATATGTCATTGTCAAGTTTTTCAACCAAAGTGGACTCAGGATCTCTTTGACAACACAAATAAACAGCTGAAACACACCCTGGCTCTGAAAAACATGAAAGAGAATTTTTCTCATTCTGCTGAAGACATCATGAATTATGTGACACACTTTTTTCAGCTGGCAGCTTCTTTTCCAGATGTGGCATTTGCTCTGTTTCCAGCAATTCTCAGCCAGGCATGAAAATAAACCAACAATCACAGAAAACTTGGAGAAAAACTCTGAACATTATCTTGCTGGATCATAGTTAAACTTACATGTATACGAATGTAGCTACAGGCGAACTAGCTGTGTTTCCTTGATGTGGTTTCCACATCCCGAATGACTCCCAGATAATTGAAGCAAATGACTGTACTAATACTTCCTGGCCAGGAGATCAGGATATCGCTCATTCAATTTGTAATACTTTCTGGCTGCTGCGTGCACAGACGGCAGAGGTCTTTCCTGTGAGTTTTGTCTGGAAAGTTAATTAAAAGATGGCAAATACGTGACTCTTTCAAGTGAAGTCGAGGTATTGGTCAGTTTAAGACGTGTTAGATGCTTCTGTCACAGACGTTTGAAGAGAAACTTCTTTGGAAGAGTTAAAAAAGTCAGCCTTTGAGTCACTCCTGTTTTCTGCTGAATCAATTTTCACTGTTTATGTTAAAGATCGTCTGGTTCCAGTCCTCTGAATTGCTGCTCAGATCTCCAGTTTCCTCAGTGATTGAGATTGCTGTGTGGTGTTGAGATACACGATCGCTGTTTCTCTGGTTAAAAAACTAAGTACAACTTTAAAAGCTTGCCGCTTTGTGTGCTGCAGTTTTATGGGGTCTGTTTCTGTGAAATGTATCACACACCCATTGTGAACCACTGGGACTAAAAAGGCCCATTTATACTCTCTTTGCATACCAAAATTGAAACATCCTTTTTGAACGATGTAACTGTCACTGCTCACAAACTTCCATGCGTCTTTTACAACAGTATTGCTGTTAACTTATACATCCAACTGAAAAAAAGGTCAAGACCACAGCCTTTCCAAGACAAAATCTGTGCAAAAGTTGTGGATTTAGCATCATTTTCTGTCAGGTATTCAGACTGTTATGACCTCCTGATGGCAAAGGCAAAACAAAATCTATCAGGTTGAACATGGTTGGACTTCTGAGGCCTTTCACAACACAGCGCCATTGCTGCTGAGGTTGGACAACCTTTTTAAATTCCTTCAAAGATCCTGTGGGTTATGGAACAAAAAAGTCAAGTGGTAGACCAGCGCGGAACCCAAGGATCTACTCGACTGTCCATGAAGATACTGGGCTATCCACGACTGAAAATTAAGGCTGTTACTGGTGCTGCCAATAACCATCAGACGATATTTTAATAAGAAGGACTTTAAGAACAAAAAACCTATTCAAAGGCCTCGTCTCCTTCCACTAGATTGCCCATTTAGACTTTGACTGAGAGCAGAAACATGGGACATTAAAAGGTGGAGGAAAGTTTTATTCTCTGTGGAGAAAATATTGAACCTTGACGGGTCCTGAGGGCGCCCAACGTCACTGTCATGACAAGGAGATCCCACTAGAGATGTTTCCTTAAATGGGGCGCCATCACGATCTGGGCCGCTTTTTCTTTCAATGTTTGTGTTTAACAATGTACATGTGTTTTGAGAGAGGAATTATTGTGTACCAGAGGGTTGAAGGGGTCACTGCAAAGCTAGTTAGAGTAACATCCGTGAAAGAAACGTTTTCCGTTCCATACCATACCATACAGACCAAATATCCCCTCAGTTTATTTAAATGAGAGTGTAACACAAACTATAGTGTTAGCAACAGCCAAAGGGAGTGTGTCTGTTCATCAACATTATCTTTAGCTATCTAAAAAGTAATATTATTCTGTATGTTATTTTAAATGTGACCACCATGCTCCTATGAAAAGGAGGTAATTTAATTTCCAGCAGGGCCTCAGTCCACAGAGACATACTCCGCTTGGAGCGGATCCACCAGGATCTCCTGCCAGGATGTAAAGATCACAGACCAACACGGGCTGACTCTCAAGTACTCTGAGCGACCCTGTTTAAAAACGTCTTCACTGAGGCCGTTCGTGTTTTTATTGTACCTGTAGCAGACGACAAAGGTAATTTTATTTCCATGTTTAAAGGCTAGTTTTGAAAGGCTGAGCCCCCAGACGTGTGCCCTGAGGTCCTTCCACACTTTTACATAGTCCCACACCTACTCAATGTGGATACAAGATAAACAGTGTTGCGTGCATGTCTTAATAAGTCAATGGGGATATAAGTTATTGTGATTTTCATTATCCATCGGTCCACTACTGGGATTCAACTTTATCTCAACAATGAGGTAAGAAAATAAGACCCCTGTGTGGGATGAAAAGATAACTGTGGTTTTAGTGCTTCCAATAAGACATCCCAAGAGCTACATAAACATATTACAAGGATTCTGGCCAACTTCAAATTTCACGCTGAGAGTGTAAGCTGTTTTGTTTCAAGAAGAAAAGTCTAAAGAAAATGTATTCAAAGATAGCACAAACATTGCAAACAAACACTCTTTCAAAAGGCAGACCCCAGGAGTCTTTGGTTTGATTGGCTGTCAGTGTGATTGTGATCTGGCTGGAGTCCCAGAGAAATGTTCAGAAAGTGGTTTCGTGTACTGTAAAGAGTCAGGTTAGAGGTTGTCTGTGTATTGTTCTGCAGAATTGATACCTGGGTCGATGGTTCTGTGTTAAATCCTCCACTGACCATGATAATGAACATGCTCCCTGAGCCTCCTACAAAGTCACAGTAGACATGCATTGCATGAAAAGTGGGATTTACAGCAGTTATCGTCACTGTGGATTGCCATGGAATTCCAGATCCTGGGAATTCACAGTCAATCAGTTCATTTTCTTGCACGCAGTGGTCCAACTCAGGTCATAGCTCCATCGTAAAGTCACAGCAGGGGGTCAAGTCCTGTCTGTATACACATGCAGAAAAGAGTCTTTCATCGCTGGGATAAGCAGCGCTGTATCCTTTTTTTTTAGAAAAGCTGTGTGCGTATCAAACTAGTTTCGGCTCAGCCAAAGAGGAAACAACGTTCTAACAACGATGGCTGAGATGAACGCAGCTGTTGCTCTTGTCAATCTTTTCTGGTGACTGATGCTACTGACGATGCCCCTTGATGATTTCCTATTGTATGTTTGTGTTTGTGTAGTGTGTACAGCAACATAGACAGCCTTGTCAAGCACAAAAGTTTTTTTTTTTTTTTTTTCAAAATAAATATGTTGAGGAGCTGCTGTATCAAAATTAGATTTATTTTACCATTTCATTAAGCAGACACTCTTGTCCAAAGCAGAATACAATACTGAACAGTTGGGGGCTCTGTGCCTTGCTCAAGGGTACCAGTGCTCAGGAAATTATTTTATCACTTCTCCAGCTATTAGCCCAATTCCTATTCTTGGTCCATGTTGGAAGTTGAACCAGCAACCCTCCGATAACCAACACTAGCCCCTCTGCATGTTGCCTCTGCAGGGTGTGCAGAATTGCGTGAAAAAAGATGTCTATACAGATGCAAGGGATCCCAGCTGTGTGAGTACAACAAATGAATTTGCAGCGCTTATCAACATTTTTGGCCGTCAGACTTTGTTTAACCTCCCAAATATCAACCGGAGAAACAGACAGAAGTCTCCTTGACTAAACACTGAGCTTTCAATACGGCTGGAAAAGTCCATCACAAAACGTTTACTGCCATGTGAGAGATTTAACGCCAGAACCTGGTTATATAATACATAACTGTCTATAGACAAAAGGTGACTGTGCTTTTGAAGTGTAGGTGATGTCATGTTCAAGCTCTGAAAGATAAATCTATTGAAAAAATGCTCTTCGATTCATCTAGTACAGACGAATGTTTTCACTATGCTGTTTCTTTGACTTGTCTATGATTTCATTTCAATGGTTTGTGATTTCGTGATATCATTTTAATATTTTTGTCGCAAATCACTTTGTGATTCTATTCTAAGAAAGATAATATGCTCATTGAACGCACTTGCTTACTGACTTACTAATAAACTTATTTACTTACTTACTGACTCACTTACTTACTAACAAACTTATTTACTTACTTACTGACTCACTGACTGACTGACTTACTCACTTATGTACTTAGTGACTTCCTTCCTCACTGACTTACTTGCTTACTTACTTATTGTCTGATTTATTTTCTTACTAACTAACTTGTTTTCCTACTTACTAATTTTCTTACTTACTTACTTACTTACTGTCTTACTTACTTACTTTGTTACTTGCTTTCTTACTTGCTTACTCACGTACTTGACCTGTCAAATAATATAATGGAACCAAATGGCAATCTGGCAGT
This sequence comes from Thalassoma bifasciatum, assembly GCA_008086565.1. Lineage (NCBI taxonomy): Eukaryota > Metazoa > Chordata > Actinopteri > Labriformes > Labridae > Thalassoma > Thalassoma bifasciatum. The sequence continues at coordinate 24,042 of RPOG01000759.1, read as the reverse complement.
GGAAAAAAAACTGCAGCCCATGCAGGTGGCTCCAAAAAGGATGGAAACCACATTAAGTACAATGTTAACACACCCATTTTAAAAACAAAGTTAAACCCACTGACAGGTTTCAGATGGTTGTATTTGGCAGGAAGCCAAAATCCCTCCTCAGTTCAACCTCTTTGCCTGTTTCTAGGTTGGTGGGGAAATTGATAGAGTCAGCATCAGTGTTTTGCACAGATATGATGAAGTGCAGAGGAGAAAGAAAAAAGAGTGCACCTTAGTGCATGTTTTTTCAACAATTGGGCAATGAGGGGGGCAGACCACTTCCCGTGACCCCCCCCCCCTTTGTGCACACCACTGGTCAGCATTACCAACATGGCAGCCACCAGTCAGGGTCGTCTCATGACTCTCCAGACATCAGTGGGTGATGTCACAAAGACCAGGTGCATGCTTTAACCAGACTATGAGTGGGATCAGACGAGACCAAGATCAGAGGCAGATGTTTGATATCTTCACACACATTTAATAACTCTCTGCATAGTTAGGATAATAATTGAAGATCATTTTTGAAATTATTTGACATTTCATTCCTCGTAGGATTTAACTAAAGGACAATGTACAAGCCTGTGGGGTTGAACCGTAATGATAAAATCCATTGGAATGCAATGAATGGGCCTTGAATTTATTATATGACACATTTCAAACCTTGACGTCCAAAGTTGTTTGTCAATTGATAAGGAAAACTCACAAAAGGGAATTGTAGAATCAGTTAAACTTGTTGTTATTTTGACCCTCGTGAACATAAAACAACTTTTCACACGGGACCTGGTTGAGGTGGAAAATGAAACTTCCCACATATTTGCTGTTTAAAACACTAAATCCCTCTAAAGTTACTGTAAAGCCTTGTTATAGAGTTGCGAATGTTTTGACAGAGCATGACTTTAATGATGTTGGACTATCCTATTACTAGTTGCATGCCAACTCTATACCTCCTGTCAGTGAACGCTCCACTGCCCTGGGCTAAGCAGATATTACTTCAGGGAAAAGAATCTCATTCAGCAGGCAGGTAATGCTGTCTGTGTCCTCAGAGACTGCTGTCTGCGATCTGGATTTGAACAGTGAGGTTCACAGCCCCGAGCCTAAATGTTTAACATGATTTTCTGGATGATGACAAAGGTATGTCTTCCTTGTAAGTGTGGCCTATTGTGTGAAAGATATACTATATCTGTTTCACATTACAGTGCCTCCCTGGGTTTACCCTGCAACTCATTCAACATACAGCTCCAATAATCAGAGCCACATTTCTGCTGCAGGGAGGGGGCTTTCTGGACCACGGTCTACGAGGTCCAGGTAGTGATCCAGCAGTTGAGGCGGAGGCTGATTATTCTGTGCAGTATGAAAAATCTCATGGATGAAGATAGATGAATAAATGCAAAGCAGGGTTAATCTTAAACTGCCTGGAGTGTCTGTCAGGCTTTAAATCAGGAGTCTGACATGTGGGGGAAGCCCACTTCTTTGCCCTGTTGTGTAATAATGAAAAGATGTATCCCAAACATGTTTGTATAATAATGAAAAGGAAGGATCTGGGACACTGTAAGCTTAGTGTAAAGACTGAGAAAAGTAAGAAAAGAGCTTTGCTGCAGCATCCTGAAACAATCAAAACATCAGCATCTCTAATGCTGATGCTGCTTGATAACACATTAATTCTTGTTTTTTTAATCTCCCTAACAACAATATTTTAATGTCAGAAAGTTTCCAAGAGGTTTCGTAGCCGGGTAGGGCTTCCCAGGTACTTCCCGTAACATTAATAAATGACCTAATTTTTACAAAAAGTCAAATGTAAAACAAAAGTAACCTGTTGTTCCCCATTATTTAACACTTTCCGCCTTCTTTTTTCTCAACAAACCTAAATGTTTCATAGATATTTTAAACGTATTTTAAGTCATTTAAATAGATCAGTGGATTCCAACCTTTTCCAACTCGAGGCCCACTTTTAATTATCCTTCAATCCCATAAACAAGGCGGCTGTATAATGCTTTTTCAGAGCACTTTTTTCAATATAAACATTTGAACATTTTTGATATCCTTTTTAAACTTTACTGAGTTTTAACATTTCAAATATCATCCCATTTTTATCTTTAGATAATTACATTACCCTCAACCCCACAAAAATCATATTATATTGGGAATAACTTGGGGGCCCACTTCCAGTAACTTTGCGGCCCACCAATAGGCCGCGGGCCAGAGGTTGGGAACAAGCAGCAACCTCTGTTCTGAAAATATGAGACTATGTGGAAGTGCTAAAAAGCTGCTGTGCATCAATTGTCAGTCACACTGAGGTCAAAAAAGACTTTTTTCAAAGCTGAAATACAGCCTGGGACAAAACTGTCTCCCGTCTGAATCGCTAAGTTCGCCAATGACACACACTGTACTGGGGGTGAATAATTGTAACTCCGCAGGTTAGACTCTGGTGTTCATATTTAAATGTCTGCTGCCTTCCTCAGTTGACAACATCAGCAACAACAGTAACACCCATCAAAATGACAGTTCTGTTCTGAAAATGTTTGTTATATCCATGGTTACCACCAGTTACAGTCCTCTTACCTTCTTCCATATTCAGCAAATTGAATCCCAGGGACGAGATTTACTCAAGTTGAGGGCAATTCTAGTCGTAATGGACAAACCAGCAAGGCGAAATTGTGTTTTATTGAAACATCAGAAATATCACTTTTATTTTGTGTAGAAATAAAGTGCAACTAATGGTGGACACTGGCACTCAGTACGTTTTCATGCAGCTTAAGAAATCTATGAGCTTAGTCAGACTACTTAAATGCATGTAAACAGCTTAGTCAGACTAAGATTGGACTGAGTAAAACTCAATCTTCACACGCAGATAATGCGATTGTTAACGGACTGCAATTGGAATCAGCAGGACTCTGCAGGTCTCCGAAAAATTATGGATTAAATAAACCAGGCAGGATCAGCGGGATATTTAAATCAGCAAACAAGTGTGCAAAAACAGTAAAACTAGAGGGAATGGCAAAACTCCTAAATAAGAGGACACAGACTCATATACACATACTAGATGTGTGTGTGCAGGACTGTATCTTGTTCATTTATTTGGTTTTGTTTTGAACAAAGTACTTGTATCTAGATTAAAGAGAAATTATCAAGTCAGTCTATGAGGATGTAAACTTCAGAAAACAGAGCTTCAAATATGTGCCAGTATACAAACAAGGGTCTTGTTACTCCCTTAAAGCTCTCAGTGGCATTGCTTTGCCCGGCTCTCGCTTAATTTTTGGCTCCACATGAAGCACAGAAAGTCGCTCTTCTTGAACTTTCAAAGGGATCTTCCTCAGATCACATATCTGCAGATTTCCTGAGGATCAGCAGAAGATGAGTTTCCTTACTGATTTAATCATACAGCACATTTACAAAAACAACAGAAAGATCTCTTTAACTTTTAACAGGTGGAGTGGTCAAAGTAAGAGGAGTTCTCCAATCAGTCTAGAAACACATACTGTACATGTATGTGCACTGCTGAGTAAGTCACATAAACCAGTGGCATGTGCTCCGAGAAGATGAAAACAAGCTGCTCAATATAGGGAAAGTATCAGTTGTTAAACTTTTTTACATGTAATAATCTCTTGGTTTAGATGTATAAATCTTTCTGAATAAAGCTCTCTCTGGAGATGAGTTTGAGACTCTCCAAAGAGCTATCACGGTTTAAAAAACTCATTGTTCATGTAGGGAGTGAAGCCCTGACACAATCCAGATGCAACCAAGGAAAAGTTTTAGCTCGAGACTCCCTGAACACAAAACATGAAGTCAGACTGAGATGAGGTTATTCTTGCATGCCATTTTCAAAAAAACAAACTACACTTTCACATTTTTGCCACTGTTTTCTCTGTTGTAGTGATGTGTGGTCATGCCATCACTTTGGCTAAGATATTTTAAGCTTTGTCTGGGAAGGAGCCAACAGGTTTGACGGGGGAAATACACTGCATCCCCGGTGCTGTGCGTGTTGACTGCGTTTGTTAACTCACGTGTTATGTCCGCCAGCCGCAGGGCCAAAAGGACGGTCGGTGTCGCGAGATCTAAGAGATCTCGTGCTCCTCATTTTATAAATAAGTCTCTCTTCATTCATATTGGCCTGTAAATCCATAAATGTGCTTAATCGTTGCGTTTCTCCTCACATTCTGTCTTATCATCCTCGAAGTCAAGCTAAATACGATCTAATTTTGGCATGGTTTGTTTTACTTTGAAAGTCACCGGGCACTACTTCCTGTCCTGTGCAATCCTTTCTGCGCTGAATTTATGCGTCACACCTGCGTCGTCCGGCAGAAATAGGATTTTTTTGTATCACTTGCATCTTGCCGGTGTTGGCACGCAGCCAGACCGCAAGTGAACGGATGCAGTGTGAGTTGACACATTGACTTTAATGACTCCTAATTGATCTTTTGCCGTGACGCAGCGGAGACAAAACGCAGACAGATGTGGTGTATTTTAGCTGTAAGGTTTTACAGCCAAACATGAACAAGGAATGGATCATCAATGGAGTGGGAAGCACGGGAACTCCTTGGTCTCACGACTACCTCTTTCTGTCAGTCATGTGGCTTGCTGAACACAGCGGGCGTGAGCTGACAAACGCAGTCAACGCGCAAAGGATTGGCGATAGAGATAGTGTATTTGAATAGTTATTCTCAGTAACTCAGCCAAGTTCAACAACTTTCTCCAACACAATTAAATAGGATGGTTGTTGGTGTGTATTGTCGGCAGTTAATTGTCCCCATAGATGCTCCTATCTGTTGTATTTAAGATGAGCAAATGCGTGTATTGAACCTACAATTGGGGTTGGTGGAGGCTTGAGGTGACAATGATTGTGACCCAGACAATAGGATAAACCCAAATGGCAACATCAGTTTCAGAAAAATGACGCCAGTGTGGAAATGTTAAAAGTTACAGCTCATTGAAGGTTTACTTAAGGCTGCACACACACAGAATAAGTTTTGACCATCAAGTGAAAGTGATTTTTTTTTATGTTTCCATCAGAACTTAAAGTTTCCAGTTTTCCTAAGGATTTCTCTATAAGAAAGGCGTCTTCTTTAAATCAGATGAATAGCATTACATGTGTCAAACGATGACCCGGATTACCCCTTCGAGAAAAAAGCAGGTACAAGTCCCCCGTCCGTCGAACAGCTGTGGGGTCAGCAACATGAAAGAGCACATGACACACTGATGAAAATAGGGGGCATGAGGGACCAGAGTCTTTGATGCTTTTGTGGTTATTTTTTTCCTTCAGTGAGTGTATGGGGACGCTCTGACAACAGGGTGTTTATCGGACATAAAGAGGCTCAAATCAGCTGAGAGGACTTTGTGTTTGTTCTTCACTGTGTTTCTGTGTCTCCTCTCGCTGTTCACTCTTCTCTTTAATCCCTTTCTTTCTTCTCGCCATCACAGCCCATGAAGTTCCCCCGTGAGCGCGGGGTGCTCGGGATCATTTCGCTCACCACAACAAAGAGAAAACATCCCACGTTTGTAAATGGGCTCTTGCCAGTTGGACAGGTTTTTTAAACAAGCATTACAGTTGGGGAAAGGAAGTCTGCTTTATTGAAACTCAGCAGCCAACAGCGTGGGTTGATGGTGAAATGTTTCTATCCAATCAGATCTAATTAAATTTCCACAGTGTTTTACACTGCTGACACCTTCTAAAGCCCCCCGATGAACGTCCTCTGTGTGTATTTACAAATGTCAAATTCTCAGTGAGATCTTAAGACTTCTTTAATCATCTCTGTGATTCTTCTGAGCTGCAGGGGATTTATTAATCATAACATTGACTTGTGTCTTTTCCAACTTCTTCCCAAGTCGGCCAAAGGTTTGAATTCAAGCTTTTTACAACCAGATAAATACAATCAATAACCAGAAATTGAGAGGCAAGGGAGTTTTTATCTCCCTGTTTTGGCTTCAACTTGAAAGAGTAAAGCACATAATCAATTATTGAAGAGTGGTCAGAGAAATATTAAAAGCTATGACAGAACCTCAGGAGATACTCTAACTGAGTCTCAAATGGAAACTGATCAGATTAAATGGACAACAAAGAAACCAGGATGGCGACAGTCTGAGGAGTCAAAGATTTGTTTGGTGAAGACACAGACCCCAGAGCAATCTAAGAGTAATAAAAAATACACAACTATACTAAAATAGATAGCTTTACAGTAAAACTGGAAACATCTGGTGGATGGTTTCAAAGGTTGTGGTCCAGAAGGTTTTGTTGGATGCTCATTTTCAACAGGTCAGGTATAAATGTCTCAGATCTTCACTTGAAGTTAATCGCTTCATAGTCATCATAAATGCCAGTTTACTTTTGTGAAAGTTACAGAACTCTCAAACGAAGAAATAAACTTAAAGGTCGACCCCAAAAACTTTCCTTCAAAGTTGGGATCATTCAGATGTGTAGTCACTTTTAGACAGTGCACACTTGAGTTACGGCTGTCTGGGCTCAGCAGCGACTGTAAATTGTCCAGCTTAGACGACGGCCTGTACAGGTGAAAATTAGGCTGTAGCTCACCTTCTACCAATGTCAAAACCAATGTCCCACTGTTGAGTTATAGTACGACCAACGACCACAGTGCCAAATCTGTATCTACTCGTCTAGTCTCTGTGATTGAGTATGGATGTATGAGTGCATCTCAACATATTAGAAAACTTTAAAAACATTTTTTTTTTGATGTTTTATTAATTTCACATTAAGTGCAACAAGCAAAACATCATTTTTTGACTTGTAGCGAACAAAAGTCCTTAAAGTAGCATCTTGATTCATTTGAATATATACTAAGATTAATGAAAAAAGAACATTAAAAGTACAAAGACACCAAAGAAGTAAGATTTTTTTTAATACTCTGAGGCAGGGTTACAAAATTCAGCGTTTTTCAAAGTTGGAAGCTTTCCATTGGAATTAACTGCAATTTTTGGGAATGTATATTAACTGCATTTCCCTGGTCATATAAATGCATGAATATTACACATATTGTTTTGTTACAAGAAGACATGCATGCAATATTTTTTAAGAGACATCATCAATGAATTTTCAAGAATTTTCCTTAGCTTTGGATATGGCAAAGAGACGGGTGAATGGGAGGGTCACAGACTGCTGAAAAACTCAGTCCAGAGAAAGTCAAACGTATGAGTGCACTTTCACCGGGTAAAAAAAGCAGCTCTTCCTCTCTGACTGTTCTTCATCCTGTGTTCTCCAGCGGTGGAATTTTCCTGGAGGGTTTGCCTTGTGTTCGACTGCTCAGTCCTCAAACATACGAGTGAATGGGAGATGGAAGGACTTCAGGTTGACTTCTTTTCATCGTCTGCTCTTTTGTTGCATCATGTGTCTTTGTGCGGAGAAAAAGTCGTCTAATTAAGGCTGATGCAGAAAGACTGGAGAAACTCTTGACTGATTGACATTCACTGTACCTTTTCTCACCGCGGCTAAACCGGATACACACTCACTCAAACACACACACACACACACACACACACACACACACACACTCACACTGGTTTCACAATCCCATTCAAGTTAAATGTCATAAACATGGTGATAAAAACACACTGAAAAGAGGACGGTAAAAATCAGGGGGAAATTATGCTGGCTTCCATCAGGAATAGACCATTTCAATCACTTGGGGTGACCAAACTCGTCTCAAAATTAACATTTTTCTTTATAATAACTTGTAGTTCACCAAGTTTCAGTAATTAAATTAACTGTATAGAGGGATAAGTTTGTAGATTTGCAGATAAAGCTTATTTTTTTCACAGTTTCGGGGCAACACGTGATGTTTTGACACTTCACATAACAGAAAAATTACCAATAACTAAAATGTTCAGAGAATTTATGGTGGTTTTGTATATGAGGAAGATACACAACATACATACATACTGTCTTTTTACAAAGTTTGACTTTTTTTCCAACAGAAAACTCAACTGGACAGAAAAAGTAGGCGTCACGTCATCAACCTTTAAATACTTTGATGAATAACCAAACAATTCGACAACTGTTCTTCAAAAAAAAAATTTTTCAAACTGTCAACAAGCAGTAACAAAAAATCTGAATATTTCATAAAACTCAAAATACACAAACCTTAAGACAAATAAATTATAAAGTACAGCTGAATATGCTGAATTCCCCCCATGTTTATCTTTCACTAACAGTAAAGATGTAATAATTTACTACCATCTCTTCTGAAGAAGATAAAGTGAAAGCAAAACTGAAGCTTGAGCGTGTTATAGAGTTTGTGGCATGACAAGCTGTCACGTTAAATATTTAGACGTAGATTTTGAGAAATCAAAGATATATCAACCCTGCAATAAGTGAAAAAATACTCTTTCTACTTCCTTAGATTTCACAAATTAACCTATTTCACAGAAAGAATTTGAATCTGTGTCTAATGTTGTGATGAGACTGTTTAACACTTAATCTGCACAGTCTCACTGTCTGGTGCATCAGTGCTGCAAAGCTGGACCTGACAATCACCGCTGCCCCCTGCTGGGCTGCACCTGTCTCTATTCCAACCTCCTGTGCCTATCATGGTTTTCTGACTATCTTCAGATTTTTTTAAAGATTTGTAGGGGTGAAGAAAATGGTAAAAAGACTCCAGGTTTCTTGGTAAAAGAAAACTATGCAGCGGAAAAGTGCCAGCTGTTCTCACTTTCTCTTTTCTGCAAAAAGAAACCATCATTGCATGTCAAAGCTGAAGGCTGATTCTCAAAACTTGTGACATTTTCAAACCAACTTTTCTACCCACCAGTGAGTTTAATTCTAACATGTCAAATGTCAAATCACTGTTATGAATATGAAGATCAAAATGCACTTTTACAGTAACAGAAGGCAGAGTAAGTAGACCATACTTCCCCGAGGACAGGTATATTATTAAAATGATGTATAACACACAGGTTTCACAATACAACTTGGCACATATTTTCCAACCAGACAAAAGGAAAAAAAGAAGGACACACATTGTGGCCACGCTCAGATAAGGTGATGAAATGTTTGGTGGTGAAATACGCACACGTTTCCGCAAACTGGCAAATGTGAAATTGAAATGTCAACACATCGTGCTCTCCGTGGAGATCAATAGACTGGAATAACCCCGGTACGAAAGTATGAAGTGGTTAGAAGTTGCTCAGGTCACCGCCAGCCAAGAATTCTGAGTTTGTTTAGCAAGAAACAGTTTACTCAGAATCACTGTGGCAATACGTCTCACAAATGGAGAATGCCTCCAAGACTGAAAATCTCTGCAACTGTATTATACAACCTCAGTTTCTTAATAAGTCGAGACACTTGTAAAATATTTTGATGATTTCTAAATCACTTAAACTGTATATTTGCCAAATAAAGGTGAACATAAATCATCAGATACTGAAAATGTGTAGTTTCCATTAGAGCAGAGGAGGATAGAGTCATATGTTAAGACAGGAGATCACAGGAATAGTTCTGGCAAAGTTACAAGCGTTAAAATAACTTATATTCAGCGAATCATTTGTGTCCTGAGGGCCAACTAGAATGATACCTCACAGCAGTGTAAGAGCAAAGTAAAATTGTGCGAATCAAGCAAGTAATTTGTTCTGCAGAAGTCATGAATGTCAGAATGAAGTCATGAAAGACCTTCATGCTCAATTCCAAATTTTAAACATGGCTTTTATGCAGATTTGATCAGCTTATATTTGTGCTTGACTCCCACCCCTGATGTCATCCGTGGTGCAGAACTGTGACCTGTGGCGGTCCTAAATGACATCAAAGGCTGTGTTCAGACTGCAGTTTAAAATGACCTGAATATGATTCTTTTGCTTAAATGTGAGCCGTATCTGTTAGTTTCTGACAGTGCAAACAGAACAAGTCACACTGAATCTGATATCTTCATGCCAGATTCAGGCCAATTTCGCTGCAGGCATACTGCCAAAAGTATAAATTCTGATTCATTGATCAAATCCAGTTTCTGTTTGGCTGTTCAGATTACAGTTTTAAATATGGGCTGAATGCAGACGGCTCATGCCCCTGAAATGACCTACATGGTCAGTTGAACACAAATATGGAAATGAATATGACAGCAGTTCATTATTGGTCTTGTGTTAAAAACAGTGCGGGGCAGCAGCCAGCAAATTTGGGAGCAGGTTGAATCACAAAGGAGGCAAAGGAGAAAGAAGTTCAATTCCCACCCCTTTTTTTGCAGCAGCAGAACTGTGATGTGTGTTGCTCCACAATGACATAAAAGTCATTGGCTGTTCAGATCTTGGTTACCTTCAAAAAATCTGATGTGTACCACACATGAAACAGGCCTGAATCTATGACTTTGTTGTTTGCACTGTCAGAAACCAGCAAATATGGGTCACACTTGACAGAAAAAAAATCAGAGTTGGGTCCGTTTCAACTGCAGTGTGAACACAGTCTTTCAAATGTGGTACAGAATAAGATACATATCAGATTTTTTTTTTTTTTTTTTTAAAGTGGCCAGTCTGAACAGCCAGGTCACATTTAATGTAACTTTGTCGTCATTCTGCAGCAAGACCCATACAGTTCAGCGCCAGACAAAATTAGAGGCAGGAGTCACACTTTTCCTCCTCTTCTTCCTTCTTTTTAACAGAACACCAGATCACGGACAGGCTGCATTTAAAATCTAATCTGAACAGCCAAACAAAAAATCAGATTTGGGCAATAAGGCCTGCAGTGTGACCCGGCTGCTCAGACTGTGGTCGGCTTTAAAAAATTCTAGTATGTATCATAATCAGAACCACATTTGGAAGGGATATGAATCTGACTCAAAAAATGTCAGATTCAGTGTGACTTGTGTTGTTCACACTGTCAGAAACAAACAGGTATGGGTCACATTTAATCAGATGCTTTAGATACTTGAAACCTGCAGCTCCATGCAAGCATACCATTACTGGTGACATAGCAACATGCAAAAAGAGGAAGTTAAAGGCAGAGGCAGGCACTGTGGGAAAGTGATCTGGACACTGTGACTTACATCAGCAGAGCATGGTGGCCGTTTTATGTGAAGGCGTCCTTTAGCAATAGCACCTGTTTGATTATTCTCTTTTGTTTCAGCAGGTAAAACACAAATCTGTGAGTGAAAAGAATTCAGGTTTTAAGTCAAAAGTTATCCTCTCATTCTCCCTCCTTGCTTTAATTGACTTCCTTGTTACTAGCCACTGGGGGTGACCCTTTGAAAGGTCAGACAAACACAACTCAACCGAAGGAGACTGGTCCTCGGGAGGTGCAGGACAAGTGCCAAACTAAAACAAAAACTAAGTCCAAGTGAGGAAAAAATGCAAAAAAGAGAGAGTACAAACTGTTTCCAAACATCTGAAGAGGGGCCACTCAGAAACCAAGGGGCCATTGAAGCAGAGGCAACACAACCTGCATGAAAATTACACCTCACGCCATACGAAACGTGTGTACATATGAAAGACAGGGGGCAGGGGAGCGTGTGTTTAGGCATGAATGAGGATTTATGTGCTGCCTGTCTTTGTGTGTGTGTGTGTGTGTGAGTGTGTGTGCATGTGTGGGACAGAGGATAGAAGCTGGCACTCTCAGACAGCCAAGCGGAGGTAAAACGAGGATAAGAGCCTCTTCAAAGAGCAGTGATTTGTTGAAGAAGCCAGTGCCATTTAGCACGTACACCCAAATAACTGCTGGGAAGGGGGTAGTGAGTAAGAGGGCTGAGTGAGGGGCCAGGGGGTGCTGTTTGATACTCAGATGAATGAAGATTCACGGCACTCGTGAGGAAGATTTACTCAACATCAGAGCCGTAAACGGGCTCTGGATGTCACTCTTAACCTCCAGCTCTGATGAAACCTTCGTCTCCATTTCCAGCTGTCTCCATCAGGCAGACGTCTTCATCCTCACCTCATTTCACAAGCAATGGGGGCCTTCTTTGACTAAATTCACTCCCTTGAAATAGGCTAATTGTGTTCAGTTGACTTCCTTGGATGCAACAGCCCTTACAAGTTAATCACCCAGGAAAGCCTCTTAGTGACAGCTAGGTCTTAATTGCATACCAGACTGTGCCCATCAATTTGGATGGCAGCAAATCCACACATTCCATCTGCATGGGAATGAAGCACTCTGTCAGACACTTTGGGTGCTAACTGAGAGAAATCTGCATCTTGGAAGTGCTCATCAGTGTTACAGAGGCAAAGAAAATCCAACATATGAAGATAGTTTAGTGCTCTGGTGCCAAACTTTTGTAGATCTGGTTTCACAATGTGTTGGAAAAAGTACAAGAAATCTTACAGCATCGAAAAAGGAATGAAAAATAGATGACTGTTTTCCTTTGTTAACTATAAAGCTGCCCCTGTAAGAGGGTTGTGGAGACCAAAGCAGAGCCAAAGGTCGATTTGGCTTATATTTTTTCGGGATATTTTGCTTAAGTGTCGTTATGATACTGTGGGAGAAACTATGGATACAGATCCAGATTTAAGGGCTACTTTCACAACAACTGTTTTACGATGAAACTCAGAGGTAATGTTACATTTTGGCCTCTCATTTACGCAAAAACTGTGATTTAGCAAACCTTAATGTGAAACTTTGGGAAATGGCCTCCAGAGTGAAATCTTTCTGTGGCCACTGTTGCCGTGTAAACAGCAAGCCAGACTTTTCAGTGGAAACACTGACGTCACTCTCCACTTTGTGTATGTGCGTTACACTTTCACTGTGGCAACTTAAATCACCCCAACTAATCTAAACCCTTTTTTGTCCTCAACCAGAGGTTCTGAGACGTCTTACTGAATATTTAGTACTAAGTTAGAAGTTAGTGAATGTTAAAGGATGTTGCCGTTGAATTTCTTGTTGCGGTTAGTTTTGGCTACATTTTTTAGAAAGAAAAAAAAAGTTGCATATCTTCTGGCACTGGATGGCAGCACCTATAACCAATCAACTTAAAGCACTTTGTCACACTTACTAAGGTTTTCCACTATTCTTAATTATCCTACTTATTTGTTATGATTGATCTTGACAAATTGGGGAATATTCCCATTGAAAGCAATGTTGGACAGGACAAATTGACATTTCCCTCCACATTCAGTGCTTCGTTCCCCTGGAAGCTTTTACATTGGACACATCTTTAGATACAAATGTCACAACCCTTAATATTGTTGCTAGAATTTCAACACTGTTTATGATTTAGTTTCCTGATAGGGATCAGCACTGTAAAAATACACTCACTAGCTCATCTGTTGTGTCTGGATTGCAGGACACAGTCTGTTGCTCTGCTTTCACCCCATCAAATATGGTTGGTTCAAAGGCCAGTCCAAACTAATCATTTTGCCACAATGTGAACAGGCAGAAGTCAAGTATATTGAATATGAATATGAGTAAACTGGGGCTTCAGTTGATTTGGGGTTTTGACCAATCAGAATCAAGTATTTGACACAGAGGGGTAATATATTAGTTTCCCAAAACTGAGAGCTAAAGATGTCCATTAGGAGTGGGTGGAGACCAAAACAGAGATATAAGTACAGTCAATATTTGTCTCTGGAAGCCTGACTGGCTGCAGAGGAGCACTGAAAAGCCTGACCACAACAGTCAGATTGTGTAATTTTGTGATTAAGATATATGGTACCCCTCGAAATTCAACTCCCCAGATCCCACAGAGTCTGTTATGACCTTCTCGCAGCTTTTTTTGTGTTTAGACTCCTCAGCATAAGCTATCGCCAGGGGCCCTCCAGTCTTCACCAAAACATTAAAGGCAAAACAAACTGACCGGTGGGACAATAAAAGGGGAATGCAGCGGGGTGGGTTGGATTTGTTTTTGTGTGATGTGACCGTGCCCACTCATCTTCGCTCTAGTCTGGGCTCTTCTGCTCGCTCCATGCTGCGTTTTTAGCACTTTATCCAGGGGAGCAGGGGGTGAAACTGCTAACCTTTTCCTCACAGCAATAACTTCCCACCATGACATCGAACCAACATTGCCTCAGTGTCCCTCAGCGCTCGCTGTGAAAATGTCAGACGAGCTCTTTTCATCTGAGGGAAATCCTATCTGATTTACTCACCCTCCTCTTCTTCGGCTGAGGCGTCTGTTTGTACAGGGCCATGTTTCATTTGAATATCAAAGCTGGTGAGGAGGTGGCCAGACACTTTAAATACCATTTTTTGGGCTTCTCTCAAGGAATGTGATGGCTTAAGTGTCCTTGACGAAGGGACCTGATCAGCGAGACAATGCTTCCTTTGTGGCAGTCCCCACTGCCATTAGAGACAGATAGATGTGGGACGAGACATCTGCTCTGGTCGTGTGTTCTCGTAAACGTAGGGACACGGTGAAGAAAATCCGACGTGCTAATTCCACCGCAAACTCTTTAACAAGTGTAAAAACCGGAAATCTGTTTTGTAGTTACTACCATAGTTCAGTGAGTACCAAGGATGAAGTCCTCGTACGTTGGGTCAACGTTCACAGGGCCTGAAAACACATCAGAGTAACTCAGTATCACTTTTCATCTGATCCTGTCATTGTAAAATCCTCATTCTTATTAATGTGTCCACTTTCAAAACAAACCAAAATTCATTATTTATAGTCTTCCGTTTCTTACGTTGGCTAAGTTATAGTGTGACAGCATAGGAGCAGGACACAGTGTTCCCTGCCAATAAATCTCACAAAGAAAATAACACATGATACAGTAAAGAAAGGGCAATAATGGCCGACATCCTTGTTTTCTTTGTGACTGGCGTGTGGCTCTTTGTTGCAAGAAAATTAAAGGCAAAATGGCCACTGTCACAAGCAAAGAAAGTCTTTCAATTCTTTTGACGATCAATGAATTGCAGTGTTTTGAGCTCCACCTTCGGGGGTCGTTTTGGTTTGTCTAGCACCCCAACAGAAGGGTACCGAAAGGTGTGAGGGTATGATATTATAATTTGGGGACCTGTCCTGGTTTTAGTGATGAGACAAACCATATTGAACTGCTTGGTGGAAACAGGGCTTTCCCAGTGGTCACAGGAACATTCCCAATTATTGAAGGCATAAAACCCTCCAAAAAATTTTAAAGGTAGGGTCTGAAGGATTTTCCTAAAATTGAATGCCAAAATTTACGGGAACAATCTTGCTAAACTGTCACCTAAGGGCCTTCATACATGTGTGTCAGTGTTTGTGTCTGCTACAACCCCCTCCCCTGCCTGTATGTTGATGTTTTGGTAGTCCCAAGACATTTACAAAATGCCTGATTTACCAGGTATACGGCTCTTGAGTCTCCCCCGCATGGAAACTTGGTGCTGCAGGTGCTCACAGGGCTGGTGAGTGTGTTCTTGTAGCTACGGCTTTTAGCTACAGTCAGAGACAGTGGGTGTGCACTGTCGCTGGTACTGAGCCGTGGAGGAGGAGCCCAGTTTGGATGTAGTGTTTACAAACAGTAACAAAAATTCCCCAAATATCCAAACATACAATGTTTTGAAAATAATGAGCCCATTAATCTTTGAGCCTCTAGAAGTTCAAGAACACTCTCAGAAACTACAATGATGGCATGGACCAAAACAGGTTATTAAATAAGTCAAGTGTTTTTCCTATCTACTTTTACTCAATCAATTTTTAACTCCTGTACTTTAAACTATTATTGTACTAGTAATGTGTATTAAGCTTGAAGAATCCTGCAACCCTCTGTCTCTATAGTTGGTTTCATCAAAAAATGGTGACCGTGCCAAGCTACAGCCTCTGTATTTCATCATGCAGGAACTTTTGTAAGCAGATAAACTGTTGCAGCCACCCTTAGCTTATGCAAACAGATTGAACATAAGATTTGTCGGGCAAAACATCAATCCAAAACACAACAGCTGAACAATGGCATAGTGTTCTCATGATACCACTATCAAAAATCTTTGTCATTATCTTCTCTGAGTCTCTTTATCTCAGCATGAAGATTCTGCCTGTATCTTCTACTTTCTGCTACAAAGGTTTGGCGTGTTTCTACACTCCTCTTTTACGGTGCCCCTCATGCTTTCATCTGATGAGTGTGGTATGTATAGAGGTATGGAGAGCAAGACTATCTTTGTTGTGCACTCTGAGGATCTAAATAAAAAAAAAGTATGAAAGTATCTCCGGCATCCAAAAAATACATGCCACAGCTTATCACATATAGGCCGCAGGATGTACAGTACTTTCCCTGCACTGCATGTCCCAGCAGACGAGTATATTACGGTTTGAAACAGATATCTTTCAGTGCTTTAAAAAGTAGCTCCAGCTGTGTGATTGCATGTCACTGATGCTTTTTTCTTGGCTTTGGAGTCTGCATATTTGTTATACTTTAACTTTTCCATATCTTCTTATTTTTCGATATGTTGTGTAACAGTTTGTTTTATGCAGATGTAATAAATTTGATTTAGACCGAGGCAGATAATGTGATGTCCTCAGGGGCAAAGCTTCCAATAGAGGGTCCCAATCTTTGGCAATTTAAATCCTTATCTGTTTTTGAACATTAGTTTTCTTTTGGTCTTTGACTTTAATCAAAAGGTTCATGAAACATAACAAATAATAGTTCATGCACCCTGGGAAATTAAAAATGATTAGTTGACAAACCTGTTCCTAAATCTTTTTATCTTTATTGAAGATATAATGAATACAATGACAAACACTAGAGACATGTGCTTAAGCAGGTCTAAATATGAAACTATATAAAAGAAGAAAAGAAAAGGATCAAACCGAAATACTCAAAGGGACACATAAGTTTAAGTAATATATAAATAAAAATAAATC
This sequence comes from Thalassoma bifasciatum, assembly GCA_008086565.1. NCBI lineage: Eukaryota > Metazoa > Chordata > Actinopteri > Labriformes > Labridae > Thalassoma > Thalassoma bifasciatum. The sequence goes on along the minus strand of RPOG01000759.1, from coordinate 7,336 downwards.
AATTCTTAGTAGATGCTTAAAGGAAAATCTATTGCAAGAAACTAATTTAAAAGGTCTCCTGTTTTTATCAATCAATTCAAGGGATTCAAAGTATTGTTAAAGTTCTTGTAAATACACAGAGAATAAAGGATACATTTTCTTTGTCAACTCTTATGAATATGAAAAATTCTACATCTTTTTATTATATGTTTAACCCTCTCGTTGACTTCAGATTTACTCTGCACTGTCTGTTCTGACAAATTATAAAGTACAAAGTGAAAAATTTCCTCAATTTTTTTTCTCTATTTTTGTGAAGATGTTTCCAAAATATTTACATATATTTTACAATTACTTTTGTGGTATATGGTTTGATAGAGCTTGTTTTTATAAAAGTACACCTCTTCTATCAGCAAAAAAGGAGCTTTGTTTTTTTCTTTTTTTTTTTTTTTTTTTTTTTTTGCACTAAGATAATTATAAGAGGTGAATAAATTGATTGAAGATCATAAACAGGTATTTGTCAAAGTAATGGATATTGTTTTCAAATTTCTTTAATGATAGGAAGAGGCTATAAAATTGTATACAACAAACATAATTTAACAATAACAGTCATAACTGATTTTACATGTAAGTAGCATTGCATGAAACCATCCATGTAATTTTCAGTCAATTCTATGAAAGAAGACTAAGATATGAAAAAGCAATTTTTGGGTTAAAATAAATAAAAACCGTCTCAAAGTCCATATCTCAAAGTCAATAATGTTATTATATTTAGTTTTGCGAAACAAATAGACTATTAGAAAGAAGAAAGAAGTAGAAAATGTGTGTTTTTCACATAGGTTTTTCACCCAGGGTGTCGCTGTTCTCAATCTCGCGAGATTACCACACAGGAAGAGAAGGAGACGAAGGTCAGGAAATAAACATGGCAGCGCGCAGCTTGCTCAGGTCTGCGTGGACCTCGTTAACGAGCTTAAAACTGGGAACAACGGGCACCAACCTGCTGCTTCGAGAAGGGACAAATATACACAAACTGCCAGCTTTAACCCTTCAGAGCAGAGGAATCCGTCAAGGTGAGAAAATAAGTTACAGCTGAGAAATGTGAGGGAAGCTAATGCTAACGTGCTAATGCAGAGACAGGGATTCAACCATAGAAGCTCAGTTAATTCATCAATGAGCCACAAAGTTACTCGTTAAATGTGCTTCTATAAGAAAATAACTTCCCAAACTGATCAGAAAATGCAACAGGAAATGTGTAGAGTTATATATTACTAGACCTGTGCATTGAAACAGCTCCATCCTGGTGACATGTCTTTGATTAAATGTGATCTGATGATGTTTTTTTGGGATGATGAGGCTGAACCAGAGTCAGTTTTTATTCACATCAGGATGAAATGATACAAACAGATCAGTGACAAAATCATCACAACTGTCCTTTTTTTTTTCTTCCATAGTGGTGGAAAAGAAGGAGACTAAAATAACCACAGTAAGTACACCATTTATGTTATAAAACAAGCCTTTTTTAATGAAATAATACAATATTTGATGCTCTTTATGCAGTAATATGTTACACAAATTCCTGTTTGATCATCCCTCTCTTCCACAGCAACTTTCAGAATCAGAAATACTAGTTTCAGTTTTCATAACAGGGGAGGTTTAGTGTCACCATTGCTCATCAAATACAGTATTTGGAAATAAAAGGAATGGCACAATAAAGTAAGCCATAAATAGAGCAGGGTAATGAAATTAGCATTAAGCACCAGCTAGATTAGTAAAATAAGACAAAAGCAGAATAAAGGTGAAAAAAGATTAGGTCGAATCCTGTCAAAGGTCAAAATGAGACTAAGGAGACTTAAAAATCAGATGTGTTGTCAAGTAGTGTCTTCAAGGATTTTGTCTGGTCTGTTGGTGCAGATAGTTAAGATAAAACAAGAGCATAAATTAAGTAAACACAAAAGTATTTGCATGCAAGAGTTAAGAAAGAAAATAAGATAAAATCAAACATACGAATATATACACTAGTAGAAGATGAGAAGAACGTATGGACAGAATAACTGTTTGTTAAGCTGGGAGTTGTACATGCTGCAAATCTTAATAATCAGTAATATTGGAAGTTGACCAAAGACTCTATCTAGTAATAAAAGTGATGTGATTTAAAATAATTGGACATATTTCTGGACTGCTGTATCAGAGCAAAACTGCAGGAAGTAGCTTTACACAGTCCTCAGATTAAATCTTGTGATTTTTTTAATACATGAAGCAAAAGGTGATGCTCCACCATGATGTGAGAGACATAAACTGGTGATGAGCTCAGAAATACTTTGTGTCCACAGGTGTGTATTAAGTCAACCTGTCAAAGAATCGATGTAAAGCTCTTGCGTTATAGCTGATTCAGGATTTTGTCAGTGGGAAATTAAGTCACCCATTCAGAGGCCTTTTCTGTTTTGATTCAGGATTTTCTTGACTTGTTTTTGTACTCTCTTAAGTTGACTTTTGATATTTCCCAGATCGAGGGAAAAATACTTGACATCCCAGCAGGGCCAGAGCCTCCAAACCCTGCAGCCAAGTGTCCGATCTACAGATGGAACCTGCAGCACAAATACAACTACACGGTAAATATCCGCAGCCTTATCATATCCAGATGATGTGAACCGAATTGCATTAGCTGCTTTTAAAGTGATCTGCTTTCCCGGTCTCCAGGATGTGTTGTTGCTCAGTCAGTTCATCAGATCAGATGGAGGGATGTTGCCCAGGAGGATCACCGGTCTGTGCCCGGAGGAACACAGGAAGATCGCTATCTGTGTGCAGATGGCTCATAGAGCGGGTCAGTAAACTCCACTCACCCACCTTTTTGTAATGTGTTGGGTGGTGTTACAAGTTTAGAATAATATTAGAAATTCCATACAGTTTAAGTCAAACATAGGGTTGTCTTTGGAACAAATTTAAATAATTAAATGTGAATGTAAAGGCTGTCATTGTATTGAATGGTCTCTGTTTCATCCAACTTTAAGTAGTAAACAAAGAAGGTGCTTTCAAATAGGTATTGTGCAAGGAAAAGCCAAAAAATGTACAACCCCATGCACATTTGGCAGGACCAAAGTACTTAAATAGAGTTTTTTTTTTTCATTGATGTGTTGATGTCTGTATTTATTTCTGAAGAACTGTACCTATAAAACACAAGTATTCACCCCTGAGAAGATGGAATCAGGAAATGTTCGATGGCTTTTAGCTCAAGAAATGATAACATTACTTAATGAGTAATGAAGTTGTTTTCCATAGCACAAACTAGGGATGGGGATCAATAACCACTTCCTGTTAAGATTCATAGACATCAAAAAGCATTTATGCTGAATGATTCCCATGTCAAGTCTTAACATTATGGAGGAACAAACCATATTTCTATTTTTATTGATCCTGAGATATTCAGATTCATTGACCAGTTTCATATTTACTTATAAACTCAATGAATGTTGTTGACACAGAAAACCTGTAATAGCTGAAATACACCAGATGCATCTGTGGTCCAGCTCATCAGATAGGTTTCCGTTAAAGTCAGTGCATCTACTCACACTGGATCAATTCTTTGATGTTCCAGTTGTGTGCTTTGTTTCTGACAGCTCATACGCAACCATCCTATCTTTGCCGGATGACACAGCTGTGATGCATCAATTCACTGTACGGAAAATTGAGCTGGAAGTTGTGCATGGAAACCTCCTAAAATGAGTCTGTGACTTGCAAAATAAAACAAACCATGTCAAAATCAGATTGTATTTAGCTTGACTATAATAACAAACAGACACAATGGGCAGAGCCAGACCAGGAGTCAACAGGTTTGAGGTTTTACAGCTCGATTTGAAATGGGAACTTTTTAGTCTCGTGACTCCAGCTGTCTGTCAGTCATACGGCGTTCTGGGCTGAACACGCAGCTGATGTGAGTCCACAGACAATGAAGCAAGGCTGGATAGAGGACATACCTGGTGTATTTGAGCCAAAACGTCCACTTTTAGGCTTGATGAGCAGAATCAATAAGGGCATTGGTATCAATAAAATATTTTCAATACCCCTCCTTAACCCAAATTGTGGCCTTATGAATTGTGATAATGTGATACTGAAAACGTAGTGACAGTGAAGGTGCTGTCTGATGCATTCAGCTGTGTAAGCTCCCAGTTGGACAGTGTTAAACTTTGTCACTTTAATAGATTCCAGAAAATTCTTTCTGTTGTACCTTTGACACAGTCTGACACATGTTGAAGTCCATAAACGTGTCTCTCTTTCCCTGCTCAAGGTCTGCTGCCTGACCACAAACCCAAACTTCCAGAAGGCCACGTCCCAAAGAGGCCCAAGCCTCAACTTAACAGGTAATGTAGACACATATGTGCATCAATCAACTGGAACTAGCAATAACTTCACTGTCAACATCTGCCTTTTATTGAACAGATACCTGACCCGCTGGTCCATTGACACAGTGAAGCCCATCTATAAAACTGGACTGAAGCATTGTAAGAAGCGCATGGCTGTCGGACACCCAGCGCTCAGGAACAACGTACGTTACGGTGTGAAGCCCCTTTACCTAAAACACTGAAGGGCAGAAAGTCTGACAGTTCTGCACAGCAAACAGACTGAACCAGGGTGGGTGGGCTTTTTTGGTCCAAGGATGCAGCTACAAGTGGATTAACTTCTATCATACCTCCCTGGGAAAAGACTTAAAAGCCTCCTCCATCTGTATTTATTCTACCTTATGTTTATAAAGCTGCGTTACGCTTTTAATGAATCACCCTTAGCCCCACCCAGAACCATCCATTCTGTCTCTGCTGGGTCTCACAAAGCCCTTGAAGTGAACTCCCTGACAACTTAATGTGAGCCTCAGTGTGGGTCAGTGTTACGGTTTCATAGTGGGCGGTATGTTGACTGTGTATACACAAGGCAACACAGATGTGCAAATAAAATGCTCTCAGCTTGTGTTGACTGTGTTGGACTAACTTTTGTGTATAAAAACTAAGTGGAACAAAAAGCTTGTAGACANCTTTTTTTTTTTTTTTTTTTTTTTACTTTACATTCCAAATTTTCGCTCTCCTTACATTTTTCCCCTATGTTGACAGCTCAGTCCTTGGTCAGGTTTATTTGGGGCTAACACAGATCACTTACCACCTCCTCCATGTCTCTGTCTCCTTGCTTCCTGTACTCAACATGCTCATAGACAAACGACGGGTCTCCCATGAAGAGACCTTTAGCAGCTTTAGACACTTCCTCCATCATAGAGTCTGTGACAGGAGGGAGCAGGAACCAGTCCATGCAGTTGAAGCTGCAGAGGAAAAATAAAACGACACAAAAAGATGATTCTGAGTCTAAAGAAGATAGAAACACGAGTGACATTACATACCTATAAAGATTCTTTTTGTCCTTTAGCTCATCCTCTCCTCTCCCTTGAGCGATAAAGTAGTCTTCCTTCAACCCTAACACTTTTCCCCAAAACAAGACGCGGTTGAATTTGTAGTTTTTCTTCAGTATCACTAAGGAAGTTTGCAGAGCGGATTTTTGTTCGATGTTTAAAGTGTATCCACTACCTGCAACGTAATCTAATGAGTATAACGAGTTGGAGTCCATTGTTTACGTAACTAATGATTATGAAATGTTTATTTGAGCTATTTTATCGTTGTTTGCTATAAGTAAAGCTAACGGCAGGGTTCGAACGCCAGTTTTGTTGTCATTGGCAACCGACTCCGCTGAGAAAGTTACCTTAGCAACGCTTCCGGAATGTCGTAGCTTTACTTTTTTTTTTTTTTTTTCCCTGAATAGCCTGCAACATGATTATTTTTCAGTGGAAGACCGAAATAGAAAAAAATGTCGACCGTTTAAAAAAAAACAAAAAAAAAAAACTTGAAGTTTTAATTAGTCTGACGTCATGGCTCTTCCTGCTCAAGTGTGTGTGTCGTTTAGGGTCAACACAAGAGCATAAACCAGGCTGAAAACGCAGAGAACATAAATGTCAAATAGCTCTTCCAATGTTTACAATGCTTTTTTATAATGCCAAGAGGCAGTATTAAGTCTTTATCAGCAAACAACAGGTGGAAAAATTAGGATTTAAGACAGCTCTATTTTATTTGCTAAGCCCTGACAGTGAGTACACCATTTAAGTATGAAAACAACCATTATTTTTGTTCTACTGTGCAAGGAGGAGGCCTATAAACACATGAAAGAAAGGCACTCTGCATATTTAATGGTGCAGTAGATCTTTCTATCATAGGGGATCCTCAGTGATAAGTAAACCTAAGAAGGATTGGATGATTTACTATTGTTAGTCCGACCTTGTGAACATGAAAAGAGCAAAATGATAGACCAAATTCACTGTAGTTTCACCTATGATCGCATAACAGAGATGTGTCATGCTCAAAAGATTCGCCTCAAAGAGCTGACTCTCATTGAGTGAAAATGAAATGAAATAAAATAAATACATTATTTATCCCAGAAGAGAGCCAGCCTCCAACTTTTTATCTTTTATTGCTCAACATTGCAGAACTTTGTTTTGATTGACAGCATGGCAGTTGTGCAGCCAATCACGTGAGGATATAGGATCATAACATTATGTAATAGCAAATAAGGGGACACTAAGTGACTGAGATAGGAGACAGTGGTGCGGACTAGAGTATGTTGCAAAAAAACAATATGATAGGTTAATATGAGTGACACCTACAAACAAAGCAGACTCTGGATTAGCATCTTTTGTTCATTTGGGTATTTGATTTGATTTGATTTTTAATTTGTGCAAAAAAGTTTGATGAAAATATAAACACTGAATTCAAAAGGGTTTATCAACTCACAAACCATTCTTATTTACTAGGTAAGGCAAAAATATGAGGCTACAAATGATGATTGATAATACAAAGAATTTTGGACCTGTCTGGAAGCCAAAAGAACTGGGTCGTCTTTGGGAGCCAGGCCAAAAGAACAGGCTCTCTGAAAAGAGCCGAACTTCCCCTCAATAATCTCCTTTCATCTTCTTCACATTCTTCAATTTATTTTGAAAAAAGCAATACTCAAACAACTGAAAACAATACAAACAGCACATCAGATTAGAGTGAATGTCAAATGAAATTACATTTCTTTAAGTATGTTAAATAAAAAGATGAAATCAGTGATCACATGACTATTTTGGTTTATGTTTTGTCTGAAAACAACAAAGCTCCTGCAGTCTCTAATAAAGCTTGGTATTCAGTTTCCTAGTTCTGCAGCTCTGCCTGAAAATGCAGGTTGCCTAAAAGCACTTTTCTTTAGTTTTTCTGAACAATCACCTGTTGCAGATGTTCTGGTCTCCCTAGAATTGTTCCTGCAGAGTGACACACATCTTTGATCCATCATGATTATT